>CM075475.1:26760335-27360335 GCA_037950665.1 Hypophthalmichthys nobilis | reverse complement strand
GCTGTATTCTTATTTGAGGTGCACTCTGATAGAAGGACAGCTAATGTGCCCCATATGTGAGCTAAACAAGTACAAAGGCTTTACACATAAAGAAATGCACTCACTGAACTATCATGATTGTGTGAAGTATGTTACATAACAGCTTGTGACTTGACTTCAAGAAGCTGGGGTTCACATCCACTTATTTGTTTGAAAAGTTGCTGGATTGTTGATTAGTGTTTACGGGTAGAAAGAGATGTTAATACAGCAAATTATGTGGAGTGAGGCATATGAGTGTCATTTTTGTACTTTTATACATGCACAGTTTATATATGCACAGAGCACAGTTTTATTACTTACCAATCAAATTATTTACAGGCTAAAAACAAAAATTTGGGTTACATTTTACAATAAGTTTTGGTGTCTGTGTCCAGGATAGGTCAAACTGATGGAACACCTACACACATTATACCTTTGCCCACGCAATTGGATTCAATCTTTGGGCCACTGAGTGGCCCTTACAGTGCCATGCTCTATTGCTTGAACTACAGGAAGGTGACATTAAATATGCACTATGGTATAAGAGTTTTGGGTTGATAAGATTTTTTGGTAACACTTTAGATTAGGGAACACATATTCACTATTAACTATGACTTTTGCCTCAATAAACTCCTAATTACTGCTTACTGATAGTAAGTAAGGTAGTTATTGTAGTGGTTATGTTTAGGTGTGGGGTAGGGTTAATGGATGTAGAATATGGTCATGCAGAATAAGGCATTAAAATATGCTTTATGAGTACTAATAAACAGACAATATCCTAGTAATAAGCAACTAGTGAATATGTGTTCCCTAATCTAGTGTTACTGATTTTTTATGTTTTTGAAAGAAGTCTCTTATGCTCACTAAGGCTGCATTTATTTTATCAAAAATGCTGTATTGTGAAATTGTGAAATATTATTACAATTTAAAATAACTGTTTTCTATTTTAATATATTTTAAAATGTAATTTATTCCTGTCATGGTAAAGCTGAATTTTCAGCATAATTTCTCCAGTCTTCAGTGTCACATGATCCTTCAGAAATCATTCTCCACAGCAAAATCACCAGAGTTAAATCAGCTCTGCTCGAAGTACATATATAATTAAGTGATGAATGAGCATTAGTGATGAACACCTGCTGTTTACATTTACATTTACATTTACATTTATGCACTTGGCAGACGCTTTTATCCAAAGCGACTTACATTGCATTATACTATACATTTGTATCTGAGTATGTGCAATCCCTGGGATCGAACCCATGACCTTGGCATTGCTAGTGCCATGCTCTAACCACTGAGCTACAGGAAAGCTTTTTAGTGATTCTGCTGTTAACAAGCAGAATCACTGAAGAAAATATAATTTTTCTTAAGATCTTGAGAGATATGATGTATTTTATCTTCAGTTGATTTCATTTAGTACTGTGGCTGAAGTCAGTTGTAGTTCCTGTTTTTCTCTTTTCTTCAGTGATTCTGCTTGTTAACAGCAGGTGTTCATCACTAATGCCCAATCATCACTTAATTAATCGCTTAATTATTTCATTAACTTTAACTCTGCTTCAGTGTTACTTTAACACTATTTAGAGAGGGACCATATGTACTCCGAGCAGAGTTGATTTAACTCTGGTGATTTTGCTGTGTATATGATGATTTGCTGCTCAAGAAACATTTCTTATTATTATCAATGTTGAAAACAGTTGTGCTACTGAATATTTTTGGAAACTGGTTAATTTTTTGTTAGGATTCTATAATGAATAGAATGTTAAAAAAGTACAGCATTTATTCGAAATAGATTGTTTTTGTAACATTATAAGTGCCTTTACTGACACTTTTAATCAATTTATTGCATCCTTACTGAGTAAAAGTAATTTATTAAAAAAAGATACTTTTGAACAGTAATGACTTTTTATTTATTTTGTTAGTTGTCTATCATATACAATATTTTAGCTTTTAACCAAAAAAAAAGAAAAAAAAAGATGTATTCTGTTGGATTTAGAATGTCAGAATTTCCAAAATTCCTACTTAGAAAAGAACGACACATGGAAACTTTCTGATTTCATTTAAATGCAGGTGTATTACATCATGTCACATAAAATTCTTTAATGAGTGAAAGTGAAAACTTGTTTCTCAAACATTTGCTGAGACAGGTGTGCAAAACAGTAAATGATAACCATACATCTGAAGAACACATGCTAGCATTGCACAGCATCATTTATCGTCTGCAGTTTAGTTGCCACAAGACTTCTTTGTTGACAATCAAACAGCTGCACAACCTAGCTTTTCTGTTTTGTTTTTCTTATAGGCCTATTTCTACATCATCTTCCAAGAATCGGTCAAACAAACACTATGATGGGATGTCGGTGATGTCAAGTAGAAAGATCCCACATCCAATTTTGAATGTAACGCTAAAGGCAGGTTATAGAACACCAAACAGTATAAAGCAGAATTTTTTTTCTCTGGTGCTAACAAAAAGTTCAATAAAAACTACATGGAATAAAACAGAGTAAAACTGTAAGTAATAAAACAAACCCTGCAGCTCTGCATCTAATATAACTGACAGCAGATTAAACTATGAACATTGTAAATGGGTCTCTGTATCTCACACTAAGGTGGGACTTTTTGCTCTGAATATCTAAATTGTTTCTAAATTATCTACTTTCAGCTGTGGCTTTGCGGATCTCGTTAAAATAGGTGGCATTGGTATAATCGTACTTTTTTTCAGTAATTGCAGCAGTTTTTTTCCCTTCATAGGTTTTCTCGTCTTACTTTTGCATTGCATACTCTTACGCATAAATACCTAGATTTCATGGATGACATTGGTAAGGGACACACAGTTGCCATAGGCATAAACTGAGAGCAGACGGGGGCACAGAGCTCACAGCTGCATTCTGCTCTGTTACATACCATGACACAGCAGACAGTAGGTTAAAGATATACACAAAGTCCCTGGAGCCTGCAAGAGAATCAATCGCTGACATTACAGGCTACCAACACAATATTGTCAGCAGATAAAACAAACATTAATAGTTCAGCCAAAAATGCAGTCTTTATTTACTCACCCACATAAAAGGAGAATTTGTAAAGAATCTCAGACCCAGTGACTGCAGCAGTTTCCAAGTTAACAGCTCATCTGGAGGGAAAGATTAACAGTGAATAATGGCTTACATTTCTTTTCCTCACACAAAGCTATCATATGACATCAAAATACATTTTGTCATTTTTGGGAGCTTAACAGATTTTGTCACTAGCCATCGTATTGAAGACCCCTGCTTGAAAATGCATTATCAACAGTAATTTTCTAATTCCACAGAAGAAAGTAAATGAAATGAAGGTGAATAAAATTTTACAGAATTTTCATTTTTGGGTGAGCTATCCTTTTAAAGACAAACAGTACCGAAAAACCTGCCTGACAGTAGGTTTTGTGTGCCATCAGGCTTGATAGGACAGTTAAATAAGTGGACACACTGCATTCAAAGCATGAGAGGACTGGTTTCGCTTCACTGCTCTGATGTGGAATAGAAAGACAGCTGCAGTCTGCTGTTACTGTAAAGAGCATTACAGCATTTTCCTATTTCTGTCAACCTTTTGTAATGGATTTTCATATTTTAAGATTGAAAGACTTGGTATGGGATATGGGTAAAATCTGAAAATATATCCAAAAAGACATTTGAAAAGTAGCAAAAATAACATTTTAATGTGACCTTCATATAAACACGGTCCACACACAAAAATAAAGAAATAAAATAAAATAATTTGTTTTAATAAAAATCAACCCCTGGAACATAAAAGCACCCAAAGTTGAAGAAAACCCCAGTAAAATTATGAGAAAGGAGACTAAATTAAACAAAGGATAAACACTTGACATGCACATTATGGTAATTGTCAGTGTTTGACTGCAGTAATGGTGGCGGCATCAGAATTTGTGTCTGTTATCTATTCACTTTGTCCCCTCATGGCCTCCACTTATGTGTGAATTCAAAAGGGAGAGGAGAAGCATAAATACTGGAGCTTAAAATTTTGATTGAATCTCTGGAGGGCAACAAATGGGACGAGGAGAAAGGGATATAACTTCATCTACCTGTCACCATTCCTCTAAGGGAAAATCAATCACAATGAAAAAGGAGGGGAAATTGAGATGGTAACATAATTTTTTCCCCCTCCTCTTCCTCAGGAAGCATCAT
Organism: Hypophthalmichthys nobilis; assembly: GCA_037950665.1. Classification (NCBI taxonomy): domain Eukaryota; kingdom Metazoa; phylum Chordata; class Actinopteri; order Cypriniformes; family Xenocyprididae; genus Hypophthalmichthys; species Hypophthalmichthys nobilis. The sequence continues at coordinate 27,356,139 of CM075475.1, read as the reverse complement.
CTGTCAGGATCTCCAGTAAAAGGCCCAAGAAACTATTTACAGGGCAGATCAGAAGATGAGGACTTCTCAGTCCATCAGGTTGAGGGCTGAACTCTGATACTCTTGACCTAGAACAGGCTGTGTAGTGAGAGACAGTCTTCCAGGGTTTGGTGGGGCTACAAAGGGAAAATGATGTGGGTAATAGTCATGCATCGAGAAGTGAGCCGGAGGTCGGTTCATCGTTTCAAAGATCGCTGGGTTCACGCAACGGTTGATAGTTCAAAGGCAGCTGGAACATGTGATAAGTCACTTCTGTCATGGCAAGTCTGTCAAGATATTAATATTCCAGCCATGTACCGTGAACATATAAACCATCTGTCAAAGCTTATCCGCACACAGAATGTGTACAAATTGCACTGTAGCTTCAGTGTTTTGCATGCTTCAGGTTCATCTGAATCCACTTGTATCTTCAAAAACTCAGAAATTATTCTAGTTTGGGGTTAGTAAGGTCTCTTCTGCTCACTAAGGCTGCATTTATTTGATCAAAAAATACAGTAAAAACAGTAATATTGTGATACATTATTATTATAATATAACTATTTTCTATTTGAATGTATTTTAAAAATTTACAGCATCATTCTAATATGATGATTTGCTGCTCAAGAAACATTTCTTATTATCAATGTTAAAAAGAAAAAAGTAAGAAAATAGTCTACACATTGTTTTTCTTTACTTTAACTTTATTTTTGTTGTACTTCCTGTTTTATACCTCAATTCAAATTAATTTAAAGAAAAAGGGCATTGTCAGTTCAATTGGTGCATATTTCTTCTTCAAACATGCTGACAAACAATGCAGAAGATAGCAATGAAACAATCTACAAAAGGGTTAAGACACTGTGTGGATACCAAAAAAAAAAAAAAAAAAAGCCACACAAATGTAAGATGAGCAGAAGCTCCCAGTACTTAATCACCCCTGAAAAAACATCATGTCTGTGTTTGACTGACTTACACACAAACAGAGAGAGGGGGGTCCTGGGCTGAAAGAAAGCCCCATGGGTATCTCTGCATAATCCAGAACATAGTCTTTGATGCTGCATCTTAGAGCCAGTGAGAAACCCAGCTCATCTGGAATGCGCCAAGCACAAACAAACACTCCTTCAACCTCCTAATATTGTAACTGGAAGATAAGAGCTGCTCCATAAGTGATGAGCATTAGAGAAGTGCAGCTGGCGCATGGCAGCAGGCGGGCCACGTGGATGTGCAGCCAGTCAGGCAGAAGCTTCTTCGGATCACTCTTCTTCCCACTCCCTCTGATTCTTTCTCTCGCGGTCTCTTCTTCTCCCACACTTTCTGTCTCGCTGCATGTCACGTGACGTCACCGAGAGCTACGCAGATGATTCATAGCGCAAATTATTTTGGGTGAAAAGACAGAAGCTGTCTGTGTTCTGATATGCTATTTTTATCCATTTTTCAGCAAGTCATGTCTATGTATATTCTGCTGAGTTTCTGATTGCCAAATTTAAGTGGACACCGCCTTTGTAATTAATGGTTTTGGCTAGGCTTCTTAACTCCAGGGATGAGAATCGTAAGGAATTTAATGATTCCTCTTAATGATTCTAGCTCCTTAACTGTGGCATTAATGATTCTTTTAGTACTTATGAGGAATTAATATTTGGAATAAACAAATACATTTCTTATTGCATTTACTGCCCTCAGCAGTCTGTTGCCAAATGAGATGAGATGATTTCAGATACATGTAACGACAGACAAATCAGACACAATTATTTGTTAAATTTAACGAATAATCTTTAAGTCTAGGGTCTGTGGACTCATCTCCCAAAAGAACAACTTGGGCAAGAAGGGCCTCAATGACCATGGATACCAACTGATAAGACATTTTTTTTTTTGCTCTAAAGAATGTTGTCATGTGGAAAAGCAGATGCTATAGGAAAAACCCATAGCCCTTAAAACAGACTTTCCTGCATTATAGATGAACTGTTCTGTAAATGAACATGCATCTCAGGACATGGTGTGTATGATTATACCTGTCTTGTATAGTGTATCTTGCATTGAATGTTGTTTTATGCACACTTTATGAGGGAATTACTAGTTAATGTAACCCTACCCATATCGTGTCTCATATCTAATTAATGCTCATTTAACGACTCACACTTTCATGTAGGTCACCTCCACATAGAATGCAGTGCGTGTTTGTTGTATTAATCGGAGTATAAATGGACACAAACCCACCAGGCCCTTTTTAATCACAAAGAGCCACAAAACTCCCCACAGAGGAATTTCCCACTCAGAAATTCCACCTTTCTCATTGGTCAGGTCAACCCTAAGTGGTGTGACTTTTCCCAGACTTTAAAGAGCCACACACAGTTCCGCTTGCTCTCTTACTCCTCTGACTGACTCTCGGCATCTCCTGGTTGCTGTGTGGCCTCTCTGGCCCAGGGCCAGCAGGGCTCAACCTGCACTCCAGCCATGTGCTTACCTAGAAGAGAGAGAGAACTCTTTCCCAACTACAAGAGTCAAACTAACCATTTAAGTTCATCATAATTTCTTCATTCAACGCAAATCGATTGTTAACTTCAGCACCATCGGACCGAACCATCAAGAATTTCTCCTGAGACTGCATATCCGGGCGATCTTCAACAGCTAAGGCATTTGCAGGTATCGTACATTTGAACATTAAACGACGATTTAGTATTAAGTTATGAACCCCTTTGTTAACAAAGGTGCTTTATAGTGAGAAACTGATGGTTCCTCCAGCTCGTTAAATGACTCTTTTCATAGCTCCATTCCTCTGTTATGCTGCGGTTTCATTAACTTCCACTTCTCATTTCCCGTGTATGCGTGATATGTATGTCTGTGTTTGTTAGATTAGTTAGGTATTTTATGTGTTTGAATAAACCATCCATTATTCTACATTCTTAAAAAGTGCATCTTGCTTTAGTATTATTTATTAGGAACTTCCTGATTAAAGTTCCAACAACATTTAGCAGACTTAAAGTGACATGAACATGAGCAAGAATGTTACACTTTATACATAGTACATGTCTTGTATCTATAGCTCAGTGTTTGCAGAGCACCTGGCCTTCTTTCCTTTAGAAGGAGAAGTGAAGGCAGATTAGGATGGACAATTAAAAAAAGAAGAACCCTGCTGATAATTGTGACATTAGGTATGCCCAACTTGAAGCGTCGCTGCACGGACTGATCAGTGTATGATATCAAAGTTATGCAAGAGTGATTTGAAAGCATACAGAACTTTATTTACAGCAAGGATAAGCAATGTCAGTCCTGGAGTGCCACTGTCCTGCAGAGTTTAGCTCCAATTCTGGAAAAAAAAAAAAAAAAACTCACCTGCCTGTAGCCTTAGTAATCCTGAAGACACTGATTAGCTGGTTTAGGTGTGTTTGATTAGGGTTAGAGCTAAACTCTGGAGGACAACAGCACTCCAGGATTGACGTTGCCTATCCCTGATGTACAGTAATTACAACATGACGTGAACGCAGCTACTACCTATTGCTCCCTGATAACTGCTTTATAAGGTAATCATCCATATTCCTGAATCAGTATTAAATGTCAGAAATGTCACAAAAAAAAAAAAAAAAAAAACATATGTTTATGAGCAAGTGTCTGACATGGCTATTTTGTGATATTTAAAGAGATTAAGGTCTAAATAAGGTGAATCTGCAGCTTTAAAAAACTGTCATTGAAAAACCTTAGCTCTTTTATTCTACAAGATAAACTTGGAACACTTGTTACTTAAACCTGTTTCATGGAAAATGAGCTGAGATGTAGTTTATTTATAGTGTTCCCATCCCATACTTAAGTCCTCTGAGAAATAGCTATAGCTCAGAAGCGTTTATTCCTCTTAATGCAGAGTTCAGCTCCAACACACCTGCCTGGAAGTTTTCGATGATCCTGAAGACCTTATTTAGCTGCTTCAGGTGTGTTTAATTAGGGCTGGAGATAAACTTGACTGGAAAAATTGGACACATCTGCCATAGCGGTTCCATTTGATGTTGAAGCATAAATAGATTTTAGATAAATGAATTAAATAACCAGAATTTAACGATACTATAATCATAGTTAGAGTATTTGGCCTCAGGAGCTCTGATGTCTGTTGGAGTGTTTCTAGTTCTAAAATAAACCTTGTTTGATTTTTGTATTCATCTTCGTCTTCATTGGAGCAACCCATGACAGACATAGAATCAACATCATAGTGTAACGTTGATTCAATGACATTACCATTTTTTTGTTGTTGTTGTTGTTGAAACCTCGCCATTGTTTCAACATTAATTGCACGGGCAAAAGTTATATAGAACCAACATCACTTTGTAACGTTAATTCAATGCAATTAGCATTGAAACATTAGCATCGACTCAACATTATTTCAATGGTTGCTCTCTAACTGGGGTGCGTTTCCCAAAAGCATTGTTAGCCAACTAACATCACATGTTCTGTCGTTACTAACATAGTTCAATGATTTGGTGTTTCCTGAAACCCTCGTTCAAACGAACATTCGCAAACTGCATCTCAAACTTGTGTGGTTGGAACGACAGAGCTGTGGTTAAAAGCATAGTTTCTTTTTTTATGACGTGGACTTAATAAATCCTTATCTTGAGCAAAATAAGCAAGCTGACATTAAGTAAAATGTATATCTTTTATTTAGAATATATACAAATGTCATATTCATATTTTAGTTTCGGAAGAGATTTAAAGCGTGCGTACGTGCTCTAGTACGTAAGAACAAGCCTATGATTGAATCTAGAAATAAAGCAAAATAACTGAGAAAAATGAGAATTGGTCCTCAGAGGCCATGTTCGTAGGCTAATTTATAGCAAAAAATCTAGCATTAATTCGATCTCAAACGGATTCATTTAAAGAAGTTATTACTCCACCAACTACATGACATCATTCACCAACGTGGCTGAACGACAGGTTTGTGACAATATGGTTTCGGGAAACAGTCATGACTAGCTAGCTAGTGATTTGTTCAACGGTGTGTTTGTTCAGCGAGTTACGTCATTGTACGGGAAACACACCCCTGGGTAGCTGATCTCGCTACTTTTCAGTCACTAAAACGAACCCTATAGGATTAATTAGTTTGGGAATTGGTCTACACACATCGCGCTGTATGTTTTTGATTCACTAACCATTATATTTGTAAGTTATATTTCTTTGTTTTTGATTCACAAACCATCTCAGTTCCGGTCTGTATCAGTGGAAGAATGCACATTCGGAAATGATTCTGTTCCTGTATTTATAACGGACAGAGCCAGTTATGTTCCTATTCATACAAATATGCCATGCCAAGTATGTCAATGGACTGCATCTAATATGATCAAGCACATTCTAGCACTGGGCATCTATAAAATTGCATAAAGATTAAAATCAATACCCTCATATTTGGCCTGTTAGACAAACAGTTTGAGTTTAATCAGAAGAGCTAATAAAGCTTGATGTAATTTGTTCAGTCCTGCTTTCTGGCATTCACCATTAGTCTTTAATTTCCCTAATGTTGCTTCAGTAGTCACTTCATTGAACACTGCAGGTTTGCTCATTATATATTTTTTGCTCTAATATAACAACTCTTTGACTTAAAATATTCAGATGGCATTGCCTGGTTTTTGATTTTCCAATTAAATTGAATGTATAACGGATTGTGTTTTGTCTTTGAGATGATGAACAAATGGACTGCCTTAAAAAGTGAATTGCCTTGGCTCAGGTAAACATATGTGAGTGTGAGTAGTTGACTGTCTTTCAGATTTAGAGCATACTGTAGAGTGGACATAATGTTCCAGCTGTCAACAATGTGATTTAAAGGATCCTGTAGATACTAAATTCTCCTCAAGTCTTTCTGGTTTCCTATGACATGCTCCATGAATTAAACGTTGATAAGTCCAAATGCTGTGCCTCGTCAAACACCATTTTTGGTTTCAGCCTTTAGGCTTGTAATCTTGCATAAAACACATTGTTTCAGGCATTGGGTCTGGTGTCATCCTCCATGTGTAGACCTGCAGAGCCCCTGTCATCATAGAGTTTTAATACAATAACTGTTTGACCTCTTGCTGTTAACCAATTTTTGTTCTTTCTCCCTGCCTGTCTGCTTACATTTCTTTCTTTTGACATGCATGGAGGGGGTAGGGAATAGAGGAATAACAAATGAGAGACATTCAAAAATTATAATATATGCAGCACTGTGTGGCAAACATGCTGTTTGACAATGCACGTCAAAGTGTCTGTTACCCCAGCATGTTAATTAAGATAAAATGTTTTTAATTTCTCTGTTTCCTGATTTTTACCTCAGTGTGTTCTTCCTCCCGTTGATGGGCCGACCTTGCCTTCATGCTGCTAATGGTGCATGTTTGTACTCTGCCATGATGCCCAGGGACATTTGGAGATAGAGATAGACAAAAATTATTACAAGGAAAAACAATATTAGGTAATTGCCCACATCACCGCACAGGTACAAACAGCTCACATCCGAACAAACAGCTCTGTGGTGCCAAATAAGGATTTTCGCTGGCAATGGCTTAATTGTTATTCCTCTCAGTTTTGTGCAGGCTCATGCTTTTCTGAGGCGGTCAGAGCAAGTGCAGTGGCTCACTTCTCCTTGGGATGATGTCTTGTGTGTTTACAGTCCTCAGGCTGTCACAGCACAGAAATACCCTGTGGAAAAAAATAGCTTGAGCTTATTTAACAGTATTAATTGTGCAATGTTTTGTTTTAGTCATAGTTTTTGTCAAAAATGTCCATTAAATACAATCAATGTTTTGTCATGTCATATTCATTCATTTTAGTGTGTTTTAATATGACTGAAATGAAATTAGAATTTTAGTCAAAGAAAACAACATTGTACATGATGCAAAAGAGCAAGATGGCAACATTGTAAATGCCCATTTAAAATTTTGTCATGATTTGGTTCGACACAATGACGATGATCTCATGATTATCTCACTCTCATGATACTTTGAACAGAGCCAAAATAAAGTTAAAATGGCAAGATTTTAATAATTAATTCTAATACATATGGTAAACAGTTAACAAAAAGTACTGTTCATTAAAAATGCTAAATGGTATTACATCAGGGGTGGAGTTGAATAGGATTGGACTTGGTTCTTCTCCCACATGCAAAGGGCAATAGTGACACCAGAATAGAAATTAAATAAAAGTAGTATAAAGTTTGAGAACTTTCATATGGGTTTTAGAATAGCTACATTGGTCAAGCTAGTCTATCTAGAAAGGGTAAAGTATAATCAGCTAGCCTTAATAACATACCAGCATAAAAATAGTAAAGATATCTTGGAAGTAGGTACAGTCTTGCATAGCCAGAACTTCAAACTGATGGCAGAAGGTCTGGACTCCAAAGCAGGTTTCATTGGCCAAGGACCGCCCAAGAGTACGTCTGACCGACATGTAAAGCAACCAATAACAGTTCGTTTTGTTCTGCATTTAGGGGTGTGAAACTGCAAACTTTTACTTTACAGTAGTAAACTTGACGGCTTTCTTCGTCCATGAGGGGGTTTGGCAACATGACGGCTTTGTTTCCAGGAGGACCGATAAAGAACGTGACACACAAGTCTTTCAGAAATCCTGTAGAATTCAACCAATCAGATGACGACTTCGAAACTCCCAAAGTGTTTGCCATTTTGTGTGCCTTATGCATCAGATGTGTGACATCTGAGGCTGAGACTAGTGCAAACCAGTCTTTTTCAGCAGGTTAGATCTTCAAATCTTTATCTATATAATTTTCATATACTTATAAGCTTGCTCAAATTTAGCTTTAGCTTCCTCTGCTTCAGAGCTAATATTAATACTTCACAATCGAAACACTGACACAGTGGGAAGCTATTCAATGCTTAGCTTCACAGAGATATTGAATTAGATAGTTCATAAAAACAAAATTCCAACTTCAAAGACTGTTTTGTAATCTATGGTTTGCATACTATCATCCTAATACATTTAAAGGACCTCTCGCTAAGCCACCAGCAGTAATTCAATGCCTTTTATTTTCAAGATCTCATTGTAAAATAGAGAGATTTCCAGCAATTCACGTCCTGCTGTGACAATAAAAACAAGTGCGTCTGAAAGGTTCTGAGGGAAGCTGAGGGACTGGATCGGCTCGGTTGAAAATCAGCTCGCAAAAGTTGAGTGAAAGGCTTTGGCTAAAGCTGCTGACTGTAATCTTGAGAGACTGGGTCAAGCTAGGGACTCAGAAATCATTAGTGCTACTGACAAGGCAGGATCTCAACTGCCTAACTCACTCATTAGATGGAGAACAGTGAGGGGAGTTGAAAGACAATGCGTCACAAACTTGTGCTTGATTTGTTGTGCACTTTCTGTCAAGGGAAAACACCCAAGCATCTATGGCCAAAATAATGTAAAATTGATCCTTAATAGCACACACTCACCCTATTCAGTGTTCCTGCAGCTCAAACTATAGAGTTTGGCACAAATAAAGTCAAGGTCATGGGTGTATTTCTTTTCTATGACAGCTGGAGAGATGCAGGCATCAATTCATAACTGTGTACCATATGCAGCATCCAAGACTGAGGTTATTTGATCCTTGAATATTACAGATATTACGCAAATGGGGTGCTTGATTATAAAACATTTGCATAATTAAATTTTAAGTTAATTACATGGGTTATTCATGTTTTACTTTGATTTCTTACTATCCTTCACACTCATCACTCACCTCCAAGAAGCCTGGGGTATATGCAGGGTGCCAAGCAATTCTCCATCTCTCCAGGGTGCTTTCAGCCCAGCCGAGACACTCCTTTCCAGAGGGTTTGGGTGCTTACTGTGTCCTGTTTGCTGTTGTGTCCTCTGTTGTGACTGATGACTCCATGGGGTTCTCAGCCTAGAGGCACAGTGGCCTCTTCACCAGACACCAAACTCGCTGATCAATACAGGCTCAACGCAGCAGGAGAGTATTTGTCCTTTGTATCCTGAACACATATCTAGACAGAAAACACAACAGTTCAAGGGACAAAATAGCAATGTTTTGATGTAGTTCAGATCATTTGGTGATACAAACATTTAGTGACTGGAATTGGAGATATTCCTGAGATTTTAAACTATTACTGTGCACATCTACAGTAAGTGCCATGTTTTGAAACACAATATGGCCTTACCTAAACCTTACTAATGCTAATGACTTTACCTAAACAACACACTGGCAAACAGATGGAGCCGTCTCATCTAAGAAAAAAAGAGCATCCAGCCTCAGCTAAAATATTTATCAGTTCGAGTGCAGATCAAAGCAAGTTCTGGGGCAAGAAATTAAACTAAAACAACAACAAAAAGCCTTGGTTTGCTTCTCTCTCTCTCTCTCTCTCTCTCTATATATATATACACCAATCAGGCATAACATTATGACCACCTTCCTAATATTGTGTTGGTCCCCCTTTTGCTGCCAAAACAGCCCTGACACGTCAAGGCATGGACTCCACTAGACCCCTGAAGGTGTGCTGTGGTATCTGCACCAAGAAAGTATCTGACTTGTTTGTTCAGCACTTCCCACAGATGCTCGATTGGATTGAGATCTGAGGAATTTGGAGGCCAAGTCAACACCTCAAACTCGTTGTTGTGCTCCTCAAACCATTCCTGAACAATTTTTGCTTTGTGGCAGGGTGTATTATCCTGCTGAAAGAGGCCACAGCCACCAGGGAATACCGTTTCCTTGAAAGGGTGTACATGGTCTGCAACAATGCTTAGGTAGGTGGTACGTGTCAAAGTAACATCCACATGGATGGCAGGACCCAAGGTTTCCCAGTAGAACATTGCCCAAAGCATCACACTGCCTCCGCCGGCTTGTCTTCTTCCCATAGTGCATCCTGGTGCCATGTGTTCCCCAGGTAAGCGACGCACACGCACCCAGCCATCTACGTGATGTAAAAGAAAACATGATTCATCAGACTGGACCACCTTCTTCCATTGCTGCGTGGTCCAGTTCTGATGCTCACATGCCCACTGTTGGCGCTTACGGCGGTGGACAGGGGTCAGCATGGGCACCCTGACTGGTCTGCGGCTATGCAGCCCCATACGCAAACTGCGATGCACAGTGTATTCTGACACCTTTCTATCAGAACCAGTATTAACTTCTTGAGCAATTTGAGCTACAGTAGCTTGTCTGTTGGATCGGACCACACGGGCCAGCCTTCGCTCCCCGCGTGCATCAGTGAGCCCTGGCCGCCCATGACCCTGTCTCCGGTTCACCACTGTTCCTTCCTTGGACCACTTTTGATAGATACTGACCACTGCAGACCGGGAACACCCCACAAGAGCTGCAGTTTTGGAGATGCTCTGACCCAGTCGTCTAGTCATCACAATTTGGCCCTTGTCAAACTCGCTCAAATCCTTACGCTTGCCCATTTTTCCTGCTTCTAACACATCAACTTTATATGATAGATATATGAATAGAAGAAAAGATTTGATGGTCTGTATGTCACTGGTATGGTTTATATGCCACAGGCTCGGGGAGAATTTATGGTATCAGGAAAATATATGTTGACGTTTAGGCCAGTTGAAAGATTTTAGCCTCTGAAATGTAAATCCTTTGCTTCTCCAAAGTATCACATACACTTTAAATTCAAGGTCCAGAATAATTACCCTTATTTTGTGTGTTCTCATTAGAAGACCCCATGTAGCCGATATTTACAAGCATAAATGTTGTTAAAAATAGCTATCAGCAACTTCCATGCTTATTGATGGTTGGTATTGAATGCTATGTCAAATCGTTGCTAAGGGATCTCGTCCATTGCTTTTACCCATCATCTCAAGATGCAGAACTTCAAAAAGCTGACTTTCTAAAGTGCTGAATGTCAGATGTTTCTTTGCTCTGAGAGCCGGAGATGATTTAATCAAATCCATGCTGCTCTGACTGAAATCTCAAAAGTGGCACAGTAACCAGGACAAAATAAGGGTGAAATATTTCGACGGCTGTAACTCAGTGAATTTTCAAGCTGTGTGTCTCAATTTTTGATATAATATTCCCATATTTATATGCTTCAAATTATAGTTTAGAAATCTACCCTAACCTTCCTAAACTGTGTATATTAAATATTAAATCCAAACAGTGCTGTACTTAAAGCCTACCCTTACCACAGTATTTGTGTGGATTGCAATACTAATAGAAGACATTTTATATTTTTGTGCAATGAATTTATTATGGTAAATGTTATAAAGGAGTCTTCCTACACAGTTGATTACTCTATAAGAAAAAAGAAAACGAAGCGATGAGTAGGGGAGAAAGCAAGGGCATTGGTCCAACTTTATGCAGTTTAGTGAACTGTGATTTCAGAGCCTGGGGCAAAAGGCTCACTCATGGGCTGATACAGTCTGCATGAAGGCCAGTGCAATGGGGAACGGAAGGCTTCGGGAAGCTCAGGTGGAGATCTCTCATGTGTGTAATTTGTGGCCTTGATACAGTATTGATGAAACATGGAGGCAGACGAAAATGAGGGTCGGAGGTTAAAATAGCGGAGATTTGAGTCCAATGAAAGCCCAATGAGTCTCAGCTAGACAGCTTGATGGGATTCAGATTGCAGACAAGGATGAATGCAGTTCCTCTAAGGTTTGGAGACATTTAAAACATCAAAATTACAGCATTGTTAATTTTTTTCTCCCATAAAAAATCTAAGACTTATGATGTAGCCTGTGTGTTCATTTAGTTCCTGAAATATCCTGTTTAAATGAGAGTGTCACAACAAATTACTGTCTTACTATGTTTTATTATTTGGTATTTGCTGCTGGCATACTTTGCATGTCATAATACCCAAGCCAAATTAACCATCACACATCGTCAAGCAATAGACACTATGTTTCATCCCTAAATGAATCATTGTTATGAACTAATCGGTTGACGGAATGATTCAAGGACCCAGTCGTAAAGATAGACACTGGTTTAGTTCCTGAATCATTTGAACAAATCGGCTGAATGTATGACTCAATGACATATCAAAGACAGACATGCAGATCAAAAAGTGATACTGCACTCTTGGAAAGCACTTATAACCAACTGATCCACAGAACAAATTGTTCTTCTAAACACAAAGATAAACATTAATTGGACTATAAACTTAGCCATAAGTTCCCCTGTGTAACTTCAATCCAATATGACATTTTAAATTCTCTGGTCGGGCCCTCAGGTGTACAGGACCAAAAAATCCAATTCAATCAGCGAACATCTTTAAATTTCACATTTAGAGTGCTGCAACTCAGCTTTAATCCTTTATGATTCTAGATTATACAGAGGCTTGACAGCAAAAGCTTGTGTCAGCTTAATTTGATTACTTTGAAACGTACGCGCTGTTACAGAAAACTTCCTTTATTGTGCTCACTGAACTGTAGCCTGTGAAGAAGGTTAATATAGAACCTTTTGTATTTTAACTAAGAGTGGAAGAACAATTACTGAATCTCCATTGAGGGCATGTCAAGAGACAAACCGAGTGCACAGATAATGTTTGCTTCAGTGCGCGCCACCCATTGTAGTATATGTGCTATTAATAAAACCAGTAGAGAACTCTCTTACTCTAAGGAATGTGTCCTTAGCTTAATCAACATTTTAATTTGTGCTGTCCCTTATTTACTATACACACAGAACCTGGTTTTAACTAAGTGGATTCTAAATGCAACTTCCAAAAATAACAATTAGTAACATTTTACAATATGGGGTGCACTAATATGCATTAATTCATGCTGAACTAATGCAGAGATAATCATGAGTCATTAATGTATGACTAATGAAGAACTAAACCATTCATTAATGATTATCTCTTCAGCAACTAATAAAAAGTCTATCTGATTAATTGTCATATTGTCATATCTGATTAATTGACATTACATATATGAACTGCTGTTAATTAAATGCCATCATGAATTAATTTATTCCTTATCAACATATGTGTTAATAGTGTTAAAATGTGTTAATTACCACAATGGGTTGATTGTGGTACGATATCATTATGTTATGTACAGGCCAGATAGATAGATAGATACATAGATAGATACATAGATCCATCTATCCATTGGTATCAAAATATTAGAGCTGTTGTCTCTTTGTTTCCCCTTATGTTCTACCGTAAAATAAATTTTCTTTCTTTCCTCATTGTTGTCGTATGGAGTATTCTAGTATCAGGATTATTACACAAGTGCAGGTGATTTGGGAGTGTTGTCTCTGCTCCAGCACAGTTGTCAGCAGACATGTTAGGAGCTGAGTCACATGAGATGATGAAAGTGCATGGGGAATTTGGTGGCAACTTCCTGGTGATCGGGATTGGTTTGGGTCAGTGCTGAAAGGACAGCAGCATATGCTGTGTGGAGGGAATAATTAAATGTGGCATACACCCGGGAGTGGAGATGTGCTTGCTTATTCTCAATGTCCTTCAGACACACTTCAGCCCCATAATAGGCCTTCTGGGTAGGCTGCTGAAGGTCAAATGCTGCGCTGTCAATATGAAGGGTGGCTAAAGCGCTCTGAGATCACGAATATGCCAAGGGTAGGGATACGTTTTAAAGACACTGGCTAAATATGGAAAGTTCCTTGCCCTCTCTCAGCTCCAAGAGAATATTTGACTTGTTTATGACCATCTATATAAATTATTTACATTACTCTTCAATTAGAAGATAATTTTTAATTCCAAAAGTACATTACACTAGAAGGACAATCCGTTGGATAAGTCTCTATTGCATTATGTTGCCTCTAGGCAAGACATTTTCTTACATTTGCAATAATCTGATGCATACAAAATAGAAATAAAATGCTTAATCATGAAGAGATGCTTTTGAATAAATCAATTTAAAAAGCTTTTTCTTGGTCACACTACATTACATCCTTGCAATCATTTAAATTCTTCCTTACATGGGGCACTATGTGGAGGACATACATTTTAGCTTTACAAAACTGCACTTTTTTTTTTCTTTTTTCAATTTGACAAGTTCAGTTATTAAACTTTTTAAATATATGATTTGTTAATGAGTAAACAGTCTACATTTGAATAGTTAGTGATTAGATATATACTGTATGGCATGAGAAAATGCCTGGTTAGAAGCAATATGTGACAGTAGAAAGAATTTGTGCATATGAATACACTACAGAGAATGTAGTTAATTTTTATTTTTTTCAGAGTGTTAGTTCACCCAAAAATGAAAATTCCTATCATTTATTACTCACTCTCATGTCGTTCCACACCCGTAAGACCTTCATTCATCAGCAGAACACAAATTAAGATATTTTTGATAAAATCCGATGGCTCAGTGAGGCCTGCATTGACAGCAAGATAATTAACACTTTCAATGCCCAGAAAGGTACTTAAGACATATTTAAAACAGTTCATGTGACTACAGTGGTTCAACCTTAATGTTATGAAGCGATGAGAATACTTTTTGTGCACCAAAAAAACAAAATAACAACTTTATGACAATATCTAGTGATGGGCGATTTCATAACACTGCTTCATGAAGCTTCGAAGCTTCACAAATCTTTTGTTTTGAATCAGTGGTTTGGAGAGTGTATAAAACTGACAAAGTCACATGATTTCAGTAAACGAAGCTTCATTACTTAATAAGTGTTTTGAATTTCAATGGTTCACCACTGGGTGACATGACTTTGTCAGTTGTTTTTTTTTTTTTTTTTTCACAAAAAGTAGTCGCTTCATAGCACTAAGGTTGAACTACTTTAGTCACATGAACTGATTTAAATATGTCTTTAGTAGCTTTCTGGGCATCTGAAAGTGTTAATTATGTTGCTGTCAATGGAGGCCTCACTGAGCCATCGGATTTCATCAAAAATATCTTAATTTGTGTTCTGAAGATGAACGAAGGTCTTACGGGTGTGGAACGACATGAGGATGAGTAATTGATGACAGAATTTTAATTTTTGGGTGAACTAACCCTTTAAAATTACCAGCAAACATTAACATATGTAGATATTTAAATAAAACCTGTCTTAAAATACAGTCTGTCACATAGTGTTGGCTTCAGGCAACAAACTTATAAACAACCCTTGCCACCAATATTATTTTTCAAAAGTAGTTTTTAATTTTAGTAAGGAAATCCATTGTGAATCAAACATTTTTTAAACATTCACAATGCACACAATAGCTAACTGTATCCATTGTGCAACACATACCTCCTATTACCTTTCTCTTTCTCTCTTTGAAACTGTTAAATACTGTTTTTAAATAACTACATTAATCGAAACTGTATGAGAGCTTTGCAATTATAGTGATTATGAAATGAGAATGATCACTATTTTTCTTCCTGGCAGGCAGGTGTGTATATATTACTGCTATCCTGAATATTGCAGCTGATTCTCTTTATTCCAACAATTCATTAATCTGCCAATGGGATAGCTAAATAAATGATGGCACACTAATGAATAGCTGTGTTTAGGTCTGTTCTGTTGAAGCTGAGAATGTAGATTTTGCATGGTTGCCAAATGCATTGCATCAAAATGCTGAGTGTCATTAATCAGTGTGCCAGCGGTTAAGGCCTTAAAAAAACTATCAGTCTTTATTGCAGATTGCATTGCTCACACTTACTAATTGTACTAAAGTACTAGTTAGCTTGTTTAAAAAAAATGCAGTTGAGTAAGGCTGCTGTCAGGGTTATGTTAAGTTTCATTGTGTTTTTTTATTTATTTATTTTTTTTTTTTTCATTATTTTCCCTGTTGTATTGCCAGTGTTCTAGTTCATTGTTAGTTGCTATGGTTATGGTTTGATTACCATCCTCCTATGTATATAAGCCCTCTGTTTCTACTGTTCAGTATTCCACATTAAAGGGTTAGTTCACTCAAAAATAAAAATTCTGTCATTAATTACTCACCCTCATGTCGTTCTACACCCGTAAGACCTTTGTTCATCTTCAGAACACAAATTAAGATATTTTTGATGAAATCTGAGAGGTTTTTTTTTTTTTATCTCCAATACAAAGCAACAAAATTTTGTTTTGTTTTTGCGCACAAAAAGTATTCTTGTCGCTTCATAACATTAAGGTTGAACCACTGTAGTCACATGGACTATTTTAACGATGTCTTTACTACTTTTCTGGACCTTCAATGTGGTAATTTTGTTGCTTTCTATGGGGGATATTAAAAAAACCCACTCAGAATTCATCAAAAATATATTAATTTGCGTTATGAAGATGAACAAAGGTCTTACGGGTGTGGAACGACATGAGGGTGAGTAATTAATAACAGAAATTTCAATTTTGGGTGAACTAACCCTTTAAAGTCATGTTAGCAATGTTAGTTCTGTGATTTATAAAATATACTGATTTTCTTGTTCACTTTGAGTCAAGCATCTCTAGTCAGTTGGATTTAGCTACATGCTCTTCTGTTTCGGCAAGATTTAAATGGATAGTTCACCCAAAAAACTGTTTAAAATGACATGAAGGTGAGTAAATGATGACACAATTTTCGTTTTGGGTGAACTATCACTTTAAAGTAATAAATAATCCTCTGCTCTAAATAAGCCACAACTTGTCATATTACAGATGCAGAAAAAAATCCCCCACCCCCGCAGTGCCCAGTCAATTCAAGATACAAATTGAATGACAATAACTTAAAATAAGCACTAACATTTATCAGTCTTTGAGCTGGAAATAAGCTGGAATCAGCAGTTTTGAAGGAGATGATAATTTGCTTCCCTGGCAAAAGTTTTCAAGACATTTAGAGAAGTTTAAGAGTTTTCGACCCAGGGTAAAAAGCTGTCATTTCATGTATTATTTTCAAAGTTGGAAGGCTGGAATATCCACCTTCCTCAGATAACAGGGGTACTCTGTCCGTTGGACGGATAATCCCGAGCCACAAATCTATAACACTCACTCTGAACACTAAGTACAGAGCCACTGTTGATGGTCAGGTAATTTAAAAGATTGCAAAGCCCCACGGTTGCGCTTTATGGAGCCGTAAATCTCCAGAGATGTACATGAGGCAGCCCAGGCAGATTGCCCACCTATATTTTAAAGTCCAAGATGAACAGAAGCAGTCCATTCCCTTTAGTCTGCTTTAAAGCCATCCAACTCAACAGTGTCTTTGCTACAGTTACTCATATTTCTTGCCTTTTTTTTGATGTGATGATGACAGAGTTTCTTAATAATGGCTCATGAATCAAACAGACCACAAATCACTTCTATTCCCCACACCCTGTCTCTTAAAATCTAGCCAATATGGTCCAAAAACCAAAGAATTATCCTCTGCTACCACACACAAACATACCTAAAAATAGACCGTGGCTCAGTGCGGCAATTATTTATCGGGTCAGTCCGGTGGGGGCCAGCTAGCAGCGACACCCGGATATTAGAGCACGGACCCTGGACCGCATCCACAGTGGAGAAGAGCATTTTACAGCTAACAAGCCCTTTGGGAGAAGAGAGCAAGCATTGATTAAGCGAATACTGCTGCTGCTTTTGGTCATTATATTGTGTTCGATAAAATATAGTGGGAGCTGGCTCTGGCAGAGCCCGGCTCACCGGCGAGGTGCTGAGACAGCAGAGTAGCTAGTCTCCAGTACTTTTCATCTCCGTCTCTGTCAGCAGCAAGGTCTTCTGGGAAAATGACATTTTTGCAAAATCAACTCACGAACCATCGTTATATTAGCGATTTGTGTAATTAAACAGATAAAGAGCTGACACAGACATTGTTATGTGTGTTTATTTAAGGATGCAGCGTACATATGTAAATTAGGGCTGTCAATTGAATGCATAATTTGGCACAATTAATAAAAATATAAAAACTATTTATTAAAATAACTAATAAATTATTATTATTGATTATGAGTAATACAACAACAATAATCATAATAGTAATAATATATTTTTTTATTTAACACATAATTTATTACAATTAATAAAAATAATTATTTAGATTTATTCAAGATTAACAAATTGTTTTATTATGAGTAATAATAATAATAAAAATATTTTTTTTCATTTTAATAATTATTTTTATTTATATGTTTGTTAATTGTATCAAATTATGTGTTGAATTGAAAAAATAACTATTATATAACAATAATAATACATATATTTTCATCATTATTATTTAGACTACTGCTACTGCTACTAATGAAATTATTGTTGTCCATTTAAAACACTGTTCAGTACAATTAATAAAAATCTAAATAATAAACAATTAATGTAATAAACAATAGTGCTGACAGAATACAAGAATGCATTCTTTGCGAGCCGTCCCATAAATCAGATTTATAATATGAAGTAATTCATTTGAATCAAAATCCTTAATCAAACGACAGCACTTGTATTTACCATGAACATGAAGAACACAGCGAAAATGATGAAAATCTTCAATCCATGATCACAGGATCCAAGCGTTTGTCAGGCAGGCAGGTGGAGAGAATGTTCTAGGTCAGCGGAGCTATAGGTGGTGGTTCAATAGCGAATGTCAGGCATCCAACAGCCATTACAGTGATTAGCCGAGACCTGCGAGTGTCATCTGACAGGCCCTGCTAATGAAGCATGAAGACAGGCTGAGCAAAATGACAGAACAGGCCAGTCTCAGTTCCAGTCTCCCTACCATGGCCTGACAGCCCGACCTAGAAGTGACAGCTCAGCAATCAACCAGGCCAACATATGTCCCTTCACGTTTCTCTCTCATGGGCTCTGACCCAGTAGAAACACATGAATGTGCTCTTAGGTTTCAGGTTGTTTCAAATCTTAATACCACTGGTGACATTTCAGGAGTCTGCGATCAATCCTGACCTGTCTCTTTCACAGAATGAGGATCAAAAGTACAGAGCCAAAACACACCATGCCAGTCCATGAGCCACACGAACCCTTGTAATGACTAGTGGTGTGTCACAAGCTAAATATTTTTGTTACTGTATAATAACTATAAATTATGCATAATTACATGCAATTAACCCTAAACCAAACCCTCATCCTAACCCTAACCCTATAGTAAGTACATGTAGTTAATTATTATTACTCAGTACTTAAATGTATATTATAAAACGGATAGATCCGGCTCTTGATTCTGATTTGTTGAGCTGAGTTTAAAGCCATTGTAAAATTCCTGAAAACATACAGCTGACTGCATTACATAAGTATCGCTGCACCACTGAATGTGTGTGTTGCTGCGTCTGTCTTAGCAACGTAAACATATGTTTGTTCTCTATTGATTTTTTTCACTGAAGCTTATTGTATTATGTAGAAGAGTATTGTGAGAGAGATATCGAGTGACCGAGTGTATTACCTGCATTCAGATTTAGCATTTTCCTTCAGGTCAGTCCTTCATAATAAAAGTCAAAGCATTTGTCATTTGCGTCTTGTTCCGTGTTCACAACAAGTTTCAGTTTAAAAGTCTTTGCGGCTGAGTGACTCACTTATAAAGACAATCTTTGCCACCATTTAATGGCGTAATAAATGTAACTTATCTTGCTGTTCACGGTCAGGGACTATTTTTTCCAGCGGAAGGAAGCCTTTTAATGATTTTACTTCATGAAAGTTGCATTGATACATATTTTTTGACTTTAATATTTGTATTGTGTGGTAACCGTTTTATAAAAGCAATAAGCCCCGTGAAGCCATGGTTTACAGTGAATTTATAACGGCTAAGGGGGTTTTAACAACGGCCTTTAGCTGTTATAAATTCACTGTAAACCACAGCTTCACAGGGCTTATTGCTTTAATTACATTGTAACACGGACACCTTAAAATAAAGTGTAACCAAAAAAAGTATTAGACTGATGATCTAATAAAAGTGTAGGGCAATGTTTTACAATATCTATATCAAAAATTTGTAATATATAATAAAATTTAATGATATGATGTCAATGGTGATAAATTCTGAACTTTCTTCAAAACAAGTTAAGGTATAACACATTATTGTGTATAAATTATAATTTCAGTGTTAAAAAAACAGCATTTCAAAGACTTCTGCATGTAGCCAATATTTATGCTAGCATTTAAACGTTTGGGGTTTTTAAAGTTTTTTTTATGTTTATAATTAATTAATTTAGCAATGGTGCATTAAATTAATTAAACATGATTAACATGATTTCTATTCCAAATAAATGCTGTTCTTTTGAACTTTCTATTCATCTAAGAATCCTGGAAAAATGTATTGGGATTTCTAAAAAAAAATATCAAGCGGCACAACCGTTTTCAGCATTGATTATAATAATAAATGTTTCTAGAGCAGCACATCAGCATATTAAATTGATTTCTGAAGGATCATGTGACACTGAAGACTGGAGTAAACTGAAAATTCAGCTTTACCATCACAGGAATAAATTACATTTTAAATTTAATAAATACAGCCTTGGTGAGCATAAGAGACTTCTTTCAAAACATTAAAAAATCTTACAGACCCACCAACTTTTGAACAGTAATTTTACTTTTTAAATGGATATTCATAATTCGCATTTTTGTTTGAAACCATAAGGGTTAGAGTCAAGTGATGAATGAGAAGTCTGTTTAATCTTACTCTGATTATTGTATCCACTCTCAATATCGTCACCATTCCCCCGTGCACACAGTGTTTGCTCGTTTTGGTTCTAGAGATAAGATTAAAAGTGTTATAATCCAAAAAAATAGTTACACAGGTTAAAAGGAGAGGGAGGGAGTTGCCCACTTCTAAGCCAAACCCATTTCCTGTTCTGTATAGATACAAATTATTTTGCCATCCTAACTAATACAGATAGAGATAAAGATTATGGCATTGCTGCACTCCCTTAGTTATGACCCACTTTGAGTGCCCTTCACTATAATAGCGGTGCCTTTGCAAGGGGGGAGCAGCTGAGGTCTTTTACATGTTGCACTGATGGATTAAATTATATATGTTTGAGATGCAGATTTGAATGATTATATTATAATGCAGGGAGATAGAGCTGAAATTGTCCTAGCCTTTGTAACAGACATGCAAAGGTAATTCATGCAAAATCTCATTGCACCTTTATTTGGGAGTCAGACACCGAAATTACTTATGAATAGCCCATCTAGAGAGAGCAAACGTCTCAAGCTGACAGCCTCATGAATAACCCAAATGAAAATGGAGCCAACTATTCGTGACCTTTGCTGTCCTGGAAAACATGGCGCTATTTGCAAGCCGACGGCATTTCATCCTTTCAAAGCATGTAAAATGCATTTCAGTAAGCCAATTAAAATTTTTATATTTTATGAGATGATGCACAGAGTGATTTTTCTATTTTTTTTTTTGTTTTGTTTTTTTATACTCTGCTGTCTTTTCAACAATTGCACTTGCTTTTGATATTGTCTGTGAAAAGTTTAAAGTCTTTGTTTATTGGTGTTTAGACATCACTAAACTCATTTCTCATGCCTAATGATCAATGCTCTATTTGCTTTCCTTTGTTTTGAATAAGTAATATCATTGGCTTGAGTGTGTTTATTGGCTGCAGAGATTCATTTTTGAATCATCAAATTAATTTCTTTAGCTTTTCATTATGCAGAGTGCGTCGGAGGAGGCGCTACCTCAAAAATACATCTAAAATAATTATTGAAACCAGAATAAATTAGACAGAAATAAATAGTTATCATAGAATTTTCTCTAAATTTAAAGTGATTCAAATATATTACAATTTAAAACTGGTGAGTGAGCAAATTAATGTTGACAATTTCTAATCTTAAAGGGGTAGTTCACCCAAAATGAATATTCGGTCATTATTTATTCATACTCTTGATGTGTGTCTTGTGTGCTGTTTTTTTTTCAGTGTAAATTTCTTAATGTAGGTATTACATACAATGACAGTTCACAGTGACCACATAAGTTTCAAAAATGATAAATGAATGGATTGACCCGTTTCTTTTCAGTTCAACTCACTCAATAATCCTCAACTGACTTAATGATTCAGTCAGAGTGGTTTGTGGGTTAACAGCTTACTGGTTTAGTGAAAAATGTTCCTCAGAACTTGACTTGGAATATAGTGTCATATGGACTACTTTCATGGAAGATTTCATTTTTTATTTCCCACAGAAACAAGTAATACAGTTTTGGAACAACATGAAGGTGAGTGTAATGACAAAACTTTCATTTTTAGGTAACTACAGTGTCTCTTCATATCAATATACCCCTTGATGATGAACTATCCATTGGATAAACACGTTTAAATATTTATTAGAAAAATTGTCCAAACAGTTATTGTTTTTTAATCAATACATAAAATGTTTTTATAGCTTATGTACATTTAGATAGAAATGTACTGTTAAACTACAACTCTTGAAATTGATTGTGCAACCAGTCAGAGGGCAGGGCAAATACCCTCTTACGATAAATGTCCTCTTACATCCTTGAAATCCCTCTCACATTTGAGTCTTCTTTGTAGTCAAAGAGATGAACTTAGAACTCTCTAAAGCACTGGCAGAAAATCAAAAGCACTTGTTAGGATTCTTGTGAGCAGATACTTGAGCAGACTCATACTAGAGTGAAGGTGAAGGAGAGAGAGAGAGAGAGAGAGAGAGAGGGGGGATGAAAGCAAAACGAGACAGAGAGAGACATTCATGTTGATGTATGACAGTCCCAGAGAGCAAATTCGACACCTTGGAGGCACTGAGAGATGTCCAGGTCAAACAGCGTCCGAGGAATTCTGGGATTCAAGAAGGATAGATTCACACTGGAGAAAAAAAAAAAATTGGCTTTGAAGCAATTTTTACTCAGAAATTGTTAATATCCCAAATAATTATGATGAAGTGGCAAGTGACACAATAAATTAAATATGAAATTTTGAAGATTGAAATAATATTTTCTTACATACTCCAAACATAAAAACATACTTCAATAATCTTTGTTTTGTTTAGGTTTTGTTAAAATCATTTCTACAGTGCATAATGGAACATTAGATAATGAACTAGGCATAATTAACTAACATTTTTACAGTATTTAAAAATCTATAGGTTAACATTAATTTCTACATCTACTAATTCCTACATCTACTACATCTACATTTTTTAAACCTTTCATGTTGTATAAATGTACATTAGGTCATGATTTATGAACAAACAAGGAATGAGATAAAAAAGAAATGATAATAGCCGTTTCTCAATATGCATTCTTGTCTGTACTTGTGTTCTTGTGGACTTGTGAAACGTCATCAGTCGCTGCCCAAGTACTGTTCCAATTCAAAGTTCACATCTAGCCAAGTACAGTTCAAATCCCCAGATGTGTTCTTGATCCGCCCCTTTTATCGAGGATGCATCGAGAGGTGACTTGTGCGGACTTGAGACAGCCAGGTATCCCAGAATGCATCTCGCACTAACCAGCAAGTGTCAATAATAAAGGAGAAAACCCGCGTAATTTAAACCTATTACTGTTATTATGTCATGATATGTAGTTTTAAAAGTTTTTTTAGGTGAGAATGTACTGGTTTAAAGCTCAAATTTGTGGTTTATTGATAAAGATAGTGCCTTTCTGAAAATTTGATCGGACGTTTTCGGAGTTGTGAGATCCAGGCGATCACCGGGCGCTCAGCGCTCATGTACCCTGTCGAGAACAGCCTTACCTCGGCTAGTCCTTCTGACGTTTGCCGCTGGCTCTGATGTCTCTGTAGCGATTAAACATGACATAATTCATCTTTTATATATCTAATGGGCG
Organism: Hypophthalmichthys nobilis; assembly: GCA_037950665.1. NCBI lineage: Eukaryota > Metazoa > Chordata > Actinopteri > Cypriniformes > Xenocyprididae > Hypophthalmichthys > Hypophthalmichthys nobilis. The sequence goes on along the minus strand of CM075475.1, from coordinate 27,332,578 downwards.
ATCTTTGGTCTCACAAATCTATAATTTGTTCCGTGGCAAGTCGTTTTGGCTGAGGGCAAAGTGACGTTTCATAACTTTATATATTTAGGCTATTTAACTTTACAGTTTTAGCCTCCTAAAGCGCTGATTTTGTACACTTGACTGAATTGTTTGCTTTATTTCTTATTGTATATTCTTATACCTTTTATAATGGCTGTTATTGACCATTAAAACTGACATTTAACAAAAAGAGACAGGGTTGTGTTTTATGTTATTTCATTTTATTACAGTGAAGATAATCAGAGTATGCACATATATTAATATGTTTAATATTTTTGAAATGTAAACTAAAAGAGGCAGGGTTGCTTAATATTTAGTTTTGTTATAAATACTATATATGCAGACATTGAAGATAATCAATTAACGCGTTGCCTGAACCACATTTGTGAGGCTATTAATGTTTTTGTTTGTTTGTTTGTTTGTTTGTTTTTTAAATAAAACGAAAAGAGGCAGAGTGGTGTTTTATAACACATTTCGTTTTATTGTTGCCTAAAATACACATACAGAGATAACCGGAGAAGCCAGAGTGAGCTGAGTGACGTATGTCAAGTATGCTGCTGTGCCAGAATCACCAGACTTGTGTCCTCCCATTCACGGGAGTTCGTTCTCCTGAGTCGAACTTGCAAGTCCTAACTACCAAGGACGCAAGTCTGAACTTTGCGAACTTGGTATTGAGAAACGCCTAATGAAAGATAATGAGGAAACTGAGGGCTTAAATACTCTGAGAAGACAACCAACAGAACAAGGAACAGGTGTGAAACTAATTAGAAACTATAGCAACAAACAATAAACTGGAACTCAGGCAAAATAGTGACACAGAACATGAAACTAAACAGTACGGAGCCCCGCACATAACATGCAAGAAAAAAAATTTAATCGTGCACACGATTTACTAATTCGTTCCCTCGATTTACTAAATCGTGCGCACGATTTAGTAATTCAAGGGTACAAATTAGTAAATCGTGCGCACGATTTAGCCTACTATTTTTTTCCGTCATGTCTGGGACTCCGAGTTTTTTTTTTTTTTTTAATTATTATTATTTATTTATGTGTTTGCTTAACTGCCTTAAAATGTTTTTTTGGTCACTTTTTGACACAACATTTAAAGAAAATAACACATATATTGCAAGACAATATAAATATAATTTCACTCATAGCCAGTCACTTAAAGAAAAAATCCATCCTACTGTCCTTTTAAATGTCCGTGTTAAAAGAGCACATTTTGCCATGTAGTGAAGCTGATAGCTGTAGCCTATATCCAACTTAGTCGTGGGATCTTCCATCATTTTTAATTTGTAGCTACTGTTCAAATGGCAGCTTGGTAAATTTGTTGGCAATCAAATATTCAATATCTGTACTCTCCATAATTAAGGTTGGCCTAATTGGTACATTATCAGCGGTATAATTTATATGTTTATATAAGTTTTATGTAACTAATATCACAAAATACATCTCTTCGATGATTGGTTGATATACCAAGGGAGGTTAGAGTGTTTCTCAACACTCTAAAATCAAATATTCAGTGTCTCCGGCTATGGATTTTGCCTTCCCCTTCTCTTCTCAGAACAAAAGTGGCAGACATGTTACTAACTTGTTCAGATGACATTTTCCTGTGAAAATTCTTATTTTGGTCATACTTCCAAGACGTAGAATCTGTGATTCCGAAGTACAGTATCCACACCGATGTGGTGACTGACAGCAAACATAAGCAATTGCAGGTTTCAAACAGAGATGGCGACAAAAAGGCAAAACTTACGGACTGCAGCTTTAATTAACATTAAATTGTCTTTCTCCCATTTTCAACTCAAAATTTTGAGTTGAAAATGTTGAAACACACACCCAAACAACCTGTAGAATGAACTAATGTTAATGAATTGAACCTTATTGTAAAGCGTTACCAAACTATGCCTGACCCATCAACTTTTCTCAACCACTAAACTTACTTGTAATAGTAAGTGAGATGAAGCAAATATTCTCAGCATTTTTAGATTGGCAGTTAGTGACTTGCCATCATGTGCTAGCACAGAAAAAGAGTACAAAAACATCTTTTCCCACATCTACATTGAAATCCTCTAATTAATTCTCTTAATTCATTGAAGAGGAAGAAAAATACCATCTGCAGCAGCCCCGAAGGCAAATGATAATTCGGGAGAAAAAAGGATAAAAAAAAAATAGAAATAAGACGCAACTAAACACTGCTTTGAATAAATAAATAAATAAATAAATAAATAATGTCCTAAAGGCTGCTTCTACCACATCACCACACAGCTCTAAAGTTTTATTTTAAGACTTCTCTTCAGTTGGGGAGTATTTGGGGTGCACTCTCTCACAGGGCATTAAAAATTAATTTCTTCTATTTGGAATAGAATAGAGATTAAAAAAAGAGAGGGAAAGAGACGGAGGGAGAGAGAAGTAAAGCACCAACTTTGTGACTTTTTGGCTGTTTTGTTTCCTTGATTCTTATTAATGTTACTGTCCTCATGATGCACAAGGAAAAAAGGATCCACATCTGTAATGAAAGGACCTTATCTTTCTGTTTTGTAGAGGTGCATCCCTCAGGCAGCTCATTATTTTTACGAATTGTAAATCAAGATTTTCTTCTGCTTCATTTGAAGTAATGCCTTTTCTTTTTTACAACAGAGAACAGCACAGAGGAACATGGTTAAATCTGGCATGTTCGCTGGGTATCTATACACAGGTATCAATTCAAATGCAGTAATGTAAATGTCAGAAATGCCATGTGTCCGAGCAGCAGTGGGATAATGTGTTTATTCACTCTCGTGCAAGGCTCGAGCTGATTCAATTTAGAATCAGGGTCAAAACTTGAAACTAAGCTTTGTAGTCGAGACTATTATTAGACCAGATGGTGCATGTCATGAATATTGCATCATCAAGACTCCCTTCAGCTGAAAAACTTCAAATCATTAATGATAAAACGTATACTCTCAGACACTTCACGTGCTTAATATTCACTGAATCTGCACACTGCAGTGCACACCACACTGCTGCAAAAACTATCTGAAAACAAAACACTTGCATAGAAAGTGGTCTTCAGTATTTCTCTCGGTCAACCCCTTCAGTCTATGTTTGCATCAAGTCTACACGGGGTCTTAGCTGGGAGCTCAGCGGGCAACCATTTCCAAAGAGGAGTTGGCAGTGAAAGAGCTGTGTGTGGATTTTGTGAGGATTTTTTTTTTCGCCGCTGCCCCTCGCTGAGCACTTTCCCATCTCCATGCGTTGATTCCAAGAGACAAGTTCGCTCTGGATCCACCACAACATGTGATCCTCGCTCTCCTGGGAGGTAAAGAACACAGACCTTTTATCTTTGAGGAGGGAAAGAGCGAGACGTACCGTAAAGGCTGAATCTCGGAGATCTCACCCTCTCAGCTATACTAGAATTGAGAGATGCAGAGGAATCTTAAGACACAACAGTATGTCTCTCAGGCTTTGTACCTCCAATTTTAACAGCTCCAAAAACAAGCCTGCCTTCCTATGCCAAAACAGTCTGGTGCATTTGTTCAATTCCAAGGAAGCTAATACTTAAAGGGTTAGTTCACCCAAAAAGGAAAATTCTGTCATTAATTACTCACCCTCATGTCGTTCCACACCCGTAAGACCTTTACAGGTGTTTATTTTCAGAACACAAATTAAGATATTTTTGATGAAATCCGAGAAGTAAATGACTCGTTCATAGACAGCAATTTAACCACCACTTTCAAGGTCCAGAAAGGTACTAAAGACATTGTTAAAATAGTCCATGTGACTGCAGTGGTTCAACCTTAATTTTATGAACGTCTGAATGCCGAATCAGTATTGGCAGAGGCTGTTCATGTGAGCAGCACAACGCATTCGTGTGATGCTGATGCAGGAGCCGGCCAATAATGAGTCGGCGTTCTGACGTAGAACACGGAAGTGCTGGACGCAAACAATGTATGAGAATGACACAGAAGAGAAGATATGGTTGAATAAAGTCGTTATTTTTGTTTTGTTTTTGGGCACAAAAAGTATTCTTGTCACTTCATAAAATTAAGACTAAACCACTGCAGTCACATGGACTATTTTAACAATGTCTTTACTACCTTTCTGGACCTTGAAAGTGGTTGTTAAATTGCTATACCTCTCAGGTTTCATCAAAAATATCTTAATTTTTGTTCTTACAGGTGTGGAACGACATGAGGGTGAGTAATAAATGACAGAATTTTCTTTTTTGGGTGAACTATCCCTTTAATGAGACAATATGAGAATTGAAAACTGCTTGTGTTCAGTGTCAGCATGCAGTGTTTTTATTCAAAATGATCTACAGTCATCATTTACTCACTCATGTTGTTCTAAACTCTTTTTTTTTTTCTGCAGAACAAAACCAATTAGAAATTTTAAAGACTGTTATCCATGCAATGACTGGCAACTAAAGCGTTCAAATAAGATAGCTTAAAGTGCATTGCTCAAGGTTGCGAATCTCATTCACTCAGCAGCTACCTTCTGGTAAAAAGCCATAAGCAATAAATTACTTTGCCATTACATATAAACTCCCGTAAAAAATTTGGGTAAAAAATTACATTAAAAACAGTTATATTGTTGCTATTGCAGTTTAATTAAACTGTTTTCTATTTTAATATATTTTAAAATATAATTTATACCTGTAATGGCAAAGCTGGCTTCATTACTCGTAATGGCTTCATTACTCGTCTTCAGTGTCACATGATACTTTAGAAATCATTCTAATATGTTTAAGAAACATTTCTTATTATTATCAGTGTCGAAATATTAATTTTTTTTTTTGTGGAAACAGTGAAACATTTATTTTATTTGATGAATAGAAAGTAATAAAAACAGTATTTATTTGAAACAGAAATCTTTTGTAACATTTTAAATGTCTTTTGAACAATATAATGTGTCTTTGCTGAATAAAACTAAAAATGTATTTTCTTTCCCCAAATGGGAGTTTATACACCAATACATTGTTCTTTGGGACACACACCATTATTCATTATTCACACTGTGATCTAGTGTTATCCAGTATGAACTCTCATCACATATGGGATATTTTAGATTGATGGAGCAATCTATGATGAATGAGGTTAAACAGTCAAGGTCATTTTATGTTCAAGGTTCATCGTTTTCAGGCCCACAGAAATTTCTTCACATTTGGTTGTGGGTGATTGCTTTGGACCCCTGCCCACTAACCTTTATGACCTTAGATTTAGCTCTCATCCGCTCATTTACCACATCCACAGCAGCATTCAACATCATGTGGGCTCCTGAAGGATCTGTCCAATACACTTCAACCATGTACAAAGCCTAGTTTATACTTTTAAAAACACTCTGACATGTAATATTCAGAAATACTGCATTATCGATTTCACTGCACTGACACTAATGGATGAGAACAAAAACTTGAACTGAATTGAGCTGGATGATGACACTATTGTCCTCCACAGAGCAGCTTTATTGCTGAATTGACATTTCATAATTGACTAATTTTGCAACCTCGAGTTCAAAATTGAATTTAATCAACACTGAACTGACTCAAGCTGGATAACGACACCATTTTCTTCTGTGCAGCTGCTTATAGCTGAATTGAACTCGTTTCATAAATGATTAACTTCACTTTGTTATTGAACTGAACTGAATCAGCACTGAACTCAATAATGAAGCTATTGTATTTTTAGAACTGCTTTACAGCAGAATTTGAATTTATCTCATATTTGATGAAGTTAGCATCATTGATTGTTATTTTCCTCTTTATTACTGTGAAGCTGTATTGTATAAAGTCCTATATAAATAAAGGGGACTTGACTTTTCACTTGCAATATAGCATTTCACAAACTAAAACATACAAATAAAAATATTTTACATTACAGTAGCATAAGTAACACAGACCATCTCACAAACATTTTCACATGCACATAAGACCGTATAAAAAAAACAGCTGCATGGGTTTTGAATGTTTTCTGGACTCCACAGTGTCACCTAAGATGGATATTATCTTGCTAACTCTTAAGCGGTTCCATTAAGGCAGTGTTGCTGTGTGATTCCATATTTATATTCACAGAGTCCCTTCCTGGAACAAGTCCAACATTTATGTGCAGCGCACCTGCGCATAAGCTTTCCTTATCAGATCCTATTCAGGCAAATCACTCTCTATATCTCTGTGTTTGGCTGACGGTTCAGGACCCAATTAAATGAAGCCATAACATGGTGTTTATGGGTAGCGGTTGCAGCAGCCAGCAATATGAATGGCACACTGACAGAATTAAAGAAGTGTTGATTAGAGATGACAGCCCTGAATAGGTAATTAGCTTCTCTGGCAGCTTTTTCAATAGACATCTCAGGCTTCAAATGTGATTCCCTGATGCCTCTGCTGGTATTTTTAGCCAGTGTCATTGGGTGGGAGGACTGTACCACAGTCGTGATTAATGGACATGTTTTCCTCTATTGTAGTACAACATGCTAACATCACTATGCTTTTTGCATGTGCGAATGAGGACTTGCAAGGTCCTGAGTTTGAATAGATCTGCCTAGCATTGAAGATGATGTGTTGAAAACTCAGAAACGGCTTTTTAAAATTATAATTTAATTTTTTTTTTTAAATGCTATTTTATTTAGTGAAAAATAAACAACTACCAAAATAAGGGAACAAACAAAAAAGACCACAAACCACAATATATGCAGGTAAAATTGCTAAAATTAGTGTATTGACCTGCGTGAAATACATGAATATCAATTAAGAAGTGAATTCTAACTGAGAATGTCGAGGCATTACATCACCACCTAAGTAGAAGTGTACATGTTCAGGTCATACAAATACACATGCCAGAAGAATGAATGCAAGAGACAGAAAAAAAGAAACAAAACAGGAAGAAAGACTGGAAGTGATGTAGAAACAAGGGATGGTGCTGTGATATATGAAGAGAGGAAAATAACATGATAGAGGAAGCGAGGTAGAAAAGGACGGGGCGAAAAAGAGCTGTTGAACAGAGGTTTGTGGAGGGAGGGAGTAGTTTCACCTGCTGCTGCATTGTGCTGCAGTGTGGTCTTCCTGCAACTATACTTCACTGCACCTGTGGAAGAGTGTGTGGTGCTGCTCCCTAGAGTTCACTGAGAGAATTGCCTCTTCACACTTCTGACGCTCCATCAATACAAAGCACTGTATCTGATTTCCACATTGTACATATGAGATGTGTAATCATATACAAATGTCATTTTTACTAAAGTTCTAAGAACTGATTAATGATAAATTAAATACTGCATTTGCATGCACTATTTCCAATTAATCATTGCCTCTGTCTCAAGTATAAGACTTTAGGGAGTCAAACAACAAATAACAACAAATGTATTATAAGTAGTATCATGTATAATCATAATAACAATAATAATGTATTGTTGTTTTTCTGCCTTATATTTGAGAAACTGTAGAGCTGCATCACAGATTTGTCGGCTGCACATCCATGATGCGAATTTCCCATTCCACCTCATCCCAAAGGTGCTCTATTGGATTGAGATCTGGTGACTGTGGAGGTCATTTGAGTACAGTGAATTCAGTTTCATGTTCAAGAAACCAGTTTCAGATTATTTGAGCTTTGTGACATGGTGCATTTACATTATCCTGCTGGTAATCAGAAGATGGGTACACTGTGGTCATAAAGAGATGGACATGGTCAGCAACAATACTCAGGTAGGCTGTGGTGTTTAAATGATGCTCAGTTGGTACTAAGGGGCCCAAAGTGTGCCAGGAATAAATCCCCCACACCATTACACCACCAGCAGCAGCCGGAATCATTGATACATTGCAGGATGGATTCATGCTTTCATGTTGTTTACACCAAATTCTGACTCTACCATCTGGATGTCACAGCAGAAATTGAGACTCATCAGACCATTTTTCCAGTCTTCTATTGTCCAATTTTAGTGATCCCTTGTGAACTGTAGCCACAGTTTCCTGTTATTTGCTAAGCTATTAGCACAGAAATGAAAATTATCAGCCGAAGCCAAAACTGAATACAGTTCAAGTTCAATCTTACTACTTGTGTATAAATAATCTAGCACCTTCTTATCTGACAAACCTACTTCACCCTTATACTCCTGTGAGAGGACGAAGATCGGATGGCAAATTTCTCCTTAAGATCCCCAGAACCCGCCTAAAGACAAGGGGTAATAGAGCTTTTGAAGTGGCTGGCCCCACTCTTTGGAACAATCTTCCTAATTTTATTAGAATGGCTTCCACTTTATCTGAGTTCAAATCTTGCCTTAAAACTCATCTGTTCTCTTTGGCTTTTAGTATGTAATTTTGTACTTTTTTATTATTTTATTTTCCTTTTCTGTTGTTGTTTTTTTTTTTTGTTTAATTTATGTGTATTCTTGTTTTTTATTGTTGTACAGCACTTTGGTCAGCCTGCGGCCGTTTTTAAACGTGCTCTAGAAATAAACCAATTTTGAACTTGAACTTGAATATAATGAAACACTTGGCCGAAGGTTGAATACCAAACGTGTTTTTTCGCATTTTTTCCCATTTATTTTGCCAATTTTTTCACCATTGCATAAATTAAATAGTCAGAATGTGCTTTTTACTATTTTGTCTTGCTTTTCAAAATAAAAATCAGTTACAAAACTAATTTAAAATGTAATTAAAAAATATTTAACACTGTACACTTATTTTAACATAATACCAACAAAGCACAATATAACTTAAAATAAATAAATTAGTAAAATAAAAATAAATTTTTTTGGCCATCTTTGAACCCCCCTTCTTGAATAGTCTATATTAGGCCTATAACTGGCTGCTGAAAGAATGTATCGTCTACTCTTTATGAAAAGTAACCTCTCTGCTTTCTCACATGAATCAGTGAAACAGTCTATCACTGTTGGTACTTGTGCATGGATTTGGCATCATCAAAAATGTCAATGTTCTGTAAAATATATTCTCTGTTTTCGCTTATTAATTTCGGTTGCCGAACATTTAGTGTATCCCTATCTTAACTGACAGGGCCGGCATCCGGTGTTTTCTTCTGCTGCTGTGGCCCATCTGCTTCAAGGTTCGGTGTGTTGTGCACTCAGAGCTCTTCTGCATACCTCGGTCGTAACAAGTGGATATTAGGGTTATTGTTGCCTTTCTATCAGCTCAAACCATCTAGCAATTCTCCACTGACCTCTGGCATCAACAAGGCATTTTTGAGCACAGAACTGCCACTCATTGGATGTTTTCTCTTTTTTTTTTTTCTCATTGTCTGTAAACACTAGAGAAGGTTGTGTGTGAAAATCTCAGCAGATCTGCAGTTTCTGAAAAACTCAGACCAGGATGCCTGACACCAACAACCATGCCACATTTAAAGTCACTTAAATCACCTTTCCTCCCCATTCTGATGCTCAGTTTGAACTTCAGAAGATCATCTTGACTATGGGTGTGTCTCAATCAGTTCCCTAGCTCCCAAGCTCATGAATCAGTATATCGTGTTCACAAATTAGGGCACTGGTAAAGACAGTAAAGGACGCTGACTCACTACACATTGGGACACTTATGACTCTATTTCCATTGTACAACATCACTACTGGTATTTATGAACAACAGCGGAACTGATATCTTTCTGACATTACTTGTGATGTTATTTAAAGTTCATTATGATAAATACTTTGCTTGCTACATATACGTGCAACATTTCAGCCAAAAATTAATTATAAATGTTAGCTAGATTATGTTCATAACCTGTCTAAAGATGTATGTTTATGCTGAAATATAATTAAAGGAATGGTTTTTATTTTTAAAAACATCTATCGCATGTCATTATGTGTTGAGTTGGCTCACGTGATTTAAGTTTTGCTCTTCAGAACTTCTGTTAAGGGAACATAGTGAGCATCGATGCGCCCTGGTTTTCACGGTGCATTGTGGGACTTTTTAGACAGCAAAGGTTTCAGTGCCCTGGAAGAATTCTGCTATTGAGACAGCCCTTAAAATGGTCAACTCCCTCTTGCTCAGCGCTCTGACTACTGAACTATGGAGCCGATTGAGACGCACCCCATGTATGCCTAAATGCATTGAGATGCTGCCATGTGATCAGCTGATTAGATTTGCAGTTGAACAGGAGTACCTTATAAAGTGGCCGGTGAGTGTATAATATAATAAGAATATTTGAGATACTGTAGAGGGATTCAGTTATTATTATATAGTTATATAATTGCTATTATTACTACTATTATTATAATTCATAGTAATAATAATAGGCCTAATAATAATTAAAGAGATCTGAAACAAGGGGAAGTTAAAATTAGAATCACTTTTTGACAATAGTAATCTCTTATGAATCCTTGTTTAACCCTATTAATCTTTTTGATCTCTTATCCACATCACTGGTTCTCCCTGAGCAAGTCCCACAATTCTTTGGCCATACAGCCACACTGCAGTATAATTCTGCAATGATCTGTGACATCAATCATATCGGCCCACGACTCCTGCAGCCCCTTACTGACTCCCGTCCAGCACTGGTTGCCAAGTGAGGAGCCAATGCATTAGTCCAGGCCCCCACCATTAATTCTCCATGCCAGGTCTGCAGGCACTCTTTCAGATTGCCACCACTAAGCCTGCCTTGCATCGGCAAAACATTTTGGAAAAAGTGGGTTTGACTTCTTTGCAGTAAATGAATACACATAGAGATAGATGTATAGTGCGAGAGAGAGAGAGAGATACAGGGAGCAAAGAGCCAAAATAGTACCACGCTGCATTTGGTGCTAGTTTTAGAGTGACTACTCAAAGCCCTAACTTTGACACAATGAGATCATCTGAGCTTCCGAGAAGGAATACATTAAACATTCTAGGCCAACTGCTCTGGGAACAAACACCAGATCATGGGGCTGCACTACTGTGGGAAAAAAAAAAAATTTGGTACTGGTTGGAACTCCACCATCTTGCTTTTTTTGTCCATCCATGCTTCTCACTTTCTCTCTGTCATATGACCAGTTTTGGAGAAATCCATTTCTCTCTCTGTCCCATTCCTCTCAGTGGTAGCGAGGTTTTTTGAGCCAATCACCTGAGATGTGAATGTAAACCTTGGGGTACGGAAACGTCGATAAGGGATTGAGGAAGGTCTGAGTGTTAACGGATGGAGATTATGGGTTATAGACAAGGATATGGTAAAGGACTGCAGCGTCCTGCTGTGGTGTAGGAGAGAGAAGCCTCACTTTGAGCAGCAACAGCTAGTGTAATGACTGTGAGGATAGTGTTTGACTCATCACCTAAAGCCTTCAGACAAGCGTCCGTAGCACCCTTTGCAAAGCTCATTGTGACTTATTGGCCATTTTAGTTCTTTGTTTCTCTGCAGAGGTGCAGTGCTGTCAGATCCTCAAAATGTTCCTTCAGGATGAAATAAATCACAATGATTTAAAACATTGCTGCTGGAAGGTCAGCAAATACTAAATGGAATCCAGCAAAGAAGACGATTTCAGGATATAAGTGTCAGTGTCGTTATGTGATGTATTTTATGCAAATTGCAACACTGGGAAGAAATAACAGCGAGTTCAGCCATTTTTCTTGGCATTGCTCTATAACAAGGGTCTGCCATTGTATTGAAGCATGATGGCTTTTAAGGAAATTATGAAGTGCTTAGATTATTTCAGAATAGCAATTCATCTAATAATAGCAGCAGAGAGAGCAGTGCCAGGCTTAATCAAAAGCTCTACCTCCCATATCATTCAGAAAAATGGCCCCCTACTTTGTCACTAATGTCCTATTACTCAGCAGTTTTAAGAAACAACATCATATGCAGTTTAAGTCTTTTTTCTTCTAAAAAGACTATGCAATTGTCAGTGTTAAAACTGGTACCGCTAAATATGGTGTCCATTTTCTGACATATAACCTGTACAAGTCTATAGTGATTTTTTTTTTTGATGTAGGAATATACTGCATCTTTTTTACAAATGCATGATATTAATCATGGTGTTGTTTATTATTGGATGCAGTGGTGTCATCATCTGGTTAACTCTTTGACAATACTATTTGGTTTATACATATATAAATACACACACACACCTTTTTCTGAAACACACTTTGAAATGAAAAACTCTAGCGATTTGGTTTTAGAACTAATGTCAAAGGCTTTATACTGTATATAAAATTTGGCCAGTGTCTGATCTTTCTTGATAAAGAGAATAACCCAATAAAATATAGTTTTAATAGAGAAAAATATATTTTTAATGGATTTTCTTTCCTGAAGTCAACTTACAAATATTAAATAAGGTTAGTTTTGCACCAAAGAGTCAAGAGGCAAGTTTCTCATTACCATTTTCTACTGCGTCTCTGAAACCCCTAGAAATATTTTTTTTTTTTTTTTTTTTTTTACTTTTGCTGATGTATCTTATTTGTTAATGCCCTATTTGCATGTGAAATGATCAATAGCACTTACTTGTGGGCTAAGGTCCAATGTATTTGGAGCTTCCTCATCCTTTAATTACACCCTTTTTACGAAGCCTGAATCACATTCTGACATCCACGAAACAGTCCGCCCTGAAATGTGTCTCACAAACTGTTAAGCTAAGAATAAAATGAGCATTTTCTAACACTGGGTTCTGACTATTTCTTAGGGCATTTCTAGGCAGTTGCTAGCTGGTCGTAAAGGCATTTGGGTGATTGCTACTGTATAACGTTGTTAGGTAGTTGCTAAGGTGTTCTGTGTGGTTGCTAAGGTGTTGCTAGGTGGTTGTCAGGGCATTTTCAATGCCTTTAGGGTGTTTTTTTTTTCTGAAAAGAAAAAACATTTCTGTGTCAAATTTTCATTGATATTCTGATCCCTAGATATGATTTCTTTCAATTAAAATCTATGGAATTTTATATTAAAATAACTTTACCTATGTAACTGCACATCCTTCTTTAATAACCATCACACAGCCTATGTAATAAAATAATAACCCACTCCAAAACTAACAAACAAATAAAATGTCCCAGGCATACCACATTTTTCTCATTTGCTGTGTTAGAAAGAAACGAATAGTGTTTATTATCAGAACAGGTATTGTCAACATAATAAATTATATACATATTTTCGTCATTTCAATCAGGAAGGGGTCTGTCTCCCTAAGACCTATGATAAATCCTGGTAATAGGATACAGCATGAATGAAAATATGATTAGAATAGCTGGGAGAAGAGATCCCTTTAATAACATATTAACTTGTCACTCGTACCAACAAATGATGTCTGCTTATGTTCCCCTCTGCCATGGCTGCAGCAGAATGCATGTGGCGTTAGTGCATCAGTGACTAAGTAGGACACTACAAAATGCTCCTTCCTCATCCGTCTCTTTCAGCAGGAGCAGTGAGCCCTTAGATCTATGTGTACATGATCAAATAAGAAGCTCTATTTTAAGGATATTCTCTGGAGACCCTAAAAATGTCTGAAATCCTTCCAATGAAAAGGTCATTTTTTGATGATGGCCTGTAAAGAGTCATTTTATATCATTGTCCCTTCTGAATGGGTTTCCCTTCAGTCGTTGATTCAAGCACGTCATATGTGAACAGAGCCAAACAATCTGTTGGGAATTGCTGATTTGCATCTGCATCTGTAAGGCATGAAATAGTCAAGCACAGTAAAGGGAAAGAGGGAAGGTGCTTGAACTGGAAAAAGTGGAAAGGAAGGATGTTTGGATGAAAATTAAAGTATCTTATTTGTGTTTACGAATGAGTATATGAATGCAATTAGATTATGTCTGTCTAACCTCTAAACTGCAAAAACTAATAGAATTCGTAGAAGTAACGAATTACAACTACTTGTGGACTGAATGTTTGGAGAAACAAACTACATGGTAGTGTTGTCAAAAATATTGATATTTAGATACATATCGATGCTGAAATATCTGTCGTTCTGAAATATCTGAATTTTGGTGCAGGTTTGCAGGTACTTTTAATCATTTCCGCAGGTTTCAGTCACACCCAGAGCGTGCACATAAAGTCGCCTGTCAAACAGCTTGTGAGTCCCAAATGGAATCATTTTTCGCAATTACATTGCGAAATCGCCATATACACACAGAAGTAGGCCTATGTCAAAATGCCTGTTTGGTGAGTATTCACGTAAACACAGTTGGTTATGTCTTAAATGGACATAAACAGTTGAGATTTGAGAAAGAAAACGCGTAACAGAATATTGGTTCTGTGCATTAACTCTTAAAGTGACAGCAGCCTGATAGCTATAACTGCTGCTGTCTGTGTCACTCATTAATCTTATCAAACAGTAGTTTATTGCATTTGTATATTGATAATATTGTACTTGTTTAGGCTATCATTTTAAATTATTTGTTTTTATTACTGACAGTTTACTTGTATTTTTTGTCAATTTAATTCAGAGTATGAAATCTGTGTGTGAGCTTTTGCAACAAAGTTTCCCTATTGTAAAAACGCAAATACATTGAGTGAGCAAATATTTAGGTAAGATTTATCAATGTAAATAAAAGCCTAATTTAAAATCTGTTCATCACATTAAGCGAACATCTCTCTTCCAAACACTTAAAATAAACATCTCCATTTATATGGATTACTTTTATGTGTTGTCCTTTTTGAAGCTTGAAAATAATGATTGCCTAGACTTTAAATGGATGAACAAAAAATTATGAGATATTAAAATATCTTTATGGCATTATACAGTATATGTCAGTTTTTCCTCATGGTATCGAAAATGGTTTTGAATATCAACATTTTTCAAGGTATCATATCAAAGTTAGAAATTCCAGTACTGTGACAACATTAATTCATATACTTCATCAATAAGGTGAAAAAGTGTTTTGTTGAAAGTAGCTATTTTCTATGTGGATCTCTGATTTAATTCAATAGTTACTGATAATTCATTAAATATCACTGGCTAAAGTAACTAGTACTCTGAACAGTTTCTACTTTTACTTGAGTATTTTTTTAACACCAATACTTTTACTTGTAATTGAGTATTATCTCAGCAATGTACTGTAACAGTACTTGTACTTAAGTACAAATTTTCAGTACTTTATCCACCACTGGCCTGGATGCTGAGTACTGGACTAGGCAGACAATGAGTAACATTACAAATCCAGAGAGAAAACAGTGCTGAGGATAATGAGCAGGATGAAGAGAGGGAGAGGAGATAGATGAGGGGTGAGTGGAAAATATGGTATGGTATTCAAATTAGATTTTTCTACAAGTTAGTTTGATTTGCATACACTACATTGTAAGCATTTTATGGCGGATAGATGTTTTCCTTGTATAATTGCTTCGTTACGTAAATTGCATCAGTTCTCACCTGTGAAATGTGTTGTACATAACATATGGTACTAAATAAATGATTATTCCAGTTAAATTACTACATTGCAATATGTAGTACATCTTATGCAACGTAGAAAATTCCTACAATGCTGCATGACGAATATGAATATATTTTGTTATAAAATGGATAGTTCTGGATCTAAAATCTGATTGGATGTTTGAAGTCACAGTAAATACACATACTTGCATCTGCACAATGTGCATATCAGTTAAAATCTCTGTTAATACATCAAGCCATTTTCCATATGCAATAACACACAAGCAGGAGTGCTGTTGTTCCAAATCAGACCAACAGCATGATTTCAAGTGTGACACTGCTTTTAATTTTACTCTACAGTAAACAAGTTATTATTGAGTATTTCGTGCCTGAATGAAACCTAAACGAATCTTTGAAGCAGTCAAGCAACAACATACTGTGAGTGTTTTTGTCTTTTCTCATTTGATTTTATCGCAGTTGTTGTTGCTAGGAAACATTGTTTTGTTTACTGTGTTCACATGCTGAAGTCGCGTTTGTTCTCATTTGTTAACAGTTTCAGTCTGTTAAATAGTGAGGAGTGGCCAGCTGAATTCAATATTGCTGTATCAAGCGGGTATATAACTGTTTAGTATACCTAAACACGGCAGCCCTCGTGTGAAGACCGAAGAGTGTAAAGACTCCACCTAGCAAGGACACCGACAAGGCACTTGAGTATTGTTCTCTCTCTCTCTCTCTTTCTTTCCTCTTTTATACAGCTTGTTCTCATCTGTTTGTTTCGGTGACCTGTTTTCACTATGTGCTTCCAAATACCTACTATTACTAACACTCGTAATTCACAAGTTGGAGGCAGCGCAATCCTAACAACCTGAGTACTTTCCCTGTGTCTGCTATAGTACATTACTTTCTTTTCCTATTGGTCTTTGGAATTGCCAGTCTGCTGTAAACAACGCAAACTTCATTACACCTATTTCTAGTCATTCAGGTCTCAACCATAGACTGTAAAAAAAATATGGACAACACACCTTCACGCTCTTCCATTGTAGAGAAGCTGCCAATGTCCAAATATGGTGCTGACATCTTAAAACCAGAGTCTGTGCAGTAGAGAGCCTGAAGTTGAGCCACGGTACCCACACTCCTGCAGAATTGGTTAGTACAGTTTACTGCAGAACAACTGTCTATGTCGGTGTGAAATAAACAGTTATTGAAATGTAGAAATTAAAGTTGAAGCTCCAATTTCCTCCCAAAAATCTCCAAAAAAAAGTCTGTTGGTGCGCTCAGAAAAGCTGTCAATCATGACGTCAATCAGCTGTCAATCAGCTGTCAAGCTGTCATAAACCCAAACTTATTTTAAAAAACCAACACTTAAATTTACATCAGTTTGATAAAAATGACCTAAAATGACAGAAATCATTTTTGGAAAGAAATATTTGAAGTGTAATTTGATTGTTTTGTCTCATGTCCCATTATATGAAGAGGGCGGGGTTTATGAGCTGTGCTGCATCCAGCTACCTGGGGGCAATCAAAACATTTTGGCTTCACTTTTCAGGACTTGTGCGGCACACTTGGTCTCAACCTTATGGCCCTGACTGAGACCTGGATCAAACCAGAGGATACTGCCACACCTGCAGCCCTCATCCACCTAGAAAAACCTTCCACACTCTGCTTGCCTCGTTTGACCTCAAGCGAGTATCTGCTGTGGCAACTCACAAATCAGGTAACCAATTTGACCTTATTTACACGCTGCTGCTCCAACCGACCATACGCTGGTCACTCGAGTACACACCTCAGATCCAGTGGCGTGCAGTGGTGTTCTGAAATGAGGAGGCACATTTTTTATTTATTTATGAATCAGTGTAAATTCATGTGCATTACTCTTAACATTGACACATCTTCCTTGTTAAATGAACATTACTTTACATTACATCAAAAAAGAAAAAAAGAAACCAAATATAATTCTATTTTGTAATTTTACATTAATAATGTATTGTAATAAATGTTCTATTTATCAAAACCAAGTAAATCTCATCAAGTTAGTGTTTTAAGCATTTCTACATTCATTCCAAAATAATAACTAAAGGCAATAATAATTTAAACAATATATTTTATTTGTGTATTGATGTTTTTCTTTTTAATTGTCAACTTAGGCTATTTTGGATCATCAGTCATGACACCGTCTGTCACAGACACGAATTGTATTTTCAATTTCACCAAGCTGATTGCACTAAAAACAACAAACCCCCGTAGTCATCATGCTTTCTGTCCATTTCAAGTTTGATTTTGACATGACATAAAGCGGTGACATCTAACTGGGTGATCTGTTTACTTACTTTTCAATTAGTCTTCCCACTGACGCCATCATTTGTTCATTCAAACTGACGCGCGGAACGTGCACGTCAACAAGAGGTGGGATTTATTGCACAAACCAATCATATCCAATCATAACCAATTACATCCAATCATAGCGCGATGGAGACATTGCCTCCTCTCACGTGACTTTCCCCCATTCATTCTCAATTACCCCCCACAAAACCCACCGCACGTCGGGGGTCTAATGGTTTTCTATGGTTTTCTATGAGTGGAAAGGGAGGCATGACTCCTGCTGTAACTTCACCTGCGGGTGTCGCTGTTGGGCAGTGTTCCTTAAGAAATACGAGTGACTTGCGCTCTTTTTAATGTCATAATTTGTTAATATTTATGTTGCTTTATATGTAATATTGATTATTTTCTTATCCTATTTTTTTTTTTTTGAGGAGGCACTGCCTCCCTTGCCTCCTCGGAGGAAACGCCCCTGCTCAGATCACTTCCTCCTCACTCTTATCCTCAACTTGGCTCAGGACACAACACACACTCCTCCACAGGTCATCTTTCGGCGTAACCTACGCTCACTCTCACCCCTCTTTGGTCTCATCCACACTTCCAACCCCTATATAGGCAGCTCTAATCACTAGATACTAACAGTGAAACTGATACTCTTTTCTCCACTCTAACATCTTACTTAGACAACTTCTGCCCCCTTTCATCCAGGCCAACCCGCACCACCCCCACCCCCCGCCCCCTGGTTATCTGATGTTCTCTGCAAGCATGTAAATGTAAATATTTTATTTTAAATAAATCGGCTGAATGAATGATTCATTGACTGTATCTGCAAAATGAGCAGGGTGAATTGCTAATACCTATATATAGTGGTATATACAGTGGTATCTTTTATCATGTTGATGTTGCTGCAGCTTATTAACCCCTAAGAGCAATTACCACTTTCCATGGTTAAGAACGCTAATTGAATTACATTATAACTAAAACACTCTCACTGTTTTACTACAGTATATTAAATATTTTAAGGTCTGTTTATGTCATCTTTAGACTACAAATAGCATTTCAGCTCACTTTCAAATCTGTATTGAGTAATTTTTGTAGCTTTGTTTTAGCATCAGAAGTAATGGCAATATAATAAATGGCCTTTGGTTAAACTGCATCGGAGAAAATCCAGTGTAATAAAATGTAAAAGATAAATCAGCTTAATGCCATGACTGTGGGAAAGTACTGTACCTCATTAGTTTCTGCCCTGTTATTCACTCTTGATTGATCTCACAGTATTGGATGCCACCATGTACCAGATTATTCCTATGTCAGCAGATGAAGGACTCATCTCATGCACATCGAGTGCTGATAAAAGAGCTGAATGCAGATTTACTTTAAGTAAATGTTGAGTTTGTCACAAAAAAACTTTAAATGTTGTCGAGTAGGAGCTAATTTTGGCAAAATAATTTATAACCTGGTTTTTAATATAATTTGCAAAAGTGTATGTTTTACATTTTACTGTATGTATATAAAAATACCATCAGGGAGCCCATCAATATAATCTCGCAGTAAATACAGAATAAAATGAACAATGTAAAGACCAGACGAAGAGTAATCATGCTCAAGATTGCAGGCCACCTCCTAGAGTTTCAGCTGAAATTTTGAAGTGTTTTATATAATACATATCTCAACTTAATCATAATGCCCGGCACATCCCATTCCTCTTCGGTGAATCCATTCAGAAGTTTGACAGTAGTGAGCCAAGTGTGTGAGTAACTTAACACACGCCATTACATTTCCAAAAAGGAAGACTGTGATTGTCTCAATTACCATTAGAGCTCATTTGTGTAAGCCGCTCAAACAGGCTGGCAATGGCTTTGAACACAATGCTCATTATAGCGTCTTTGAAGACTGACATAATTAACGCAGGACTTCAAGGTATGATTTGCTTGCACGTTTAGGATGGAGGGGTATGTACAATCTTCATGATGCTTTGACAATGTCCACCATCACTCATCTGAGCACATGAGGGACACAGATGGGTTCACATTAGTGTCATAAGCCGCTTTTCCACTGTCAGGCCAAACGGTTCTCACTGCGTAACCGTTGAGTAACCTTGAGCCCCTGCCCCGAAAGTGAAAGTGTCCTTTGCGGTCGCATCGCGTTCCCATTTCTGCCCCCCGGAACGCGATTTCTACCGCGGGAGAACAATCGCCCCCCACCCCCCCCTCCACAACAGCACAGAGCGGATAATATCCGCGGACCGCGAGTCGGCACAGATCACAAAAGGTATCGATCCATTTGAATTCTGCACAGAATGCTGTATTTTAAAGTGATATAGAAGGTATTAGGAGGAGAAACGGTTAGAGATTAGAAGTAAAATATAGGAGCTGCTTTGGACATTGAAATAAAATGGGTGTTTACTTTGACTTGGAGTCATATAAAAAAGATGAACAG
Source organism: Hypophthalmichthys nobilis (assembly GCA_037950665.1). Classification (NCBI taxonomy): domain Eukaryota; kingdom Metazoa; phylum Chordata; class Actinopteri; order Cypriniformes; family Xenocyprididae; genus Hypophthalmichthys; species Hypophthalmichthys nobilis. The sequence goes on along the minus strand of CM075475.1, from coordinate 27,312,541 downwards.
GACATTTCACACTGTCTTTTGTCATTTCAGGCCATTTCAAGAAATCTCGAAAATACTTGCTGAATGTTACAACAATTTAAAATAACAGTTTTCAAATGGATTTTCAAATGAATTTTCAGCATCTTTACTCCAGTCTTCAGTGTCACATGATCCTTCAGAAATCATTCTAATATGATGATTATAGCCTATGCTTTAATATGCTCAAGAAACATTTCGTATTATTATCGATGTTGAAAACAGTTGTGCCGCTTAATTTTCCACTTTTAATCAATTTAATGCATTGTTGCTGAATAAATTTTCAATTAAAAAACAAAAATCTTACCGATCCCAAACTTTTGAACTATTTATATGTTTATATGTATGCACAGTATATATTTGTGTGTGTGTGTGTTTTTTACTAAAGAAAGAACTGAATGTGTTTCGAGTTATTACAAGATGATTTTTCCATTATATGGTTTCAGCATAATTTAAATCTTACCAAGTACATGTTGCAACTCCACATAAAATACAAAAAGTCCAGACATGGTCAACATACAGACTATTTGTCAAGGATGGTGAAAGTAAATGTGGAAATGTCCTGGTACAGCCCTGCCATTTCAAACGCTCTGTTGCCTCTCAAACCTTGCTGACTAACTCAGTTCAAAATCTAAAACCAATAGCTGTTTGATCGGTTTCAGCACTGTGACCACACTATGCAAGAGCCCTTGTGAGCCAGAGCTGTGACCTGAGGTCAGGGATCAAGGACATCTGTGATCTTACAAGAGGCATAAGCAATGCCCCTTGTACTGTTAAACAATATATGAATTATTCTGACACTGATTCAGTGTTTAACATTAGAGCCATGTCAGATGTATTTTATTTGGATTCTGTACAGTCAGTTGAAATTTTCCCTGTTTTCAGGAAGAAGCTCCCCGGTGGCATAAGGTAACTGCGCTCAAATGAGGTGTTTACAGCAACGGTAGGAAACTTTCCAAGGTTAGATCTTGTGCAGGTGGGCAAAACTGCACGAGGCCCAAGCAGAAAATCTCCTCAGGGACTACATCAAACAAATAGGTGTATAAATCCCTGATGAAGCTCAATTTCAATTACAGGTGTCTCGCTTGTAAATCTTGTGTGTTTGTGGAGTACACGCATTAGGAATGGAGTAATTAGACAGCCAGCTGCCAAACTAGCTCAGAGAGAAGCCAGCTCACTCCCTGAAGACAGAATGGTGAAGAAGAAAACAATCCATACCCAGGGATCAATTTCAGAGGAACAAACCATAATGGCTAAATGTGTTATTAACTCTTACGCCTTAGCGTTTGTATATAATCTAGCCAAGAAAGTTCAGTCTGCACCTATGTGTTGTTTGTTTTGATAAATGTATTGATGCCCATTGTTTACACTACAAAAAAAAAAAGAGTTTTTGTCTTGTTTCTAGTCCAAATATCTAAACATTCATAAATCAAGAAGCATTTTCTAGACAAGTAAAAATTATCGTCTTGTTTTCAGAAAAAATAAGTTTTTCCTTAAAGCATGCAAAATAATCTTATTTTATTATATTGCTAACCCCATTGGCAGATTATTTTGTTTGTTTTAAGGAAAAACTCACTTAATTTTGACTTTTTTTTTTTTTTTCTGAAAACAAAATAATTTTTACTTGTCTAGAAAATGCTTCTTGATTTAAGAATTTTTAGATATTTGGATTGGAAACAAGACAAAAAAAAAAAAGTAAGAAAAGCAAATGCTCAAGGTTTTCTTTCTTTCTAGCATAAATATCTGTTCAAGGTGTTGTAAAAAGTTATACACTGATCCTGGAAGAGCAAAAGGAGAACAAAAAAGTATTTGTATGTAACTTTTACACATACATTTTTGTACATTTGTATATACACTGAAACATATAATATAGACACATTAGCAGCATCCAAAACATACTGTATATCTCAAATGTTAAATTTTAAAATGTTAAAAGGCATATAAATGTACAGACATCTCAATTTAGATAAACACCTCTAAAGATGTTTGTAAAATGCTTATATTTTAGATGCTGGCAAAATGATAATAAATTACATTTCAGTTTCTATGCACACTGTTTGCCCCTGCTGGTAGGTGTTGCAACTGCACCTTCTGGTTGCATCTTATTCCACTGACACCTATTCAAAGGTAGCCATTTATCACTATTCTGATGAAAAAAATTCAAGCCACATATAAAGCTAAAGGATAGCTTTCCCCACTTATTATAGACCTCCTTGAATGCTCAAACATTTTGATTGTCATGTAAACCACCTTCTTACCAGCAGCAGAATCAACTGGATGAGCCACAATGAATGAACATGAAAAGCAGCATGTCAGACTGCAACAGTCATCCATATGTATGAGTTCCATATGTGCGCTATGACATTCTGTGTACTGAATTCTTGCCTGACCTTGTTGCCCTTATTTCCTATTTTGCACTGTGCTTTTGGATTATTCATTCATGAGTTGGTTGTTGGAATCGACCAATGGTTTTTGATTACTGGATTATGGATTTGTGGAATTCACACATAGATCCTAATTCTCGTTCACAGTTACATCACATTCTAACATTTCTTGCTGTGAAAGCAATCAGAAACTACTCCTTTTATGTCAGTATCAATCATTTCTGTAAGAAACTGTAGGAATTTTAAATTCTTTAATCAAATGTAAAAAGCCTTTCTGTAGCTAACAGAAGTTAGCTGTAGTATCAAGATCATGGGTTAGACTGCAGGAAAAACAAGAACTGATAAAATGTGTACACTGAATGCAATGTAAGTCGCTTTGCATAAATGCTTTTTTGTATTCAGCAGAACAAAGAAATGTATACAGGTTTGGAACAAGTTAAGGGTGAGTAAATGATGACACAATTTTCATTTTGGGGTGAACTATCCCTTTAATGTTTTATTTTTAATATTTAGACAAAATAGCAGGTTGTGTATCTATAATTCTACATATGTATAAAAAAAAAAAAAAAAAAAACTTTTTTTTGTTTTTGTTTTGTTTTTTGCAAAAAGATCAATAGTCAAAAGAAAGAATGAAATTACCTTAGACATTGCATCAGTTTCAGTGCAGCAATGGACAAACTGATTGTTAATACTACAAAAACTACATAATAAGAACACTGAAAGATGCGTTTCTTTTATTTAGTTCTATTCTTAATTGTCTTGCTGAAATTACAAGCATGACATGGCTGTGCCCTCCACTGATGCTCTCTGGCATTTGGGTGATATTTACAGAGGTCATGAATAATCCACTGGCCCTGCACTGAAGCAAGTTGAGTCTCTGCCACCAGAGTATTCTCATCAAACAGCCACTCAAAGACTCAAATCATAGTAATCTGTAAAGCTGCCAGAGACTTTGGCCTTTAGAGTCCCTGCAACTCTATAAAACACACCTGAGGGTAACGTAAGTAAAAGAGTACATGGCAAATGAACTGTAAGGGACAGAGAAAGTTTCCCCTGCAATTTTAGAAAAAGTAGGCAACAGCAAGGGCACAACAAGTGCTACAACAAAACATTACTGCTTGTTTTAGAGCACAAAACCTCTAACCTGCTGTCAGCAGTGAATTTACTTTAAAGGCATAGTTCACCCAAAAAAGAAAATTCTGTCATTACTCATCCTCATGTTGTTCATCCTCTGAACACAAATGAAGATCTTTTTGATGACGTCTGAGAGCTTCCTGTCCCTCCGTAGACAGCTACGCGAAAATCACTTTGACGTTTCAAAAAGTTCATAAAGAGATCGTAAAGCTAATCCATATGAAGTGAACAGTTTAGTCCAAATTTTCTGAAGAGACTTGATCACTTTATATGATGAACAGATTGAATTTAAGCTTTTATTTACAGGTATATTGTATAGGTACATTGTGCTAATTTGGATGAAATTATGTGCATAGCAATAATATCAATTACATGGCTCAGTATCTTAAAGCTTTGAATAGCACTTCTGAGTGAATTATTGCACACAATTCACTGCATAATGGGTAGAAATACTTCCAAGATTAGAATTACCACTGGGACCTCACTGCTGGTTTTGTATCTACAATCATAATAATTTAGTTCAAGTGATAAATGAGTGGTGTTATTACATCAAATGAAAGGACTTACAATGCCTTTCATTTTCACTGTGCATGTTTGGAATGCTGATAAAATGGGTGCAATGCCTATAATGGAATTAATATTATACCTCAGAACATGAGAACAGGAGCCACATAATGCTCTGCACAATACACAATAACATGCAGTCCTACAGTTGTCTGAGAGAAGATTAACTTTGCAGCATGGTTGCAAATTATTAAAAGCATAGTTCACTCACAATATATATTGAGACATTATTTTAAAATTTTTATTTTTTCATTTTTTTTACTATTTCAAAAAACTCATTTAACAATCTTCTGTGGAACACAAAATAATTGCGGCCCCTCTTTTACAGTGGAAGTGAATTAAGACTAGGTCTACCAAGCACCGAAAATAAATAAATAAAATATTATTATTATTACTATTATTAAAGTCTTCTGAAGTCATATGATAGCTTTGTGTGAGGAACAGACATAAAAATTAAGTTAGCATGAAATGAAAATTCACTGTTTATTTTCTAAAGGCATGTTAATGCTCTTGTGAATGCTTCATCCATATATACATTCCTTAAAAAAAAAAAAACATAACCATGTTATTTTTTTACCAAAATGTCATATGTCAATCTTCCAGTGAAATGTCAAGACTTTTCCAATCATTTAGTCTGCTTAAACCTGCTTAAATCCTGTCCACAATTGATTGCGAGCTCAGATTCAGATCTTCCTCCATCCAGTCAACAACCGATGGACTGAACTGATGGAAGTGCCAACCCTACTTTTTTTTTCTTTTTCAATAAGCTGTTACACTCAGATGTACAATTCGTCTGTTTCAATGTGACTTTAATTTATTAATGTCATGTCTATGTGGTGTTTTTAATATGCTTTAAGACAAACCATGTGCAAATTCACAAGTTAACACCATTGCTGAGTATTTTCTCTTTAAAACTGCAGTAAGCCAAAGACAGTCTCAAACCCACGGTTTGAAGTCACTGGTGTTTCTTACGTCACAAACTACCTTGTAACCAATCACGTCAACGTGCCGGCAGGCTTTATAACTGACACGGGGAGTTTCAAAAGAAGGTTATCCCGGTATATTTTTCTGTTGATATGAAAAATCGGGTAGATTTAGCAATATGGCAGGTGTATGATGCATATTATGATGAACTATATGCCTTTCTCCACTGACGTCCTGAGATGTTCAAAGTGTTTGTAAGGATACTGATTGTTAGAAGGCAGCAGTCTTACTCATGAATGTGAACATGGTTTGTGTGACATTAGCAACACATTATTAGCTGTTTGATAATGTAATCAAGCAAAATGCTAATCATATTAATTACCGTTATGTGTCTGACGTTGTAAAAAGCGATACCTTTGTGCAGCGTTTACTTCAGTAAGTTGACCGAGTGGATCTCTGAGCTTGTGTGAGTGAGTGGAGGCGGAGCTAATTAGCATATTCATAGATATGTGTATATTAAATGAGGCAAGGGTATAGAGTTATATTCAAGCTATTTTAAGGCATTAGGATTTTTTTTTCACAGGAAAAAACATTTAAATATGTAATTTTGGTGATCAAAGATGAGTTTTAAGTGATAGAATTGACTACAGGGGGACTTTAAACAGACCAAAATTTCAGACATTAGTGTGATGAAGCTACTAAAATTGCATGTAATATTTTACGCTATTTTACGTGTCATATTTGATTTGAGAGCTACAGTAGAGAATTTCACTTAAACTTTTTATTTCACAAAGTTTTCTTATGGCTCAGAACAGTGTACAAAATATTATTTATATAATTAATTTTTATTAAATATTTACTTTAATTGAATGAAAAAGAGCGGTCAAGACATTTTTCAAAAATTAACATTCTGTTTCACTTAAGAAAGGGGAAAGAAAAAATGATGACAATTTTCATTTTTGACTATATTTTTAATATAAAGTACAGTGAAATTAGGAAAAATTGGCTTTATTGTTATTTAATGTCAAAAAGAAAATTCATATGCCCAATTTTACAGCCAGAGACAGTCAAAACAAAAGCAGGTGTTGACATCAAGTGTCATCTCTGTCATCTTTGCTCAGTTCTGATTGCATTTAAATGCACAAAGGTGAAATTAGAGTGGAAGAGGAAAAAATAAATACTATCTTCACAATGTTTCCAGGATTAGACCACCTTTATTTCCTTGGGGATTCAGTGGGGGATGTTTGCCCTCTGAAATGCACAGACGGTAATGGTGAAAGTTTGTTTTTTGTTTTTTTTCTGTCATGCTTCCCACCTGGTCCAGTCAGCTGTGATTTAAAAGTGTGAAAAACAGGGCAGAAGGGAATTGCTGCACTGACACCGACACAGGCCAGTCTGCCCTTTGCTTATTGAGATGGGCCAGGATTAGAAATGAACACATTAAGAGATGGAAAAAAATGGAAACTGGGCAACCGTGTGCAGTCTTGAAAACAGCAGACCTGAAAGATGAACGCCAGCTGCTCCCAGGTTTTGCTAAAACTGAGAAATAGCTCTGTGATCTGATGATAAATAGAGGACGAAACACATATTCTGCATGACCTCAACACTGTGCACCTCAGTCACAGAGGGAACTCAGGTGTCGTCAATCTCTTTTAAGTCTCCTTTTCAGTTCCACCTTGTTTTATTCAGATCGGGCCCCTTAAGAGATGTCCGCTTGAACGTCTGCGTGAAGAGTTTGCTCATTTGGAAAGTCATTGTGTCAAAGTGCTCCCGGGGGAGGCTGTCATAGAGAGGTGACCGGGCCCGCGAGCTTGGCTGACCCTGGCATTCAGAGCGGGGTTTTATTCTCAAAGGCAAATTCAGAGGCAAAAGGGAATTACTTATAGGTCAGTGGAATTTCAAGCTATGAGAGCTTTTCACCAAGGTTGCTCCAGAAATTGCTCCATTCATACATTAATGGGACAATGACACCCATTTTGTTGGCCTGTCTATTCATTTAAATGCAATTCATACATAGAATGACTTGAACATATCCTCTTCTATGATTAGCATATTTTTCTTTTAGGAAAAACAAAATAAAATGTCAGGGTGATAAAAAAAAAAAAAAAAAACTGCTTAACTGCTTGTTAATATTTTAAAAAAAAAAATTGTATATGCTGACTTAAAGTCATGTTGTGTAACCAGCATACAGAAAAAGGCAGGTAAAAAACAAAACAGAAGATGATAAAGAGAGGGCCCCTGCAGATATAATGTAAATGTAAAGTCCATAACAAATTTCCATACAATGAATATATATATATATATATATATATATATAACATACAGACTTTTTCACATATTCAAGGTATGAAAAATGTGTTATTACTTTTTACTTTGTAACATTACATTTTTATACTTATTAAATTAAAATCTTTCCTGAATATGGTATATGAAGCAAAACAACATGAGCATATTTGAGCACATGAGCATATTTCTAAGAACTTGCATGTGAATAATTTTAAATTTTAAAAGATTTTTCCTGGTCTTTATCATTGACCCTCTTATTTGTCATTGACCATAACGCTCGATCACACCCTTCCATCATTATCTCCACTACAATCCAGTTCCTCATTATCTTGACCAGGATTGAAGGCTCGATTAGGTGCCTTACGGCTTGTAAAAGTGACCCTGGTGGTTAAGGATCTGGTCTAGTAACCCTAGAAGTAAGCTACTTAACCTTAGGTTTCTTTAAAAGGACTGTGAACTAAAGTCACTTTGAGTAAAAAGCACCTGCTAACAAATGGCCAACAAAATCTCAACACAACCTATTATTAGAAACCAGCCACAGGAACTTCAGCAGTTAGTGTATTTGGTAAATACTCCTGTCAGTCGCCAAATGAATAAATTGCTCCCTGACCTCTTATCTGCTGCACATACAACACCTGCTGCTGATAACCAATGGTAAACCCTGCTGCTAATACAAGCTTCGATTCACATTAAACTCCATAATTGCAGCCTCAGATCTTCAGATACAGCAAAGAGCTTTGTGTTTATCACACAGCACTCTGTATGTTTAATTACAGATCCTAGCTAAGAGCTCTTACCCATCAGCACAGCACAGTGATGAGGAACAGATCAACACACTTGTGGCATCCCTGACATCTCTGCACAGAGACAAGAGAGATAATTTACTTCTCATCAATGTAAAAAAAAAAAAGTTTCACAGAAGATTCTTGGAATGCATAACAGACATGAATCACTCATGATTACAGGGTATATAGAGCTCAAATGGAGGGAAAACTTGTTACAAATATATATGCACATCCGTGAACAATAACACACGTGATATAGAGGCGTGGAAGACAGGAATTAAAGTGCAGCCACATCAGCAATAATTCACATGCAAAAAAGGTCCATTTTCCACTGTCTGTTGTAAATAGTGTAGCGATATACAAAGCAAAGCTCACAGAGAATTCTTATTCAAACCAAGCAGCTTTCTGTTGGTCCACGCGGCAAATTCGCATGACCATCTGAACCCGATGCAAAATCTGCACGAGGAAATCCTTCACCCTTACGCAAATTCCAGATTGTGCGGATTCCTATTGAAATGACTGTACTTTGTGAAAATTCGCTGAATATTTATTAATGCGACCACAGCTTTAATTGTCCAGTTGTAGTTCAATTAATGCATAGGCATATACATGCCGGTCAAAGCCATGCTATATTTGCATTATCCAGGTCTATTAGTCAACTTTGCAAAAAAAAAAAAAAACTTGCATGATTTCAGTTGGACTTAAACATTTACATAATATTTTAAAATAAGAGCCTCTGTGTCAGAAGCAGAAGTCAGCTAGGAGCTTAAACAGACAGAAAAGCTCAATATATCATTATATAGGTATAATCAAACCCAGACATAATGCTGTTATCAATGTACTGCTGTATGTTTGATTATGAACTTCTCACCATCTCAGAGAAGAATTTAATGTTCACATTAGCACTTTCAATAGCCCACATTATTGTGACACATAGTCTTCACTCAAAAAATAACACACTGCTCCATGGTGTAATGCTGATAGCGTGGTGTGTGCCCTGTGTGCCATGAGCCATTTAGAGCTCATAATGTGAGAACAGTAGGCCTAAGTATGAGAGAAAGGCTGGCAGGAGACAGAGCATTTGTGAATTCAATTTTGTGTACCTTCTATCCACACGGGTTCAGAGCGGGGACGTTATGGAGAATGCATTACCTTGCTGACTTGTGAACTAAAAAAATGTGGAAAATGGGTCTGTTAAAGAAGTGCTGTGATCCTGCTGTTGGAACCTGGAAGCACTGAATGTAAACAGTGTATGAGAATGACACAGAAGAGAAGATATTGTTGAATAAAGTCGTTATTTTGTTTTTGTTTTTTTTTGGCGCACAAAAAGTATTCGCATCACTTCATAAAATTAAGGCTAAACCACTGCAGTCACGTTGACTATTTTAACAATGTCTTGAGTACCTTTCTGGACCTTGAAAATGGTGGTTAAATTGCTGTCTATGGAGGTGACAGATACCTCTCGGATTTCATCCAAAATACCTTAATTTGTGTTCTGAAGATGAACGAAGGTCTTATGGGTTTGGAACAACATGAGGGTGAGTAATTAATGACATAATTTTCATTTTTGGGTGAACTAACCCTTTAAATGTGTTTACAATGACAATCACATGAGGGGAAGTCTTCAGTTTGAGTGGCCTATAAAAAAATATTTGGTGGTGGCCATGTTGAGATTACATGTTGAGATGCAAACTTGGAGCAAACTACTAAACAAAAACCTTAGTCACATTTACCTCAAAGTCAGACTTTTTTCTCTCTCTTTCTCTCTCCAGGGAAGTTCAGCTTAACCTGCAGTAACTTGGCTGCTCCAGAGCTGCTGGGGTCAGCAAAAAGGCTAATGCTGTCATATTGGTTGGAAGTGAAACAAACACAAAATTCAACTACTGCCTATTAACTACTCACTTGTCATGGCTGGGCATGATTCAGACTTTAAGAATCAGCTGCCTTTCAATTCAGGGGTTGGAAAATAGAGTTGGTAACACACCACAAGCTGATTGAAATTTGAACTAGAATGACAGGGCAATTAATTTACTTAAATATAATTGAAAGAAATTGAAAGAAACGCATGTGATCATGCATTCTGGGAAATAAGATATTCTTGCATCCTGACCCACAAAAGTTAATTTAAGAAATATATTAAAATACCAAAAGTTTCGGGTCAATAAGATTTTTGATTTTTTTGAAAGTCTGTTATTCTCACTAAGGCTGCATTTATTTGATAAAACACAACAATAAAACAGTAATATTGTGAAATATTATTACAACTTAAAATAACTTTAAAATGTAATTTATTCCTGTGATGACAAAGCTGAATTTTCAGGATCATTACTCCAGACTTCAGTTTCACATGCCAGTTTGCCAGTTTCTCTTTGTCTGTTGCCATAGTCATTAATTGAGTTACCCAGGTGTTGTGTGTTACCTTAACAAACTCTGTGTGTATTTTAGGATCCATTTACTCAACACCATTTTCAACTAAAAACGCAATTTTTTTTTTTTTTTTTTTTTTTTTTTAATGTGTTTTGGCCATTCATTTACATGACAACAGCATTTTGGGGGCCTGAAAACGCAAACTATAAAAAATTTTTTTTTTGAAAACGATACCATTATTGTAACGGGTTGCTTGCGCAGGAACACACAATGAAGAAGATACTTTACAAACAAGTCTTTACTTAGTAATCCAACGGGAGAATATACAGGAACAGGTATACACGCAACACAATACTTAGAACATACGAGACCCGACAAAGACACGCCAACAGAACTGAACTAAAGGCATCTTTACACAGCCGATTTATGGCTGCTCTGAAGCGGGTCTGTATCTGCTCAGAATTCAGTGTAAAGACGCAATGCCGCATTAAAGAAGACCTAAAATACGCCGGGTCTGAACCACCTCAGCCCCTAGTATCAAAGGCGACTCTGATACTGTTCTGGTTCAGTGTAAATGAACGCGAAATATAGCCGCCCTAAACTACGTCATTGCCATGACAACCAAAAGCATTCCAGTCAGCTCAGGCGGCGCGAGATTCAAGAAGCAGGAGACGAAACACAGAGGGCAAATAATAAAAATAATGTCTACCAACAAGGGGCATTGAAGTAAAAGAGTCCTGTACTCACATCGTGAAGCAAACCACCAAAATAACATCAGAGAATCGTTGTGTGTCATCAATTGGCTTTCGCCGTTTGTAATCTTCCTATGAAGAGACTGTCAGATCAACGCGCTGCTACATTTCTCTCAGATACGATAAATGCTTAACACAATCAGCGTCACTGTGATTGTGCATTGTTATATTATATTCCAAAAATCATGTATTTGAGGACGATATTTCACCCACACACGACGGTCTGGTGACATCCACTGTCCTGCCTGACACGCAAACGCTAGCATCATTTGTTGTTTCTGGCTGTTTGAACAAACAAAAAACAAAAAAAAAAAAAAAAAAGTTCGACCTCTTTTAATCCTGTTGTGATCTACCCGGTGTAATAATGATTTTTTTTTTTTTTTTTTTTTTGTAGCATTGTTCCAACTGTAACAATTTTTATTAAGAAATAGAAAATAACTATCAGTACTACAGAATTATGACAAACATCAAAGAGTGAGATATAACACGCAGAGGAAATTACTTTAAAATTTCGTATTTTTTTTTATTTCGAGTTATATTTCATTGTTTATGATTTAATTATTTTTAAATTAATTTTGTTAAAACTGTTAATTTTAAAATACGTATGTTCAAAGCATTGTTTCCCGCGATTTTAATTCCTGTGTAAATGCATTTATGTCGCTTCAGAGGAGCATTAAACAGTCTGTGTAAATGCACATTTTTGTGATTTTATGCCGCTTCAGAGTTGGTTTCTGTGCCGCTTTTTCTGTGTAAAGATGCCTTAATATAAACAGACGATTAACTAAAATGACTAACAGCTGTGATGAATGAGATTAGTGTCCATGGTGACAGATTGTGGCTGGAAACTAGAACAAAGGAGCACATGTGACAGATGAAAACAAACAAACTGAAAGTTCATGTGGTGTGAGGGTGTGACAGTTATCATCTCTCTGTAAACAACAAAAATGCGGATCTGTGAAAGCGGTGATGGCATGCACATGAGTATTGTGTTTAGTCTGTACCCTAAGCCTAATTTTTCTCAGTTCTGTGTTTCGTGTCGTCTATATTGAAGTGGTTGTGTCTTCCCCTTAGCTTCTCCTGTGGATTATTATATTAAAGACTGTTTTCTTTTGAGTCATTCGTCTTTGTGCACTATATTACTGCAGCCACATGTGACAACCCCAAACTTTTGATATATATTTCAGGACAATTTGATTCTACATCCATATACATTCAAAATTCAAGTTGTAATTCCTTTTTGCAACCTCAGTTCAAATTGTCAGAACCAATTCTGGAGATTGTTGCAGTATAGCATAACTTTACATAATATCGATTGCAAGTGGCTGAGACCCATAATGCATCAATGTCAAAGACCGCCAATGTCAATGTATCGTGTACAAGGGTCTAATGGATGGTGTGAGAGCGAGAGAGCTAGTGAGAGGAGACAAAGCAAGAGGGAGTGAATGAGAGAGGAAAAAGGGAAAGATAAAATGAACGTTAATGTGTTTAATAACTTAATGTGTTTAGAGAACTAACAAGTGAATAAGTCTGCAATAGTCTGAATGAGGAAGAGGCCGAGTGAAGCAGTACTGGTCGGCACCCCACCCCCATGGCTCTGTTGCTGATGTGATCTGACAGGGCAATAATTCCAGCGCTGCTGACTCTCCCACTGCAGTCTAACCCTCAATCCCTTCCACTGACTCCACTTTAAAAGAGGGCTTAACTTGCCAAATAAAAGTAATGTTGAGTTCAGAGGAAATGGGCTCTATTGTCTCTGACATTATTGCTGTGGAGTTGGTGCTATGTTCAGATGGATGTAGTGGAGACGCGTTTCCATTCGTTCAGCTATAAACAGCACAAAGCATTGTCTGCAGCTCTGTGACAGAGAGGCAGAATTTAAAATAAACCCCAAAAAGCGTAATGTGTTCTCTCACTTCGAGATAAACTGGCAACCATTAATTCGTTCACTTTCAAACGTACCTAGCTCCTGTGCAAACAAAGCATCTGCTACCTGGCTGACTGGTGATTGCCGCATTAAAATATTGGCGGATTTGAATTGCGAGCTCTTGCTTTGCTCGCTAGCTAATTTGCTGGACTAAACGAGCCGCTTTCAAACTCAGCTATCGCTTTGTGATGGAAAATAATTAGCTTGTCCCTCATAAATGCCTTAAAGGCCTTGCTGTCTGCACCATCTCCATGGCTGGCTGATTTTTAAATGTCAGATGACTTCACCAACTTGGTAAATAGCATTTATGTAGCTAGCTGTTGTATAGAAGATCTTTGTAAGTAACTTTGTAGTCTGTGGCTTTCAGGATGAAGTGAAGAGATGACTTAATTATTAGTAATAATGTCAGGGCTGGTAAAATCTTGGGGTGATGAATCTTTTCAGCTGGATCTCTTCAGATTGGCTGGAAACATAATTCACTATGAAAAAACTGCAATCAGACTTAAATTTAGTTATTTATGCATTAATCTCCGCTGCTTCATCAAACTCTGAATATAGGCATAAATAAACCCATTCCAGTAATTTAATTCCTCTAATTTGTCATCTAGTGATGTGATGTGTCAACTGGCTGACCAAAAAGTTTGCCATAAAGTATGAGTGAACTCTGGGAGCAAAATGTCAAAATACAAAAATATGTTTTATTATTATTTATTATATATACACATGTACATTTTGTGTGTGTGTGTGTGGGGGGGGGGGGAGTTATTCCTAGGTTTTGGGGACAAAAGACAACATGTCACCCCCAAAAGAACAGATACCAGAAATGTTTTTCTTGTGGGTGTAACGGACAAAGGCCGGTCAGAGCTGGAGGGGTTTGAACAGGAGGGGTTACATTGGTGCCGTGACCCGGATGGAAGTGAGGTTTAGGAAGGTGAGTGTAATGGATGTAGAACAGTAAGAGCTGTGTGAGTAAACCCATGCCAGTGGACCTGGGTTCGAGTCCCGCTTAGAGTGGATGGTTCGAATATATGGGGACAAATTTTGGTCCCCATGAGAAAAACAGCATATAAATCATACTAGATTATGTTTTTGTTGTCGTTTTGTTTTGCCGAAATCTTTCTTCTGAGGGTTGTGTTTAGGGGTAGGGTAGCTAAGAAACCTCTTCAGGGTGATACAAAACCCCACTGCAAAATTATCCTGCTAATTATATGGCTACTACCAACTAGGGCTGGGACAATACATCAAATCTCGATTCGCGATACGAAAAATCTGGAGCGATTCTGATATTTTCCGATGTATCGCGATTCTCTCTCGAATCGATTCTGAGCTTAGTTTTTAAACAGCAGATGGCACTACTATACGTGCTTTAAAAACACTCGTACACTGCCTGCTTCCAGTCCCTTTACACGCACCACTTAAACCTAAAATAATCATTCATAAAGTTCAAAAAGGTTAAAGCGAATTACAAATCTTGTATCTTGTATTCTGAGCCAAGGTGCAAGTATATTTAACCACTTACACGATTCAGCCGAACGCACAAGCGCTGTCTGGCAGTCTTCTTCGTGAGCGTTTGAGAGTGTGCGGTTAAAAACTAGCCTAGAGCGCCATCTGCTGTTAGAACTAAGCTCAGACTCGATTAGAGAGAGAAAATTTCAGGATCGATCCAGATTCATTGTATCGATCGAGAATCGATGTATCGTCCCAGCCCTACTACCGACACAAATGAAGACAAATGGATGTTTGCTTTGTCAAGTACATTGTAGACAGCCTCATCAAGCTATCGTACCACGACACGACAACCATTGCGTCCTGTGCAGACATGGTGTTTTAAAGACGAGAAAATATGATGAGGTATATCTTGTCCTCGGATTTACCAGTACAATGGTGGGTAATGAAGAGACCTCAGTGTGTTGTGTGCCTCACTAGCTTCTGACAGTAGAAAGCTGAACAAGTTAAAATGCCACTTAGAGACTTCACATCACAAACACAAAGAGTAGCCAATTGATGTTGAAAAGTTGTAGCACTACTGTATTAATTACAATGTTTCAAATAAACTGGATTTTGCAAGCTAGGTCATGTCTGAGAGTGTCTTTATGTGGGTCCAAAATATTTTTCTCTACAAAAGGTGGGCCCCAGTAGAAAAAGTTTGGGAACCACTGTAATAAATAATCTTTGTAGATTTTTAATTATTTATACTGACCCTAAAGGGACATGGTGGTGTAAATAATATGAGATGGGAGGAGAAAATAGGCCTATTTTTCAATGCTTTTGTGTTCTCTCACAAAGTTTAGGTTGGTTTAAGCTGTGTTTTCAACACGAATGTATACTACACAATCTACGTAATACAATTTCTAAAAGCAAATTTGTCAAACATATAGCCTAATAACATTATCTTTACCCCTCCCCATGCTGTTTTACCAAATAACAAGCCATTTTTGTGTCTTATCCCAGTTACGTCAGCCTTTCTTAAGTAGGTTTCTTGCGTAATGCTCATATGTTGCTGTAAATTTAAGGCTAGTGCAGTGCAAATGTTTTAGTAAGCTGGGCAGCACTCAGAGCTCACAGCTTTTCACAGAGCGCTTAGTGCCACGTCAGTTCTAATTCTCCTCACCCACCCTTCTCCACCAGGTCTGAGATGTCTTATGTTCTGTTTGTTCATGAGAAGATAAAAGATACACAATGCATTATTTAACATGCAAAGAAAGTGGGTGTCAGCAATGATATAATCAGTCATTTTGTACAAAAGATTCTACTAAATATATAACTGTAAAAGATGAATATTCTCCAGCATGATTTGAGAATGTTCCAAAGACTTTCCAATTTGTTTCCAGTTCGTTATCTCCAAATCATTCCTCTTTTAAACAACAGAATCCAAATTCTATGAATCCAAACTCTGTTATGCAGTATCTCTCTCACTTTTGCCTCAAGTTAATTGCATTGTCTCCAAAGCTTGTGATGCTCTATTTTTAGCTGTGGAGTCGGTTATAGTGCTTTGTGGCTGCTCTCCATCGCTCACAATCAGCCAGACAGTTTAAGATGTTGTGTGGTGTCCAGTCTAAAGGATGCATTATAAAAGGCCCATAAGACTGTGAGTCAGTTACTGAAATGTCAGCTCATTTACTACCCTGACTTAAAAAAAAACAAGAGTTTCTTTTGAGTCTTGACTATTACGGCATCATGTGGCATCTTGTTCTAAACGAGGGTTGGAAAAGTATGCTTTTTGATGCACCTCAGACAAACCAATTTAAGCAAACATAAAACTAGGACTCTGGACTATGAAAATATTCCATCACATTTTGATGCCAAGGTTTGCCTATATGTAGCAGTTTTATCATAATTAAGAGAGCTATATGGGAAAATGGTGAAGTTAATGCAAACATACTAAGGACAAAAACTAATTCAAAAATAGGTACTCATAGGCATTCAAAAAAGAAAGTAGGCTAGGTCTAAACAGACTGGGTAAGGAAACAATGTGAAAACAGAGCAGCCAAAATAACACATAAAATGATGTGGGAGAACCTAAAGAAAACAGAGTGACTTGCAAATTTACACTTGCACTCTTTAAAAAAAAAATCAGGATAAACAGCTCTCTCCTATTCTCGTCTGCATTACAGAATGCTAATATGTCCACACTCCAGCAGCAATCTAAAAATAAAGAGTGTGTTCTATGTCTGTCACTGAAACACATGCTGTTCTCAGTCTGTTTGCAGACATGATCTTCCCATTTAAAAGTTTAGATTGTGTTGCCATTGTTAAACCAACAAGAATAGAAACAGACAATCCGTATGGATGGCTGAAAAACTGTGGTTAAATTTAGGGTTTTTTTCCCATTAAATTCAAGCTAGATTAAAGGTTTGTTGGTATAGAAGAATACGTTTTTTGTTGGTGTTAGATTTGGAGTCATCCAATGAGTGATTCTTATGGGCAACATCAGCAGTACTACGCAGTGCAGTGTTTCACAGTATTGCAAAGCTTGCCTTAAGCTCCCAGAGCATCCTCAACAAAAACTGCACCAGACCTCAGTGTGAGTTCACAAAGGGTCAGGATCAAATTCTTCTCTTTTTGAATATGTCAGGGTGGTTAAGCTTATGCTGATTGCCCAAGTCATTAAAATAAGATCTGCTTTTATTGTCTAGAGTAGCAGTCTCGGGTCTGTTCTGATAGAGTCACGGTCAGTAAGGAAAACACTGGCAAATACCAATAATAAAATACAACTATATAATATTTAGTATAGCAAAATAAATAGGTTATGTACATCTTAAAGGGAGGAGAAAATAGTTCTCTTTGATATTGATATTTCACACATACACACACACACACATATATACATATTTCAATCATGACAACTCTCGGAAGATCGTTAGCATCGTAATGGATATGACAATGCTAATATATAAGCTCATTGGCTGCAGAAGTGACATGGACCAATCAGCTTGTGTCAAGTAGGTTAATGCTGTAATTATCATCAGAGTTTCATGACTGAACTAACAGAGTTTCATATATATATATATATATATATATATACACACACACACACAGTATTATATAGTATATATATTATAGTGAAATATCAATATATTATTAAAGTATTATTAAGCATCAAGTAAGACATTTTCAAGCATTTTAAACGTGTGAAAATATCTATTAAGATTTCCTGTTTATGCTATAAGACTCTCCTTGCCAAATGCATTTGGATTTTTTCAACTTTTCTTTTATTTCCAGTTAATATATATAAAATATACCCTAGACTTTTAGGATACTTTTCAGACTATAAAAGAAGGATTCATTTAAAAAAAAAAAAAAATGAGAGAGATTATTCTCAGAAACTGAATCATTGTGGTTTACAACACTGACGGTTAGTGACTTCTCATCAAGAGTCAGATTGGTGAGCACACATCATGACCACTGTACATGTGCCATCCATTTTTCATGAAACCAAAAAGTATAAGCGCTCAAGCATAAGATATAACCAGACAGTGAGTGCCATTGCTTATATGTGTCCTATCATTTCCCAAGAGGATATGGGTTTATGGAAATGTGCTTCTTTTTTGAGAGGGTTAGATTTCACAAGTTCAATTAAAGTTGGATCAGATTTGGTGTGTGATAATAGATCTCAGCGCAGAGGCTGCAATCTTCATTGCCCGAATTCGTTATCTTTTTGGAGTGTCTGCAGGATCCTGAGAGCTATGACACCTTTCTGCAGAAATGACAGATGCTGTATTGTGTCCCTTATCTAATAGATCTCTCTTGCTGGACAGTGAACAAAAAGGCATAATCTGTGATTCTCTTTTAAAAGAATAAATGTCATTGCTTATTATTTAGAGTTTCAATCATTGTCTCTGTTTCAATGTATTAGTGTGATCTGATTCCATGACATTCCATCACATGTATGTTTTTTGTTTGTTTGTTTTTGTTTTTTGATTTTTTTTTGTTGTTGTTGTTGTTGTTGAAGGTGAAAATAAAATCCTGCAAATGTGCAGGCTTAGTCTCTCTTGCATCATTTGAACTCAGTCAGTAAGTGGCAAAGTAACACAGTCTGTCTTGTACGTCCAACAGAAGCTGATCTCCTGGAGGCTGGCAGATATTGTAGAGACAATACGCTTTGGCATCAGGCCAGCCAGATTGTTAGCCTCGGGCCTTCAATAAAAGGTATGGCACATCACTGTAATGCATTCCAATGTCTCTTGTCTGACATCTTTCAGAGCAAGAGGTTTGGAGTCGGGGAAAGAGCGCATCCTGCATGTGAAATTCACTTCAAACTCACTGATTTCCGCCTATATCAGCAAAACGGTGCTAAAGTCTTGGAGGCGTTCCAACGTGTCAGCTTCTGGAGTAGATGGTCTATGAAAATGGCAAAAAACTGAACTGCTCAATAATGTAATGCATTCATTAGCCTATATGTTTTCTCTGTACTTGCACCCAAGGATTTAGCTGCAACACATTTTGTCGAGCTTCACTGATGTTTTAAGATGCAGCATAAAATATGTGCTTCATTGCTAAAAGTTGAAGACACGAAAGGATAAGGACATAGTATGATGGAGCTGCGGTCACAAAACCATGCATTTCTGTTTCGCATTGCATAAAATAAAATAAATAATAAAATAATATAAAACCAAATAAAATATAAAATAAAATAAAAAATAAAAATATAAAATAAAATAAAATATTTGGGAGGTTTTTGTAAGCATTGCATTGCATAAAATAACTAATAAAATAACTAATAAAATAATATATATAATAATAAATAAAAAACAATTGTTGTTGTAAGCATTGCAAAAAATAAAATAAAAAATAAAATAAAAAATATTTGGTTTTTTTTGGTTGTAAGCATTGCATTGCATAAGATAAAATAAAATATTTGGGTTTTTTGTTGTAAGCATTGCATTGCATTGCATTGCATTGCGTAAAATAAAATAAAATAAAATGAAAAAATAAATAAAATTGTAAAATATTTGGGTTTTTTTCATTGTATTGCATTGCATTGCATAAAATAAAAAAAATATTTGGGTTTTTTGGTGGTAAGCATTGCATAAAATAAAATAAAAAATAAAATAAAATAAAAATATTTGGGGGGTTTTGGTTGTAAGCATTGCATTGCATAAAATAAAATAAATAAAAAAAATTAAATATAAAATATAAAATAATATATAAAATATAAAATAAAAATAAAACAAAACAAAATATAAAATAAAATAAAAAATATAGGATAAAATAAAATAAAATATTTGGGTTTTTTGGTTGTAAGCATTGCATTGCACTGCATTGCATAAAATAAAATAAAAAATAAAATATTTGGGTATTTTTTGTTGTAAGCATTGCATTGCATTGCATTGCATAAAATAAAATAAAAAAATTAATTAAAAAATAATATAAAACAAAAAATAAAATAAAACAAAAATAATATAAAACATAAAATAAAAATAAAATTAAATAAAATAAAAAATAAAATAAAATAAATATAAAACAAATTAAAAAAAATAAAATATTTGGGTTTTTTTGTTGTAAGCATTGCATTGCATTGCATTGCATAAAATAATAAAATAATAAAATATTTGGGGTTTTTTTTTCATTGCATTGCATAAAATAAAATAAAGTAAAATGAAATGAAATAAAAAATTAAAATAAAATAAAACAAAATATAAAATAAAATAAAATAAAAAATATTGGGTTTTTTGGTTGTAAGCATTGCATTGCATAAAATAAATAAAAAAATAATAATATAAAATAAAAATAAAAATAAAATAAAACAAAATATAAAATAAAATAAAATAAAAAAAATATATAGGATAAAATAAAATAAAAAATAAAATACAACATTAGTTTTTTTTGTTATAAGCATTGCATAAAATAAAATAAAATAAAAAATAAAATATTTGTTTTTTTTTTGGTTGTAAGCATTGCATTGTTTTTTGTTTGTTTTTTTGTTTGTTTTTTGATTGTTTTTGTTGTTGTTGTTGTTGTTGTTGTTGTAAGCTATATTTGCTTGCTCTCTTAATTATTAATAGATGACATAGATGTCATAATTTAAGACATAAGTCAATATTAAAGACAATTATAAAATGCCATCTACAGTGGCCCCAGATATTATTTGCACACTTTGGGACACTGAACTCACAAATGTCTGATTTTCATTGCCTTAGATAACAAAATACCAAACTAAGCAAACAATGACTTTTTCCTTATGACCAACTTCAATTTTATGATCAATTTTGCAGTTACATTTGGTGTCAAGGTGACTTTTAGTCGATCACATTAACTATGGACATGATCCACTAATGTTTGACAACAAGAATGTGTCCAAATCTTTTGTTTTACAATCTGAAATATAACAAATCTTTCTTTTAAATAAATGACTCAATGACTGGTTTGATATTTTGTTATAAGTGTGGCTGAAGTCCAAATACTTTTTGGGGTTACTGTATGTGTTATTATTATCCAAAAAGAAGTGAACAGTCATACCTAGTGGAAAAGAACATAAACAAGTATCAAATTAGACATCTGAATATTGATGTATTTGTTGCAAAAATATGCTTTTTTGCTTTAGATAACCTAATTAACATATCATTCTGACTAACAACACACAAAATAACACTTTACTACCAGCAATGATTGCTCTGATTGGTCCCAAAGACCACAACTAAACAGTATTGACATGTAGTGCAATTCAAAATTTAAATGACCTGATCACCTGTGTTACGACGATACACCCTCATTAACGACCCCAGTTCTAACATTACTACTTATTACCTTGAAGCAATCGTAGCACTTCTCAAAGGCTGCCGACAAACACTTGCCCACATGACATTTCTACAAGGCTTGGGGTCAGGATTGCAATGAAACCTGACATTTATCTTATTTGATGGTTCAACTGCTTTCTTTAGATTAGCTGTTAAAAATGTACACTGGCATATACAGCAGAAAGACACTGCTTATTCAAGAAACCTTAGAAAAAATATGTTATAATTCGTAAATAGCCACATGCACCCACAATGAATATTTGTGTCACCACATAAACAGCAACAGTTCTTCGGGTTTTCAAGCTGTTAGTGTTTTCAGAACTACACGATTTAAAAAAAGAGGAGAATGTCAGCTCAAATCCTGCACTCTTTCTTATACTGAATCTATCTCATGTGACACTGCCAATGGCTGCAGCGGACTGCAGCATTCAACCCCTCCTCATCCTCCTACCAACCCACCATCCGCCTCGAGCTCTCTCACACTTGCCTGCATCGTCTTCTAGCACTAGATTCAGGCTGCGATGCTGGATTTTGTTTACTGTTCTATTCTTTTCCCAGTGTTGACATGGAGTCGCTATTCTAGGTGCTGCGTTTGCCTGTTATGACATTTTAATCTCTAACCAATGTTGCATTTCCTGCGGAGGCACAAGAGGACTAGCGACACCTAATAATAGTCCTCTGCATTATCATGCTAATGCGAAGCCCCTGAAATATCACAGTAATGGTTTTATTAGTCCACAAATATACATACAATCAATTCTGTCGTTTTCCAGTTTTGCATCTTTGCCTATGGATAGTAATTAAACAGGCTTTTAATTTTCTTGTTGCTGTGCTGGATCATCCTGATGTATAACTCTAAAAATGTGCATTATTCTACATTAAATGCAACAAGTATGCAACATGCTGCATCATAGGCAGCCATCAGCTACAGCAACAGATGATGCATTTACTGGTGATTGACATCTTAAGGCCTGCAGCGAAATCCAACATGAGTGAGATCATCAGCTGGAATAATGAGGGAGCAGAACCCCATCCCCGCAGAGCTGACTTAGGATCACGGCGAGGGAGAGCTGATGAGTTCAAAACTGAATCATTGTTCAGTTGGCATGTAAAATTTCACTAATTCATTCCAGAAACCTTGCTTTTTGGAGCGTGAACTTCTGCTGCCAGTTTTTATCTTTAAGACTGTTTGAACACGCTTTTAAAAATACATTACAAAAATGCCACTCTGCTCTCCGGGTGTTCCTTGTAAAATTTTAAATCACATGACAGTCTGTGATCACACACACTCACACACACACTGGGAAGAGAGAATAGATCACATCTGTAGAGTTTCAGAAATAAACAGTCCATTTTCCCAAAGTAAAAATTCATTTGGATTAAATAATCATGTCAGGAATGCAGATATAAATGACATCTGACATTTTTAATTGAATAGTTCAGCCCAAAAAAAATGAATCGTTTGGTCAAAATTTAATCAGGGGAACATATAATCAATATGTTTTTCCCCAGCATACATAAGTGTACAGGGTTTTTTTTTCCACAGTGGATGCATAAGAGGCACATAGTTCATATTAAATACATGGACTCCATTTTTGATTTTGCATACCTCCTGACAAAAATAAAGAAATTATTATAATATAATATTTAATAATAAATCCTTAGACCTATCTAATGATTTATGGACATACTGCTTGCATGTTAACAGGTAACCCCACATTTTGTCATACAAGTTTTAAATATTATTTTCTAATTATTATAGTTATATTTATAATTAAATACTAATACTAAATATTTTAATAATAAAAGTTATTACAACAGTAATATTTCTTATTTGGTTTAATATTTTTATTTAGCAATAATGATAATAATAATAATAATAAAAATAATTAATCAAAATAATATATTAACACAAAATTTTGGGCCAAATTGTGCAGCCCTACAAACAAGCAAAACAAGCCTGGTATTGTTTATAACTTTTTTTTTTTCATTTGTTTTATAAAATCGCATTTTAAATTGCAAATCGCAATTTGAACCAGAAAAATCACAATTAGATTTTTTCCTCCAAATCGTGCATCCCTACTTCACAGGTTAAGTGTGACTGTCCGCAACCTGAGGGGTCCATAAACTGTTTGGTTTCCGACATTCTTCAAAATATCTTCTTTTGTGTTCAGCAGAAGAAAGAAATTTATACAGGTTTGGAACAACTTAAAGGTGAGTAAATGATGACAGAATTCTCATTTTTGGGTGAACTAACCCTTTAAAAGGGAAGTTATTTTGATTTAAGATTACAAGGGCACATGAATTTAAAAAAATAATAATAATAATGGTGTGAACAGATAAATCATTTATAATACATGCTGCGATATTCTATAAAAAAAATAGGAATAGTCAAATTTGAATATTTCAGACAATAACTTTTTGTGTTCCTTTAGAAGAAAAAGAGATTTGTCCCTTCAAGTACCACATTCCAGCCTTTTTCTGTTTATGGAAGTATATATTCTGAGTATATAAACATTGCCTATGTTATATAGCCGTAGCTAACAGTCCAAGTTTTAAACCAACAGCATTACAACAGAACACTTCATACTGTGACTTTCATTTTCTGATGTATAAAGAGCAATAAAACTACACAATGTGTATTCTTACTGTGTTTGTAATTTTAAACATGCACAGATAGGATTACACTTCACTCACGGCAGTAAAAGGAACTATATAAAATGAATGAATTCTACACAACTGCGCATGCCTGCAGTGTTGGTCACCTAATCTAGTGCAAGGAGACATGAGACGGTTGACCTTGGTGAGCTGGATGAGAAGTGTCAAGTATTGTATGCAGTAAGGTACACTTTATACTTAGATGTTCATGGGATAACAGACATCACGTTTCTTCTTTTTATTTATCTTTTTAAATTATCTTATTAACATACTGCATATGAGAGTCTTGAGAGTCTTTTTTTTCCAAATCTAGTCAAATGACAAGTCAAGTCACCTTTGTTTATATAGCGCTTTTTACAATGCAGATTGTGTCAAAGCAGCGTTACAGTGATAACTGTTAAATAATTTTGGCTGCACAGCAGCTCTTAAAGAAAATTACTTAAGTCCAGCTTAAGTAAGTTCAGTATTGATTCATTCCGTTGTAAAAATCAATAGTTATTAATGTAGTTCGCAAACAATGGTGTCAATGCAGGCAGATCAAAAACATTGTTGAATATCAAGTGTCCCCAACTAAGCAAGCCAAAGGCGACAGCGGCAAGGAACCCAAACTCCAACAGGTGACAAACAGGTGTTAAAATGGAGAAAAAAAACTTGGGAGAAACCAGGCTTAGTCGGGGGGCCAGTTCTCCTCTGGCCAACAATGAACAGTGCGTGATTATGATTCAGGCAGCTTTACAGATCATAAGCCCGATTGGGATTGCAACAGTCAAAGTATTTAATCCAGTTCCATCTAGTTGAAGATCGTATTCATCACGCCGGTATGGGATGGCTTGTTGGGAATCTGTGCCACTGGCTGTCGCGTCGGTGACAATAAGCTCTAATTTGTAAACATTAGTTAATACATTTATTAATGTTAGGTAGGCTACTGCTTCGAGACATCTTTAATTAGAAGGTAATCCAAAAACAGAGTCAAAAACAGGCAAAGGTCATACACAAGTGAGCAATACAAAGATAAAGTCCAAGGAACAGGCAAACAGAGAAATCCAAAGAACCAGACAGAATACACAAAACAGGAAAATAGAAGAACTTAAGTAAATGCTCAGAAACACAGTACTAACAAAAACAAGATCTAGCGATGAGTGACTGTGAGGACCAGGCTTTTAGGCAGAACTAATCAGGGTAATGACACAAATGAGACACAGCTGAAAACAATAATGGCAGATGAGTCCGGGCAAAGGATGATAGGAAATGAAGTCTTTGATGAAATGGTGAAAGTCCTTGGTGGAGTGCCCCCTGGTGGTACTCCAGCTGGTGATCATGACAATTAACATGAACTAATTGCAAAACATTTTTACAGCATTTATCAACCTTTGTTAATGTTGGTGAATAAAAATACAGTTATTCATGATCATATCAGTTCACGTGCATTAACTATTGTGAACAGATAGTTAACAGGTAATTGTAACAGACTTTTGATTTTAATAATGGCAATGTATGAGTAAATGCTGACATTTACTTTAACAACCTTGGTTAAATTCTGTAGTAGTATTGTTTATTGTTAGTTCTGTAGTTAACTACTGTTAACAGACAAAACCTGTAAAGTGTTACCATGAAATTTAACAATAATTGGCTAAATTATGTTCAATAATTTAAATTATCATTTTAAAGCATGTACAAATTGCTTTTTGTCATTTATTTTCTTTACAAATTAATGTATTCAATTATCACTGACTAACATTTAACATTAACATATGTAGGCCTATATTTATTTGTCAATATAAAAAGTAAGGGGATCACTTGCTGGAATCACTTTGCATGTTTTAAGGATTTGCACGTATAAAGTGAGAATGACTCATGTCTACATTTCTCTGTCTGAGTCGGATGATGCACATGCAGTGCTAGTAGCATTCACATGTTGTTTGTTGTCTGCGGGCACTCCTGGTAAATATATCTCAGCTAAATTAAGAAACATCCGCCTCATGCTTCCTTCCTGAAACAGAGAAGCTAATGAATCAAGGATCTTTGTTTTGGGTGTCAGATATCAATGCCCCTTGAAAGATATTTTCGGACCAGGTGAGGTCAACAACATGAACTTAAGATGAGGCTGCAGGACTGAGTGGCATCTTGCACATACAAAATGAAATCCATAAAGTGGAGAAAGTTGCTTTACTATTGCATCACTGCAGATTCGCATTGAGTTCCATGTTTGCATTTACGTTTCAAAGCAAATCATGAATTCATATAGAATACCTACTTTTGGGGGGTTATTTTTATTTTTTACAACATTTAAAGAGCTCTACTACATAAATTTATCCTATGAGCGTCACTTAAACTTTCAAAGAAAAGCTCTATTTGTCTGTTCTGTATTTTTTTTTTTATCCATTAAACATGTACTTGCTGAGAACATTTCATCAGCTAGATATAATTCACCTTCAGACCTTCAAGTCAATAACCATGTTTGCATCAGTAAGATTTTTTTTATGTTTCTGAAAGAAGTCTCTTATGCTCACCAAGGCAGCATTAATTTGATTATTGTGAAATATCACAATTTACAATAACTGTTTCTATTTTAATGTCACATGATCCTTCAGAATCCAATATGCTAAACTGGAGCGCAAGAAACATTCTATTAACAATGTTGAAAACATTTGTGCTGCTTAATATTTGGAAACCATGATACATTTTTAATCAGGATTTTTTGTTTTTCTCCTCTTCTCCTGTCAGAAGCTGAATGCCTGATGTCTGCCAAAGTCTGCACATACACATCTTTTGCAGCTTCCATTCATCTTCTTTCTTCCAATTTACATGATCTATTGGTATTTTCTCCAAAAGTGCTGAAGACGGTCCATAAGAGAACATGCTAATGAAATTTGCACATTTAGGACAGAGGCACTTCGTGAGCAATTTTGCGTACACCTCCACCTGCTGTATCGCATGAGAGAGATGGAGACAAATGCCTTTGGCCCAGTCCCACCAACGAACACTGAACTCTCTCCATGCAAATCGTGCCACTGGCAGGTAAAGACAAGCAATTTCTGCAAATGACTCTCGTGGCAGGGGCAAAAGTGTGTCATTTTTGGCTGCCAGCTTTCCAGGGCATCACTCGGAGGCAGTTGTCGCATTGGACATTGCAGCTCCTTCCATGGCAGTAGAAAACCATGCGTGTGTGTGGAGCGCCTTACGCCGGGCTCTGCTCCAGGACAATAGAGCGAGGCGGTCTCTCCCTCATCTGTCACCTGAGTCGCCAACACCTGCTGTTGAGCGGAGAGGCACAGCAAGTGATGGGGAGCTCACTCTAAATCATCCCACCTTTCATCTTCTCTGCCTGGGTTTTATATGTGGCCTCATTTGTAACATTACGCCATTCGCTCTGACTGACGAGCCAGCAGTGATATTAAAAGCAGGGCAATGGCATAAAGGCCTGAAGCTATTACAGCCAGCCTGCAATATATGAGCGAGTGTTGCACCATCCATTTGCACACTAAATGGTATCTATCGGTCACTCCAGCTGTTTACGGTGATCCATGCGATGGAGAATATTTGGGATGAGCGTGTCTATCAAAGCTGCAGACAAAGCTTCTTGGAAATCCCTTAGAGTAAAGTTAAGCTAAGCGTGTCATTTTCTAACAACATAAGCTTGTTACAGCGCATGCAAGGATCAAACATTCAAACTAGGAGTTTGTTCTAAATAATGATGTGTGATGTTTTACTATGTATTTTTGCTTTTTGTAAACTTTAGACAGCATGTAACCCCATTTACATTCTTAATGCACATTATCTTCAAGGGATAGTTCACCAGTAAATGAAAATTCTGTCATCATTTCCTCACTCTCATGTCATTTCAAACCTCAATGGCTTTCTGATATCGACTGATGTGGAACATAATATATTAAAACATCACTGCATAGCTGTGATATATGACAAGCGCTGAGCGCCTCCGTCTCGCAGCTCGAAAGCACAGTTTGAATCTGGCAGTTATGTGACGTCACTGAACATTATAAATCCCATATGTGGGACCGTACGCCCTGGGGCACAGAAATATGTGGGACCGTACCGCTCAAAGGGTTAATTATTCCCCTCATGTCGTTCCATACCTGTAAGACCTTCATTCATCTTCAAAACACAAATTAAGATATTTCTCATAAAATCCGATGGCTCAGTGAGGCCTCCATTGACAGCAAGATAATTAACACCTTCAAACACCCAGAAAGGTACTAAAGACATATTTAAAACAGTTCATGTGACTACAGTGGTTCAATCTTAATGTTATGAAGTGACGAGATTACTTTTTGTGCGCCAAAAAAACTAAATAACGACTTTATTCCACAATATCTAGTGATGGGCAATTTCAAAACACTGCTTCATGAAGCTTCGAAGCTTTACGAATCTTTTCTTTTGAATCAGTGGTTCGGAGCGCCAAAGTCACGTGATTTACGTAATAAGTGTTTTGAAATTTCAATGGTTCACGTGACTTTGGCAGTTTGATACACGCTCTGAACCACTAATTTGAAACAAAAAATTTGTAAAGCTTTGAAGCTTCATGAAGCAGTGTTTTGAAATCGCCCATCACTAGATATTGTTGAATTTTTTTGGCGCACAAAAAGTATTCTCTTCGCTTCATAACATTAAGGTTGAACCACTGTAGTCACATTAACTGTTTTAAATATGTCTTTAGTAGCTTTCTGGGCATCTGAAAGTGTTAATTATCTTGCTGTCAATGGAGGCCTCACTGAGCCATCGGATTTTATCAAAAATATCTTAATTTGTGTTCTGAAGATGAATGAAGGTCTTACAGGTGTGGAACGACATGAGGGTGAGTGATTAATTTCATTTTTGGGTGAACTCATTGTGGAAGTAATTGGTGATTTTAAAATTAAAACTACATTAAATCTTCCACTGATCTACGCTGACAGAATGGAACTAACACGAGTGATGTCATCACATCATTTGCATACTGAATTGCAGTTGGTGTTCTTTCTTGCATCTATTTGCATACTAAATTGTACCGCAACTGTCTTTCTCACATTTAAACATGTAAAGCTGCCTTTACATTGCACAGCAAATATGTATTGTTTCTTATGTGCAGTCGAAACCAAGATGCTCGGCGTCATGACTATGGGAAAGCATTTCATTTATGCACAACAAAAGCCTAAAACCTACGTAAATCTTACCTGAAACTACTCTTATGCTGCTTTCCAAACTCTGGTGTTTCCTTCAGAAAGTGTGAATCTATTTGGCTAATGTAATTTCTTGCTAAGTTTATTTGAATAGGGAGGCTCAAAATATGAACATCACACTAGAGGGCCTCTAACTAATCTGCCAAACAGTCTTCCAAAACACAGTTAGAAAGCCTCATCTAAAATAAACTGAATCACAATGGAGAGAACAGTTGAGTTTTGCCCTGTAATTTCATTTTCACCTCTCTTTCTTTATTATTACAGAGTTAATTTAATTAAATCACTTTTTGGTGTGTGTGTGTGTGTGTGTCTGTGTCTGTGTGTGTGTTCAAAATATCATTACTTTTTTCTTTTTTTCAACAAGCTGCTTCTAACCAAAATTAATCATATCGAACAATACACAATAATGATACTTCACATTGACACTACAATGAAATAAAATGTTGCAGCATGAAGACAAAACTCATTAGAGCATCTTGTTAATATATGAGTCATCACACAAGTTCAGCGTCTCCTCCAAATGTGCTTGGCGTTTGTTTACTCAGCAGTACTGCTGATTTGCAACATCATGTGTCAGGTTAAATACCCACAATGCTGTAGTCACTATACAGAATAGAAAAAGAGTGGAAGGTGCTGTCAGCTCAGTGTCCTGTTGTGGTGACTAGGGGCCAGTGACACGACCAGATGGCTGCGGACAGGGACAAGCTACGTCCAGTTTGTCTGGCCCACCGCTTGTCCAGTGATTTGTTTTGGGAAAAAAAAGGTGACTTGTCTGTCAGAGGGACAAAAAGTTAACATTCAGAGGATACGCAAAGTTTGTGACCTGAAAGTGTAGGTGCATTCACATTATTGCAATTTAAAATAAATGTGTTAATATATAGTTTGAAGGCAGGAACACACCAAGCCGATGCCGACGAACTAGTGGTGACGAAATCAGACTGCGGGGTTGGTTCACGTCGGCAGCGTCTGGGTCCAAAGTTGCCCTGACACACCAAACTGACACTCGACAGCCGACGGCCAAGTAGCACGTCCGTTCTGCGCCTGCATAAGATGAAATGCCTTTCAGTACCAGCAGGTGGCAGTAGCTGAACAGCCAATCAGAACGATCAGATGGCCCGATGGACCGATGCCGATTCAACGTGTCGAATCTGCCGAAAAAAGCCGTCGAGGACCAACTTTAGCCGATGGTGTGGAACACACTGAGAAAACGTAGTCGGCCAACAAAGAAAAACTGCCCGATGGCCGACCGCCGTGTGTTCCTGCCTTAAAACGTAATTTATTCCTGTGATGGCAAAGCTGAATTTTCAGCATTATTACTCCAGTCTTCAATGTCACATGATCCTTCAGAAATCATTCTAATATGATGATTTGATGCTCAAGAAATATTTCTTATTATTATCAACAGTTGTGCTGCTTAATATTCTTGTGGAAATCGTGATACATTTTTTTGGAATCTTTGAAAAAAGTTAATAGAATTTAATCAAAAGTATTAAAAGAAAATCAAAAATCATACTTTTGAATAGTGTAAAGTTTGTATAGTGAAAATTAAGTTTTTATAATTATTATTTGTTTTAATTTAATATTAATATAATATTTAAATAATATTACAATATTGAAATTATTATTTTACATATTATTATTAACATTTTAAATGTAATAAAATAAATTATTATTTTACATATTAACTCTTTAATCGAACATTGGTCTCTTATCATAGTGCTATTGCCACTGCTAGTGTTCAATAACATCCCTGACTGACATCACTGCGACTGGCACATTGTGGAGACATTCAGTGTGCACAGAAAACTCAGATTTTCATGCCCTGGAGTCAAACTACAACCATCTCATGTGTTTTTGCAAAGGAAAGTAGTGCATTTCACAAGGTGACAGGGAGGTTTTTATGCAGCAGTGTCCACAGATTTATACCCGTTTATTTTAGACCTATGAGGTCACAGTGACCTAAAATACCAGCCTCTCTTTTTTGGGTTGGGACAGACTGGTAAAAATAGTCCCTCCGTACAGCATGAAATTATTCTGAAAGAGGCACTAACCATGGCATGACCTAGTTGACGAGAAGCTGGTTTAAGCCAGCATGCAGAGGTAGCTTTGGCCATACATGCTAAATAATTGGTTTCTTAACCATGTATTTGTGTAATTAATGTTTTGAAATTCTCTAATAATATTGGGACAATAATGTGCAGTTACCTGTCTGCTGGGGAGTTCTATGGACTGGACAGCAAATTGACAGGTATCTGCCCAATATTACCCTGAGAGAAGTTTCATGCTAAACCAATAGGAAGAACCAATGAACTACAGGAGAGGCTTGGAGAACTAAAAGACCTCAAAAGGGTAAATAAAAAGGACCCCACAGCCCCTAGTATAATCATAGAGATCAAAGTCTTGCATGCAAGTTCAGAGCATAGTCATTATAGCGCTTTTCATCTGTGACCTGCAAGTGCAAGCGTAACATTTGTTAAAGCCCCTTTCATTTATCCAAGTCTGCAGTGTACTGGTACCTGTCCACATGGTACCCTACTAAGTAATCAATAAGAATATACAAGTAATTTGCCATCCACAAATCAGAAGTTTGCAAATCCACAAATTACTGTAGGCCTACTGTTCTTTCTAAGCATAATTAACCTTATTTTTAACCAGTGTGTACTTTTGTAGCAGTGGTTGCATTTTGTTTTTCTCAAAATCAATCCAAAGCAGCAGTCACCCTCAGTGATGCTATTTCACTTCATTTAAACTGATATCAAACAGTCTCCCTGTCTGCATCCTTGAGCTTTCCATCAATGTTTGAAAGAAAAGAGGATGCAGCAAACCGCTCCTGATTTGAATGATCGATAGCGCATTTTTGCAGTCAAATGCTAAAAAGCTTGAGCTTTCTATGAATGTTTGGACGAAAAATGATGTAGCAAACTGCTTCTGGCTTGAATGATCTATAGTACATTTTTTTGTCAGTCATGTATGCTACTGAGAAGTTTCATTTAAACAGCTTTGCTGAATGCAGAGGAAGAGATGCTCTGACTCCTTGTGGAATAAAAACCCCCAAAACAACAGGATCAGCGTCATCTAGTGTTCAGATTATGGAAATGCAATCTAAGTGAGAGGAGAAATTCTGCATTGCAGGGAAAAAAAAAATAGCTTTTTGATTTGGAGGGGAAAGCAGTTATACAAAAACGACTTATCATCATTTCAGCTTGTCTTGAATTTTCTCCTCTCAGACACATCATGTATTATAAAAAGAAATAGAAATAGATTTGTGTGAACAACAATAAACTTGATCCTTTATAGTGACTTCAAAACAGCATAGATAACACTAAACAGTATACCAATGTAAACACAACTATAACTTCTAAAAAACAACCAACATTAAACAAACAGCAGCCACTATTAATAACCAACAACAACTATATTTCATCTAATGAGGATTCTCATAAGGCCCCATCCCTTGCATATGCCTACTTAATTAAATATTCATGAGAAATAGTCTTTGGCCAATCCCATAAAACTTTTCAATTTTTAAATACATTTTAACAATTTTGAAATAAAATAAATTTTAATTTGTTCAAAACACAGAATATATCTGAAAATTTACAATAATTTACTTGGGACCAAATTAATTCATTTTTCTGTGTTTTGTACTATTACATAAGATATATTCTGAAGAGAATTCTCAAATTACTAAATGGATACAGTGTTCTGACTGCTGTGACTGTTAATTAAAGTTTTTAATCTAAGCCTTTTTTGCACATTTTTGCTGATGTTTAACACTTCTGATGAAAACTGGAATCAGCAAAGCTGCATAGTGCGGATTCAAAAAGGGAATGACCAATAAATTACCTCTATATTCGGCAAAAAGCGGATAATCAGATGGAGATGTGGAGCTGCCATCAGTCGGTGGTGTGATTTGGAGAGGGAAGGAGGCCTCTGGCATGGCATTGTGGCCTTCAAGGACAGACTCCACCTGTTCCACAGGCCGGCCTAACACTGATGGATTATCTGCACGTGTCCTTCACGCTGTCAAAGCCTCAGTCGTCAAACCGGATGTATCCACCTCATCTCACTTACAAACAGCTCTTCATACCAAAGCATGTTCTCCATCTGAGCTATCACAACCCTATATTCAGAGAGCAGGACTGTGCTACATGTTACGGCCACTGAGCAGCTATCATTCATTTGGAAATAATGGGATGGCGTGAGATATGTTGGCTGAGCCCTGTTTGGAATCATGTCAGTGGAAGTCTATGAGACTCCTACAGACTGAATCACAAGAGAAATCTATGATACACTCTTAAAAATAAATGTTCTTTATTGGAATCCATGGTTCCATTGAGAAACGTTAACATCCAAGGAACTGTTTCATTGCACAAAAGGATTTTTATAGTGGGAAAAGGTTCTTTAGATTAATAAAATGTTCTTCACATGTTCACTGAAAGGATCTTTGGGAATCGTTCTTCTATGCATGGCATTGCTGTGAAAACCCCTTTATGGAACCTTTTATTTTAAGAGTGTAAGAAAATTAACAAGAATATATTTAGAAAAGGTCAAAATTAAGCAAATTGGGAATAAGCAAATTCTACTGCATGTCTTTTGGGGAAATTCTAAAACTAGGGGTTTATAAACACAGTTCTGGCATGACAACTCTGAGTGTTTGGCATGGTAATGGATATGACACTGTTAATATGTTTGGTCTTGGCAGAATAGATCTGCTACACTGCTGTTGCTGCAGAGCAAGTAAGGGACATGCTTCTGTGATACAATATAGCATACATGAATTACCTGTAGCAGATCTATACAGGTGGAACTAGTGGAGGGTTTCTGAAAACGCGCTGCAAACTGCTACAGCAAACACTGACCAAGTTTTTGAAAGTTGAGCAGCAAGCTCATTGGCTGCTGATACAGCAGGAAACAATCAGCTGTGCCCTATAGAGAACGGTGTGAATGCAAGCAGATTGAGTTAAAGGATTAGTTCACTTTGAAATGAAAATTAGCCCAAGCTTTACTCACCCTCAAGCCATCCTAGTTGTATATAACATTTTTCTTTCTGATGAACATAATCGCAGAAATATTAATAAATATCCTGATGCATCCGAGCTTTATAATGGCAGTGATAGGGATCAATAAGTATGAGCTGAAGAAAGTGCTTCCATCCACATCCATCCATCATAAACATGTGTTCCACATGATGCATTTGTGTAAAAATATATCCATATTTAAACAAGTTATGAAGTAAAATATGTAGCTTCCACCAGACCACCTTCCGTATTGAAGTTACGAAGAAAGTGTAAACTGGAGTCAAGTCAGTTACACTTTCTGCGTACATTGAATACGGAAGGCGGCTCGTGCGGAAGCTACATATTTTGCATCGCTTTGATTCAGAAGGCCTTTATGAACCCCCTGGAGCCATGTGGAGTATGTTAATGATGGATGGATGTGGATGGAAGCACTTTCTTCAGCTCATACTCATTGGTCCCGTTCACTTCCATTATAAAGCTTGGATGCGTCAGGATATTTATTAATATTTCAGCGATTATGTTCATCAGAAAGAAGAAAGTCATATACAACTAGGATGGCTTGAGGGTGAGTAAAGCTTTGGCTAATTTTCATTTCAAAGTGAACTAATCCTTTAAGGACCTATCAACCTGTGCCATAGAGTTTCATGACAGAACTTTGTATTTAAGCGGAGGCAAATCTACCTGGGATTACTCCTCTCATTACCAGTAACTAAGAGTAATTCAACACCTCCTCCTGAAATATTAAAATATTTCTGTTTGCAATGCATGCTGGGCTCATATTACACTCCTAAAACTGAGGGAGGTGGGGGCAATGTATGCAGCAATGCCATAGAAGAACTATTTTGAGTTCTCCAAAGGACCTTTTAGTGAACAGTACTTAAAAGAACCAATTTTTCTTAGTACAAAGAACATTTTAATCATTTAAAGAACCTTTTTTCACTAAAGAACTTTTTGTACAATGGAGAGGTTGCATGGATATTAAAGGCTCTTAACTGAATCACAGATGCCAATAAAGATCCTTTTTAGCGTACACCTAATGGGAAACTGGGCAGCAAATCTTCAATAGTTTGTTTTCATCATCATAATGCACCTTATTTGAGAAAGAATTGCTATGTCTGAATAATATAATCTTTAGTTTGCATTTGGACTGTTCTTGGGGCACTGTAAAAATATGTATAATGTACCTTCATGAATAAAACATGTAAGATGTAAGAAAAAAAAAAGAAAAAAAGCTTTGTAGAACAACAACCAATGGGGCCAAATTTCACTTATGCATTGATGTTTGCTTTGAAAGCCCTGTTCGAATGCAATGCATCAGAAAAACACAAAAACTGAAAGCTGGCTGTTTAGAGAGGAAAAACTGTGTCAAATTCAATATTCAGTATTTTCTGTCTCTCAGAAGATTACTGGAATTGTTTGGCCATTTTTACTGACTCCATTAAGTAATTAAAGCAGCAGAAAATTATAATATAAAAGTCTACAGAAAACTAAAAAAAAAGAAGAAGAGACGCAAACATCACTGCTAGATCGCTAAAATGGTTATTGAAAATATATGTCCTCAAAATAGGTTAAAGTTGTGTTAATAAATATTACATCAGACAGCCACTCAGTCCATGATAGCCTAAGATGCAACTGTGTACACATAAATTCATTTAATGTCTCTATTTCAATTCAGTTTGATTTGAGTTGAAGCAACAATACTGAGCGGGGCGGGATGATAAAAGGCTGTTTCATTTTTAATATAATCTAAAACATGAGCAGAGTATGATGGATACTTCAAAGGGAAAACTGGCAACAAATGTTATTTTTGGGATTAAAGAGCAACGCCGTACTGACAAATGAGGTTTTATGAATAAATAAATAGACTGATAGCCACAAACACTTTTTCTGTCAGTTTGTTTTGGAAGTTTTTAGCTGCAATTTTTAAAAAAAATTGTCATCACACCATTTTTTGCTCTTCAAGATTCTGTGTTGCATGTTGCATTAACACTTTTTCTTGAAGGCTCTGATCTCATCCAAAGTTTGCAGCAGTTCTTGTCATACCAACTCTAACAGTCTGTCAGTGCACAAGCTGAGTTCATGCTAACACAAAGAGAGCACACCGTCGGAGCATGCTGGTCTACTGCCAGGAAGCAAGACACCTTTGATCGCAATATCTGAAGCTGTGCTTGTAAGACGATTGTCATTGCTGCAAGTGATGAAACACTACAAAAACACAACTCACACTATCAATGTTCTGTTTGTATTGTTGCTCAATGACTTCAAACTCGCAATATTTCTCTGCATGATATCCTAAGTCTCTGTTTAAAAGTAAATAAGCTAAAAATCAGCACTTGTCAAGGTTTCCCTGTCATTTACACACAATATAACACAACAAATCCCCTATTTTTTATTTAATTGTGACATCAAACAACAAAGCAACTTTCGAGCAATGCTACAGTTGTAATGATTTGAAAAGCCTTTTGTCTGTTAAAGGTGTGGTAAGCGATTTCTGAGAAGAGCTGTTGAAAGTGGATCGGACCGAGCACCACAACACACTTGTAGCCAATGAGCAGTAGGGGACGTGTCCACGCATGATGGGGGAGGAGAGAGAATGAGCAAGACGGAGGGTTAAAGAAACACTGTAGAAATAGACACATTACAAAAGAGAAAAGGTCAGAGGAATATCACTGGGAAAAAATATGATCAGGCAAGAGCTTTAATATTAGAAAAGCTCTCCAGCGCTGGAGAGACCTAAGCGGGAAGGCCTGAAAATGGACGCCAAAGTTGCTTGGTTTCAGCTCCATACGTAAGTAACATTGATTTTGAGTGTGTGCTGCTGGCGCCTAACAACATACTCTTGCTTGTACTTTATATACTTGTTTACTGTACTTTCATTTTTTGTTCTTCCCTGTCATTTGTTCGTTGTCTTCAAACTTACTACACCTTTAATGTTACTTTTATAGCAAAGATTTTTGAAAATGGGCAAAATCAGTTTCATGTTTATTCAGTATTTAAATTTGTGTAACAGGGTGTTAAAAGTACATGTTCACATGTAGTACTTCATATATCTATACATACATGAGAAATATGGCATATAAAAGAAAATAATAATTTTAAAACATACCCAACAGACATAAATGCATTGAATTTGAATGTAGTAAGAAGCTTATCAATCAAAAAACATTTTTATCAGTATTGCATGGTTTTTGTTTGCATATGCTTTCACAAAGATCTAGTATAACTGTATTTAAAACTGTGGCTTTACTTGTTTGTCTACAAGTTAAAGGGGACCTATTTTGCATTTTTACAAGATGTAATTTAAGTCTCAGGTGTCCCCAGAATGTGTCTGTGAAGTTTCAGCTTAAAATACCTCATAGATCATTTATAAATCTATGTTGTAAATACCCATTTCTGACTACAGTCAAGAACAGGCTGCTTTCGTGCATGTGCCTTTAAATGCAAATGAGCTGCTCTGCCCCGCCCCCTCTCTACGATCACAGTTCCTGCCTCAATCAGATTCTCTGCCACGTATTAACAAGACATCTGCTTGGTTTTTTATTATCATCCATATCGCGATCACTCTCACGGATAGCATAGTTTTTCTTTCTTCATTAAATTTCATTATTTCCACGTGTTTTAAAGCTATATCAGTTTAAACTTCTACTGGATTGTTTTCTGAGCGCGCTTATCTGAAGCACATGCACAAACACACCTGGCTGTCAGATGTCAAGTCTCGTAAGTAACTTCTCCTTCACATTTTTTGTTTTGTTTAAACTGTCAAATACACACAAAGTTCTGTCAAAAATACACACAGTTCACATAAACACAGTCAGTTATGTCTGTGAACGTAAATAGCAGGCAATGTTACAGAAATCGTATGTGTATATTAGATCTGTGGCGCATTCCCTTCAAAAATAAAACTAATCCACTGTGTGCAGCGGCTCAGATGTAGGTAAATGAAGACTGTTATTTTCACTCTTACATCCAACAACAAAACATCTCAATTACTTACCAGACATGTCGCTACAGCTGCTCGAGCGCAGAGAAAATGGCGGACAGCGTACAGCTTGCTGAGGGTGGAAACTATGGTAATGCAGGACTGTAAGTCAGCGGTCGTGGGCGGGGCCTGTGGCTAATCTCATGTCACATTAGCACCATAGAGACAGAGCGACACGCGTCATAATCTGAAAACCACGCCCACCGTGCTGCCTCCTTGTCATTTCTGACTTATTACAAAAAACAGAACAATGCCTAAAAGCTGCTATGTGACAAGGTGTACAGCAAACAAGCTAAAAAACCCAGAACTAAGTTTTTATAAGCTGTCGACCCCAAAAAACGAATGTTTAAGGACACAAAAGTGGATACAGGCAGTGAGACAGAGCGCAACGGGTCATATTACTATAAGAAATACACTGGAGGAACGTATTCGCGACAGGTGAAATAATTCTTTGACATGGTTAAAAATAATTAATGGTTTGTTTTTGTTTGTTTGTTTAGCATATGTTGTCGCCGATTACATTCCCTTCCAGTGTATTTCTTATAGTAATATGACCCGTTGCGCTCTGTCTCACTGCCTGTATCCACTTTTGTGTCCTTAAACATTCGTTTTTTGGGGTCGACAGCTTATAAAAACTTATTTCTGGGTTTTTTAGCTTGTTAGCTGTACACCTTGTCACACAGTAGCTTTTAGGCATTGTTCTGTTTTTTGTAATAAGTCAGAAATGACAAGGAGGCAGCCTCACGCAATGCAAAGTCAATGGAGACGGTTGGATTGTTTTCCCCCCGGTGGGCGTGGTTTTCAGATTAGAATAAATGCGCTCTGTCTCTATGGCTGAAAACAGGTCGTTGGGAGACACTGCTTAATGATTTATGGGGATTAAAAAAAAAGAAAAGGAGATGGTGGATTTTTTATCACTATAGGGTGGTTGTTTACACACACTGCCAACACACATTTATGTCCAAACACCATGCAAAAGTGAATTTTGCATAATAGGTCCCCTTCAATATCAGCCATTTTGATTTCAGAGTTTGTGAAAAAATGCAAATCTACTGACACCAGTTGTGAGTCTTATCATGGCAACTGCGGTCTGTGAAGGCAAAGATTTATACCAAATTCTGAGTTTGTTCTGATCTACCAATCCTGGGAGAAATTAGAAGAATAGCCAATTTTGGTCATTCTGAGCTCAGTCTGAAAGCATAATCCAAAAACAGCTCTATTCAAGAGTGCATTAAGAACCTTGTAGTGTTGTCTTTGAAAGTTTGTTCGTAAACAACAGTAATTTCAGAGAATTGCTGGCGACATGGCACTAAAGGTGAGAAAAGCATTTGTTTGAAACTTTCATTTTGCAGATGTGGCTCATTTTACAAATGAGAAGCTGACCGAGCTGGGCCTGTGGGCTAATTTCTGCGGCCAAGTTTTGCTTCCCCGTGGAGGTCTACAGCAGATGTCCCACCCCTTTGCTTTTCTTAAGCAATTATATCAATGTGCACATATACGGCATTCAGAAAGTGCATCAATTTACACCGCAGGCTCTCTGAGGTGCCATTACTCTGGGTCCTCAGTATAGGAAAAAACTGCCTCTTTTCTGGGACATGAAAATGCTTCTACAGCTATTTTGAAAGAAGTTTACTTGAGGAGTTTACTAGGAGTCAATCACATTGGCCTTTCCTTCAGTTTACGAGTCCTAAGATGGGAAAACAGTATAATAATAGTAACCAAGCATAGCAAAACGTTAAGTCCTGCCCTGTCTAAACCAGTAATGAACAGCAGAGACAAGATACCTTAATTAAAGTGGGAGTAATTGAAATGAGGGTGAACCAGAAACAGCACTTTAAAATGCTTCGTTTACACTTTTAAAAGAAGAGGTTGCTCTTTTATAATTACACAGTTAATGGATCTGAGATTATTAACAGGCATATACTGCCAAAGGGACCAGTATTTATAGTAAATAATAATGGCCTACAAAATATAATCTCTCACTGTAAAATTCACGAGGGAATGAGGGTGATCCTGGTGCCTAAGGGTTACGGTTTCCAAAAACATATCTGTGAATAATTTGTCATCTGTTCAGTGCTGATGTGATTTGATAACACACGTACGCAGGTAACAGCTGAGGCTGAATGGACATGAAATGTTGGCTGCTTCCATGTTCAAGGCCTGTGTTATGATCCAACCACAGGTGAAACAGAGACCCTTGACTTTCACATAGTGAGGGAGAAATGTGTTCACATTTGGGAAAAGTAAATTTAATATATTAATATTATTAATTTGATAACTTTTTTGGCCATATCACCCAGCCCTACTAACATGATAAATATTTAAAATGAAATGCCCTTTTATGCTTTACAGCTAGTATAATTCCATTTTTTAACATGTTTTACATCAGAACATTCATCTCATAACCGTGGGTTACATAAATGGGTTACAGCAGCATGCATATGTGAGAGGTGAAAAAGTAATTTGTGTGCTGTATATATATATATGAATAATCGCAGCCTTTGCAATTTCATAAAACAGGGTTAGCACTACTTTTGCGGTGTCAAACTTGTACAATGTGAAACGATGCGGTAGGGCTGCACGATTTATCGCACGATACGAAAAATAACATTGAACTTAAAAGTGATTATTGCTTAAACTTCTTAGCGCGATTATGAAATCGCAAAGGCTGCGATTATTTTTTTCATGCGCAGCTTGTCAATGAATTATGGCTCCAAATGCTAATCCATCTGAAAGCACTGCGAGTTTGAATCACTTATAATGTATATTTGAAAAAGCAACATGCGTCAAACATCTTTCCAGACATGAGAAGCATTTAACCCAGGGTAAAAGCGGTGCTAACCTCGCTTTTAAATTACAAGTGTGAAATGTTCCTTTACCCGGGGTTAAAAGCAGTGTTTAGAACGATGATAACCCAAGGATAAGCACAGTGTGAAAAGCCCTAAAGAGTTCTATTTGCTTTTCGACGAGATGTCCAGTGTAGGCAATGTCATCCGTTAAGTGACTGAAAACCACTGGGTGGGGCCTATAGTGCAATGACATAGAACTATTCTTCGATATCTTGCTCTGGAGGCAGTCATATGCAAATGTATTTGCCCGTGTGACGTCACAAATCTCACAATATCCAAATGAGATGATTTTGGAGCTTGATTAAATAAATGCATTGTTTATAATGAGGAGGACATTTTAAGCTATGAATCTTGCAGTTTTAATGTTACAAAAATGCAAGTTTAATGTTAAGTTTTAGGCCCCGTCCACACGGAGACGCGTTTCTGTGTATACGCACAAATTTTGTATCGGATAGGCACAAAACAGCACAAAATAGCAACAACAACAGTAATAGCGTACTACATGCTTGTGTTCGTGTTGCAGAAGCTACCGCGCCTAAAGCTTTATTTCTAAGCTTTACTAAAGTTTGTATACAGCGCGCAAGGTTTATGCGCATGCTCTAAGTCTTATTCTTTGGTTTCGTTTGTGCTCAGATATTTCTTGAGACGAGGGGAAAAAAAAGATTGGATAGGGTAAGCTCTGGCTTCGTGTGGACGTAGCCTTAATGGTACAAAGACCTCTTAGATGTCAAAAGCCTCTTTAAAGCACCAGTACACAGATGGTTGTTTAAAACAACAACAACAACAACACAGAGATTAAATGTTCTTTGTGGAATCTTAACTTTTGCGATAAGCTATTCAATGCATTGTTTTTTTTATTGCTACCATAAACAGTCATCTGGGATTTTACCCGGTGAAGGATTGGCCCTCATTTACTAAAGAAAGGCTGTGAGCTCATTCTAATAATTCTGGTAACAATGTACAACCCTCAATTAACAAGCTTAGCTTGTGACAAAAGGACACACAATGACTGCCTCTGAGCGTCCACATGTGGTACTACCGTTTCACAGCAAGCAATTAGCACATGCCCTAAGCTAATTAATAATAAGGATGGGGTGAGATCAAGTACATCTTACTGCAGAAGTACCTTCCATCTGCCCTGGTGTCAGTTTTAAACAGTCTGAATATCTGTTATGTACTTGATCTGCTTCTTTCTAGTTTACAGTGGATTTTTTCCTACATGAAATAGGCTACAAGAAAAGAAAAAAAGAATACAAAAGAAAATATAAATATAACTTAAAGCCGGCATGAAACAGAAGTTGTGATAGTCTTTTCTTCCCTATTGTGATGAATATCATAGTGAAATGGCTTTTTGACAAAGAAAAAACAAAGTGGGACTTGATTTTGTCCATCATGAATTGATTGGATCAGATTGATTGGATTCACAAGGTCAAATTAATTTTTTAAAATAAAATCATAATAATGATATGCATGGATAAATCATTTATAATAAACACTGCAATATTTTATAAAAAAATAAAATAAAATTTTATATATATATATAGAGAGAGAGAGAGAGAGAGAGAGATAGATATATATATATATGAATTGTCTATTTTGATTCCATGGTGACTTTAAAAGTGATCATATGCAAATGAAACCAAACCCACAGATGACACAAGACATAAAATGGACATCAAATGGAGTTTGATCTTAAAATAAGTCAAAAAAGCATGTGTATTTATACTGCACATTACGGTTAATCAGAGTGCTTTGCATAGGTATAATAAAGAAAGGGGGAAAAAGACAAAAAAGTTGAGTTTAAAATGATCAGACCATGAATTAAACATGATGAAGAAGATGTTTAATGTTTTTAAATGAAATTTAAAGTGCATAATGGCTTAAATCAAAAGTATAAATAACAACATGAATTGAAAAAAAAAATAAAATTGGAATAAAAAGGAAAAAGTGGATAGGCAAAATATCTATTATGGATAGGCTCTCATTTTTTGTTTTTATCTCTCTCTTGTATATTACTCAGCAAAGATACAGCAGACTGCACCATTCAATTCAATGTATATCGGAGACTGTCAGCGTTGATAAGGTGTGACAGACTTTTCCTTCCACACCTGAATCAAACCTGACAGTATGCCAAGACTCAAGCAGCTCTATATTTCTTTGAGAAGAATATTGCAGGTCTCCTATGCACCAATACAGAGGTCAGTGTGTTGACTTCAATTACATTGTCTTTTCATAACTGCAAACTCAAATTCAGCAAATAGTTTCCCCAATCTGCAAAAAATCTGCATCTTATTTTAAAGTTAATTATTTATTTGCAACTGTGAGAAAGTCCCTATACCAGCAACAATAAACCAAACCTCCTTGAAATCACCTGCAAAAAAATCATGAATTGCTTAATCATGTCATGGTTGACAAACCATACCGGTAATATGGTCTTATCAACCTTAAACTTTTTTAGTCCTTTAATGGACATTAACTCCACAGTCACTATTATTCACTATTATGGTCATCAGTCACATTCAATATATCCCAGTAGTCTCATTGCATTTAATGCCCACCTTCTATTCAATGTTCTAACTTCGTCCGACACACTACACTGAACACAGCTGTGTACGGTCATTTACTTTGCTCTTCAAAAAGATTCACTGATTTTATGCAGCTACCATTTTGAAATTAATACTGAGGTTCAGGTACGAAAATTGTACAAGTAAAGTTAAACAGCTCGTAAAAATGCTTGTTTATTTTTGACATTTAGAATTTGAAATTTTATTCTGATGGCCCCCTTTAGACATTCTTTTGACTATAAAGTTGCATCTACATGTCTGTCTGCTTAATATCTGATAACACTTTCCCAAGTAAAAAAAGTACACTGCCATAATGTACTTAAAGTGCTCTTTTTTCGCGCATTAATTTTGTACTTAATATACTAAATTTTTTCTTTAGTACTTCTTAAGATAACCTTAAGAACATCTAAGTGTACTCAAGTGTGCTATTTGAGACACCATAAGGCTTTTCACACTGCGCTTAACCCCAGGCAGTGTTGTGCAAGTTACTTCCAAATTGTAATACATTACAGATTACTTATACGGTTACGGTTATTTAAAAGTAATTCTTTACCTTACAATATTACTGTCTCAGAATTGTAATGCGTTACATTAGTCCTGTATTACTTTTGAGTTACTTTCACTAAAATGACTAGTAGAACTTAACATAATGTCACACAATACAAAGTTACACCAGCGAGAGGGAGATGAATGAAATAAATCGCTAAACAAATATACCAGCAGCTGTCATTTAGTCTTTATTTACAAACTTGGACACCACACGCGGCTATTGACTGACCACGAACAGGTAATAGAACTTACTTGCGGCATTTTTCATTTGTTAAAGTCCACTTTTTAATAAAAAATTCCTGA
Organism: Hypophthalmichthys nobilis; assembly: GCA_037950665.1. Lineage (NCBI taxonomy): Eukaryota > Metazoa > Chordata > Actinopteri > Cypriniformes > Xenocyprididae > Hypophthalmichthys > Hypophthalmichthys nobilis. The sequence continues at coordinate 27,268,069 of CM075475.1, read as the reverse complement.
TAATTTACTCACCCCCATGTCATCCAAGATGTCCATGTCCTTATAGTGGACTTCAACTGGCCCCAAACGGTTGAAGGTCAAAATTACCAAGTGCTAATTTTAAACTATACCAGACGAGGAATAAGGGTCTCATCTAGAGAAACCATCGGTCATTTTCGAAAAGAAAAAAAAAAGAAAATGTATATGCTTTATATAGACACAAATGATCGCATCACAAGTGCTTCAGACCGCGATTCCATATTCTTCAAAAAGCTTACGTTGAATGTCCTACACCTTCCCTATTAAACTTACGGAAAAAAAACAGAACTGGCGCCGCGTTCGTTCCGTAAGTTGAATAGGGAAGGTGTAGGACAGTCAGCATAAGCTTTTGGAGAATACGGAGTTGCGGTCTGAAGGAAGCACTTGTGATGCGATCATTTGTGTCTATATAAAGCATATACATTTTCTTTTCTTTTTTTTTTAAAAATGACCGATGGTTTCTCTAGATAAGACCCTTATTCCTCGTCTGGTATCGTTTAAAGCCCTTTGAAGCTGCACTGAAACTGTAATTTTGACCTTCAACCGTTTGGGGCCAAATGAAGTCCACTATAAGGAGAATAATCCTGGAATGTTTTCATCAAAAACCTTAATTTCTTTTCAACTGAAGAAAGATGGACATGGATATCTTGGATGACACATGCTGCATTTGTCCAGTCAGTAACACTGACACCACAAATATGCAGAAGGACTTTAACCCGGGGTTTAGGAATGTGCAGTGTGAAACTGCAGCTTATGAATACCAAGGATTAACTGTTAACCCCAGGTATAGTATGAGCAGTGTGAAACGTGAATAACGATAACCCAGGACTCCATTTACCCGGGGTTTAGAATGACCCAGGGTTAACTATTTCAAGTGTGAAAAGCCCTCATGAATATGAACAAAAATGTGCATTTAACATACTTTCTCTGTATTAAAAAATTTATTTAGTTACCACTTGTAGTACCACTTGAACCCATCTTTGTATGAAAGATGGGTTCAAGTGTACTAAAACTGGTAACTAAATACATTTTAATATCACTTGCTACTTCACTCTCAAATAATCTCCTCAGCCTAGTTGTCTTTGAGAGAAATTTCAAAATGGCAGATTGTGTGACAAAAGTGAATACAGGATTTGTTGTAAATATAGAGTGACAGATAACATTTACATGTTTTGCTTGGTGTTTGACAAGACGTAAGATATTTTCAACAAAATACATCTTGGATAAACAACATTGATGGCCATGACATGCTGCAGAAAGATGGATATGGTTGTTTTTTTGCTCCTGTATGGCCTGAAGGAACAACAGCTGGGCCGGAATTCAGGTCTTCAGACTCTTATGATGCATACAGACCATCAGCATGAATTATGCATTACATTTCAATGCTACGTCCAACAGACAGACGGAGATGGTCCCAAGTGCTGTATGCAACTATACCTTTGCATGTAGAAGCTCATGTCCACCTCAATCTGCTCACATATCACGCCTCATATATGGATACATTAAATAGAAATGAGCCATTTGTACATCACTGTCCTCCAGCAATATGCATGTTAGAGAGCAGATTATCACTCAAGGGACGGGGATTGTGGTTTCAGCTTGCATGCTGAAGCTAAATGTCTTTAAATGTGCACATTCATATTCCTAAGATAATTATTACTCTATAGCACTTCATGTTTCAATAGCACGAGGGAATAAAAAGTCCTTCAGACTAACTGGTAAAGTAAGCAGAACGCCAGGAGCAAAAATAATAACAATAATAATATAATAATGATCAATGGGGGGGAAGTATTTGATCATGTTGCACATGAAGAAGCACGACTGTTAGATTTCGTATGCTATCGGCCTTTCGTACCTCTGATATCTATAGTTTTAGATCATGCAACACACATGTAATAATAGCACATCAGTGCTCTGCTGTAGCAAAGGCTGATAGTATTAGGTGAGATGGTGTCAGTTTTTAACGGTACTGTGATTCCAGGCTTTGAATTAAAGCTGGCAGATGCTGTAATTAGCATTGCACTGTGCTTCAAAACCTTTCGCTCAGCTCAGCAAATTTCATTGTGTTTTCCCTGTACTCACTTCCCTCGTATTGTGCTAGACACAGAGCCCATGCTGCAGTTCTCTCACAGCTGTGATCCCGTTTATAAAGCGTTCTGCTGCTTAAACCCTGAAGAATAAGGCTGAATTCAGCTAATCTGATTTGCTATTCCTGAAGCTGGGATCATATCGGTCCAACAGCTGTTTCATTGTTTGGCAGCACGCAGGGAACGACTGACTACTCGCTGAAGGGATTCTGAAGCTCACTAGTCTGTCCAACACGTCATTCAACTTTCATTTTGTTTCATGTCAGATGTGAGGCTTTAGTGCCTTTGATTTATTTTGTGTTTTTGGTCTGTTTGTTTAGCTACAGAAGCTTGATTTCCAGAGGCAGCAACTGAATGTGTACAATTATTTGAAGACACTCCATGAATCACTTTACACTTATTATTCTTTGGGTTGGTGAACACATTTATGAATACTAAAGAAGTCAATGACATTTAATGTATTCAAAAATACATTAAAAAGCAATTCATACATACAATGACTTGAATACACCTTTTCAATGATGAACATTTCTTTTATTTCTGTATTAAAATATATTATTTTTAATATGGCAGCATAAAGTAAAAAAATGTTACCGTCATAAAATGGCGTAGATATCATAATGGGGGAAAAAATCCTCATTAAAACAATGACCTTCTTGTAAAGCAGTAGGTTTCCACCAAAATAACTGTTTCAGCATTAATACGAAATGATTCTTGAGCATCAAATCAGCAAATTAGAATGATTTCTGAGAGATCATGTGACACTCAAGACTGGAGTAATGATTTTTAAAAATCCATTCAAAAAATCCAAATTCCAACAGTATTGTAAATATTTATTTTGGAAATAATGATTAACAGGTGAACAATGTACAGTGATGTGAAAAATGTTATTACCTTTTAATGGATCATCAAGTAAATTGAAACTTTTCTTGAAAATGGTTTTTCATGCCATTTGAAACCAACATGAATACAAGAGAGTGTGTTTCTAAGAGCTTTGCCTACTCCACGTCATTGACCCAAACACATTAAGAGTTGGAGTCAGGGACTTGGTTGATCTCTGCAATACAAAATAATGTTCTTGCCTGTGTGTTCTCCCCTGATATTTCTAACGGAGCGCTGCTGAAGTGCTTTTGAAGGCAGAGAGCGTGAGTTGAATTCTGAAACGGTGCAGTCTAAAAAGTTGCTCAAGACAAAAAGTGCCTCACTCAATAGGTCTCTTTCAAGAAACATGAGCAGAACGAATTTCCATGAAAATTCTTGCGTAAATTGTTGCATTCCACTCAGTGCAGCAATTTATGTATGAATGGTTTTACGAACGATTTAGACAGAAACCCGTTCTGCTCATGTTTCATGAATGAGACCCATTTTTACACCAGTGGATTGTCTGCCATCTGAGATTGTTTTAGAGTTCTTGAGAGATAGCAATCATGTGGTTTCGAAACAGTCATGTGGACCTCCTTTATCATAATTTTTTGGTGTTTCTGTGTGCTTTATTAATTGCATTTTGTGTATGTGTGTGTGTGTTTTGTGTTCCAGGGGAAAAAAGTCATATGGGTTTGTATACTGACAAAAAAAAAAAAGGTACAAAAGCTGTCACTGTGGCAGAGCCCTTTCAAAAGGTACACCTTTGTACCAAAAGAGTGCATATTATAGGGTACTGTCCCAGTGACAGCTTTTGTACCTTTATGTAAATACCTGAGGGTACTTGAGGGTTGGTAAATCATGACAGGTTTTTAATTTTTGGGTGAACTATTCCTTTAAGCAATTTTGCCTTCATGATTCCATCAGAATGAAAAGTATATGAGAGTTTAATATATTTTCTGGGTTAACTCACTGTCCTTCACTAAAAATAGAAATACCACATAGGTTTTCGTCACTGATTCTGTAACCATGTGCCTGTAAAGTAGGTTACCTCATTAACAAAATAGTTTTTTTATTATTTCATTAGAGTACAAGTTGGTAGTCTCACAACAGATCTAATCAAGCTGGTACAGAACAACACTAAATATAAGAAGATATTTCGAAAGCTGAACCTTTAGACATACTGCAGGTCACAGGGTTATTGATAAAATTGATAGTTGCAAAAAGGTGCTAGTATCTGAATGGTAAAACCTTTAGTGAATGATATTTTAAGGCTCGTATATCATCTATGACTCATTGCATCAATTTCCCTGTCAGTCGTCTGTTAAACTAACACCTGCTTTTCTAATTGAGAATGTCAGAGCCATATTCACCACCGTTACAGCTAATAACTCAAGAAAACACTTAAAGAAGATGCTGCAGCCAAGACAAACTTATTTGTGCAAAAAATATGTCACACTACAGGACAAAGCATTATGTGAGCTTGTGTACATAAGAGCCATATATAATTCTGAGATCACGTTTTGAAGAGAATCATTAAAGGCCCTCTAACAAGGAAAATCTCTCAGTATGACTCTCTGATCTTGGAGAGTTTTTGCTGTAATTGGATGGGCCAAAAAAAAAAAAACACCACCACCCTGGAGATAATGAGAACTACAAAAACAAACATCACGTGTGAAGCCTCATCAGCAAGTCTTCTAGTTCTCATGAAAAATATTTGGAGTCACTGGGATTTTGCTATTCACAGGCAATTCATTTCATGCCATATAATATACAAATATACAAGTTTGGCTTCTTTTATATGCTTTATGATGAACAATGCAAGAGTCAGAAATGCCAAGTATCAACTAAACCAGTAAAAATGCTTTTATTTTGCATCTTTCTAATTTAATAATTGTCCCCAATTACATGTAGCAACATATCAATTAGTGAAAAGTTGAATTTAAAATGAACATTTACTTAATAAAAAAAAAACATATAAAACACACATGGGCCTACATATGCATCATTAATTGTTTCCAAAAAAGAATAAGAAAAATAATATTACTGGCCCCAAAGTGACCTATAGAATCTTAAATGCTACATTTTTCATGTAATTTATAATGTGTAATGTATAAGTTTTTGTCTGTTGCTGCTTCAGTTGGTCAATGAACACATAAGACGGTCACAAGTACCTTCACTCCTTGGCAAAGAGCATGAAGCCTAGACTTAATTTGAGGTCAGAACCTTTCATCAATATGGCCACAGTTATGCTGACTTTTTCCTCTCGTGGAGTGAAAAAACAAAAAACACAATTAGAAAGAATGGATAGGATTCCTAATTGAAGTTGATTACACTCTCACTGAAACACTGCAAGCACCTTAAACAGAGGCCAAGAATGTGCTCCCTGTCTCCTCCACCAGCCGTTCTGATTGACTTGAGCTAAGCATCAGTCTGAATCATTTTAGAAAGCTGTCCACACTGGTGGACAGGACTAAATTCGAAAACACTGCAGGGTGCGTCACAGCTGCACCTTTAATAGTCCCCGAGTCAACTCGAGTTGAAAGGTCCTTTAATCTTATATTTTCTTTCTGACTAAATACAAAGTAAACTGGATGGCAAAGGTGTAATCCTAATGTATTTTTCATCAGCGCCACTATTTGCTGAAGTGGAAAATTACTAACACAACAAAAAGCATTTAGAGTCAGAACAAAAATAACCTAATTTATATGCATTTATACACACCACTATTTCACAAATTCTCTCTCTCTCCAACTGTACAACTTATTCTCAGGGGGTCCAGAGCTAAAGAATAAAGCTAATATTTCCAGAACACACTGAGCTTTGAGCATGGCACGGACAATTTTACAAGATTAAGTAATTCCAGAATCTAGCATACCGTACATATGAGCAAGACACAGTAACATTTCAAAATCTGATTTACGTTAAATGTAATACTGAATTTTTCAGTGCTTTTGCCAAAAAATTTTTACACACTGTATAAAATAAAGCACAATATCCATGACAGCCATTTTAAAATTTGACTGTATTGAACCCCGCCATCTTTGCTCATGGGTACTTTGTTCCAGGGGGTTTTGTTTGTCTGTTTGTTTGTTTTCACCTGAGCTATGAATGCCATGTAACTAACTACTCTGTAGCTGCAAGAAATATCGTCATGATGACAAAGCTGATCATGTTGTGACATCATTAGTCACATCATAGGCCACGTTCACACAGCAGCAGAATATGGTTGTTAGTCCTGTATTTGAGTCCTTAATACGGTTACGTTCACACGCAGTACAGATATTTACGGGTGTGACAACCGCATTCTGTAACCGAACTCACACCCGTACATTTTCAGGACTCACAACCGCATTCTCAGAAATTCCGCGCCGTGTGAACGGAACAGGACTGGACAACTAGTTGTCTGTCACGTCATACAAGGTGTTTTGTGTGTGGTTTCTCTTTCAGTACTTACAGCGACAGAGATACGAGCTGTGCGTCATCTTAAGGTGTTAGATCCAGTCACTGTTCTCCGCCGGAGCGGCTTCCATCAGTTTTGTGTTTCTTTTCCAAATTCAAATGCCGTGTCATGCGCGAGACGTCGCAAAGGACGTGACACGCGAGTACAACGGTTAAAGACTCCGACAAGCGCGTGTTTACATTGATGCTGCTGTTGGTTAATGAAGTTTGAATGGATGAACTCTCGGTTCAATTGGTCTCTTGTCATGTCAAAAGTGATGAGACTTTTCAGTTTTATGGACGTCGCCATCTTTAATATTATGTTGGTCACTGTCGTTATGGTTACTAGTAAGAGAACACAGGCTTGACTGTAGGTTCATACAGGCAGTGTTCCAGACGCTACTAGTTGCTGTGTGAACGAGACATTACAAGACTCACACCTGTAAGTATATGCGGTTGTCAATCCCCAAAACTGACAGTGTGAACGTGGCCATATTCACAGTTCAAGTGATTAGCTCAAAAAAACCTGTATGCAGAAATGTGTAATACATTACTAGCAGGGACTAGCTAGCTCATGCTAATTAACCAAACATTAATCCCTTGGGATATACTAGCACTGCAGGAAAATAAACTGTTACTCAGTCTCACTCTGAATAACCTCCCATGTGCAAAATGAGTAGTTTAGAGTCTGCTGGATAGTAAATGGACATCACAAGTCTGTCTGTTTTAAATATTTAAATGTATTTCGCTTTTATATACAACTATGTATTCATATTTTACATGCAATTAAGTAAATTAAGGAGTTGCTTAAAACATTTTGTAATGCCACTGCAAGGTCCTTGTGAATGTGGTTAATGTCTGTAAATTACAGAGGAGTAGGCAGTAGTTATATCTGTCAGCCATTCCACACAGGAAGAACAAACCGAATGCATTTGAGACAGATGGGTGTTAAGGTTGTACCGTACATCTTCATTGTGTTGCTGATGTAAATACATGCAATAGTGAAGTGTGGATAGCAGGGTAATTACAGCTTCACCTCACAGAATATGGGGTGATTACCGCTGTCACCTTGCAAACTGTGAATGGTTCATTAACAAATACAAAATTGACAATGGAAATTGTGAGCTGCAACCCTTAATTGCAACGTTACTTCATACTTCGACAGTAGTTGAACTTTAATGCTTGTACACCTACACTGAAATTAAAATAAGGGTGAAGTGGAGTGCTTTACTTATGTTTACTAAAAGCCAAATAAAGGCTGCTTATTATTCATTCTCATTGAATCTTGTAAGACAAAACAAGCTGCGAAGCTGGAAAACAAGTAACTGTATCAAGGAATTATTTTGTATTAATCTGTTCAACATGTTTCGAGGTGTTCGCCATGTTTGGGTGCAAAATCCATTTACACACAGAAAGTGTGTTTTACCAATCACTGAAAACGCCTCAACACACACAAAAAATAATAATAATGTGATTAATATTTATTTAAAAAAAACATAAATCTAGTATTCACAAAGAACAAACAAATTGAAAATATATGATGGTTTCAAACTGATGTCATGTACACTCAAAAAAAATATTTAAAGGATTAGTTCACTTCCTGATAACTTACTCACCCCAATGTCATCCAAGATGTTCATGTCTTTCTTTCTTTAAGGATTTTGATGAAAACATTCCAGGATTATTCTCCTTATAGTGGACTTCAATGGTCTCCAAACGGTTGAAGGTCAAAATTAGTTTCAGTGCAGCTTCAAAGGGTTTTAAACTATACGAGGAATAAGGGTCTTATCTAGTGAAACGATCAGTCATTTTCTTAAAAAAAATACAACTGTATATGCTTTATAAACACAAATGATCGCCTTGCAAGTGCTTCCATCATTCCGCTTTCCGTATTCTTCAAAAAGCTTACGCTGTACTTCCTACGCCTTCCCTATTCTACTTACGGAAAAAAAGGAACTGGCGCCACGTTCGCTCCGTAAGTTGAATAGGGAAGGCGTAGGACATACAGCGTAAGCTTTTTAAAGAATACTGAAAGCGGAAGCACTTGCAAGGCGATCATTTGTGTTTATAAAGCATATACAGTTGTATTTTTTTAGAAAATGACCGATCATTATGCTAGATAAGACCCTTATTCCTCGTCTGGTATCGTTTAAAGCCCCTTGAAGCTGCACTGAAACTATAATTTTGACCTTCAACTGTTTGGAGGCCATTGAAGTCCACTATAAGGAGAATAATCCTGGAATGTTTTCATCAAAAACCTTAATTTCTTTTCGACTAAAGAAAGAAAGGCATGAACATCTTGGATGACATGGGGGTGAGTAAATTATTAGGAAAATTTTATTTGAAAGTGGACTAATCCTTTAAGCTAGTTTTTAAGAATTTCAATTATATAGTAAAATTCTATAAAATTGAACTGAATAAACCTTACATATGATTCATATTATGAATTAAGAATTTTAAATGAATAAAAAAAAAAACTTTTTGTATATATCTTAATGGAACAAGGGAATGGTTCATTTCAGTTTATATGATTCGTAATCATAGATTTATACATATTTTAAATTTTTTACATTTATGAATATGAATAACATAATCTGAACTGGTCCATTGATGATGTCATCATCGTACAGTCTACATGCATGTCGTACCCAAGTTTAGTAGATCCATGTCACACAGTGCAGTGCAGTGTATCCCGGGCTTCAGATTAATTGTGTACTTAATTGTATCTCAGATTAATTTCAAAGCCGATTTTTTATTTATTTATTTATTTTATTTTTTATAGTTTTTAACTAATGCCAGGTAAAGTTCTGTCCCATGTCTCAAGAATCACTGTTCTGTTCTTTTCCTTGCTTTCCTTTTGTCTTTTTCCACTTTCTACTCCACCAACACACAGCAAATTAAAAAGCGAGCAGGTGGCAAACCACTTACAGCCAGCAAGTTGCCCTAAACTTGTCTCAATCAGCATCCCTGGTTTAAAGTCTTAAAGAGCAGCGGTCCCTTTCGTGTCTCTGAATTATTGAACCGCATCTTCAAGTGAAGCATTTCCCCCTGGAGGATGTGGGGTTTGAAGATGAAAGGCATGTAAATGACAGCAGCTCTAAAACCAGGACAGCCGCGTTCCTCACTGAGCTTCAACAAGCTGCTGGAACTGCTCCGTAAACCGCTGTGTTTTCTGTATTTTGTGTCCATGTCTAATGTCTCTCATGTTTTTGCTGACTGTGACAGGGAGTCAAACAGAGGGATGGTTAGTCAACATCTTATCAGATTCAGCCTGGAAAATGATCTGTGAAACCTGTGCCATGTTTTTCTCCCTGATAGGGGGGATTCGTTTCAGTAGGCAGAATCTCTTGTCCTTTGAAGCAGCACATATGATTGGGAATGAGGAAATATGAGCTATTCTAGAGCTAACCTATTATACACACTTACTAACATCAGCACAGTCCTCTACTAGCTCTTCTAAGCAGAAGGAGTGGAACTGCCATCAGACATGACAGATTCTATGCTAAAATGTTAATCAAATTTCTATAAATACTGGCTTTCTATACTTTTTATTATTTTTGTCTAAATTTAGATCAAATAATAAAGTAGAAAAAGCTCAAATCAATTGCTTTAAATGCTACTAATAAATTTAGGCATCACCATAAAATGTATATAAAATGTACAGTATGAAAGATGGACATTCACTTTGAGATTTGCCATGGTTACATTTAACAGTGTTATTAGATATTAGATGAACAGTAAATGAGCATTATATGATGGCAAATGTGATCTAAATGTAAAAACAGAAAATGAGCATGCACAGTTATATCCAATGTTATTGTACCAATATTTTGTGAATTCCTAAAAATAATAATAGTAATTTTGAAATTAGCCTCATTCTTTCCCATTAAATTCTTAATACGTTTCTATGATCAAAACTCAATAGGCATATATGTGTATGCTGTTTCACTTTTAAGCCTTGAACTCAATGCAACACTACCCTAAAAACCAGCATATAAATCAACCAAAGGTGTGTAAAGAAAACTGAAAACAGGGAGAGTAAATGTCAACTAAATGTCAACAAAAACATTGGGCAAACAAATCCTTTTGTTCGTATAGCAGAGATATGGACCAACATGTGAAGGACAGCAACAGTGATGTTAGATAATAGAGATACATACTCAAGTACAGCTTTATAGTGCACACAGTGTTAAAACATTGCTAAGCTTGGCCTTTTGGAGGCTGGCTGAAAGAATAGAAAAGTTGTCTAATGAAGTGGTTAAAGGAAAATATTAATTTTAAGCAAAATAAATGAATATATGATTAATTTTCTAACAATAAATTAATAATAAATAAAAAACAGCATTTTAGCGAGTATGTATTTACTTGGTTAGCTCATTTTCTTTCAGATCATTTGGCATCTCATTATGGTGCCTTGGAAGGCAATCTAACACCAGTATCCTTAAAAGGTGCCTTCTTACAAAATGCCGCCTGTTACTGAGGCAACAGAACATATGGTTACTTTTGAATGACCACCAATTGAGAAAGATTTTTCACTATAGCAGATGGTGTAGTTCCAGCATCTACCAGCAAGTGTTAATTGGGCCATACTAATCAACGAAACCACTTAACATTGAATGGATGTATATCATCACCACATAATCAAGTCCGGTTTTCAAGCCCAGATCTTTCAATACTTAGCAACACTGCCAAATCCTATCATTTACATTACAGTCTGCTGGCTAGATTATACATGGATTCTCTACAAAGAAGCATCATGCCTCATATGTACATTCTTTTTGAAGCTTGCTGAGAGCAAGCTGCTATCTTGAACTTTTAAAAGTGCACAGCTTTTAAACCAATCTCGGTTAATACACTCTGAAACAGCCACGGTTAGCTAACCTTTATCCCCATATATGTTTATACTATATAATAAAGTAATAAGCCCCAAGAAGACGTGGTTTACAGTGAATTTATAACAGCTAAGGGTCGTTGTTATTCATTGTAAACCACGGCTTCACAGGGCTTGTTGCTTTTATAAAACGGTTACCACACAATACAAATATTAAAGCCAAAAAAATGTGTATCAATGCAACTTTCATGAAGTAAAATCATTAAAAGGCTTCCTTCCGCTGGAAAAAATTGTCCCTGACCGTGAACAGCAACAAAAGTTACATTTATTACACCATTAGATGGCGGCAAAGATTGACTTTATGAGCGAGTCACTCAGTTGCAAAGACTTTTATATTGAAACTTGTTGTGAACATGGAACAAGACGGAAATGCTTTGACTAGCGCCGTCAGTGGCTGCGTTCCACTCCACTTTTAGACACGCACTCGCAAACTTCCCTAAGCACTTCCCCTCGGGGGAATCGCTGCCACCTTTTTGAAGTGTGTTCCACTTCATGAAGTGGACAATGGAAGTTTATATGGACAGAACCTCGCTCTCTCGATTTTGACAGAGGGAGCGAGTCTACTTCATATGTACACTTCAGGCAGCTCCATATACCACAATGCAACACAAGTGTGACGTCACTGCATATTGCGTTTAATTTAGCCCACCACAAACAACTCTATGATATATTAATATATTTTTTTTTTTAAATATCTAAAACAACCCAAACACTCCTATATACTTATAGAATGCTGCATTAAACAGTTTCGTAAGAGAAAAAAATAAAAAATAAAAATCAACTCCATAGAACTCCATTGATTCCAAGTGATCAAGGGCTTAGGACGTTCCAATACAGACCATTGCACGAGTTCCACCAGTAGTGGGTACTCGAGTCAACGAAACTGAAGTCAGCGAGGGAAGGGCATAAAAAAACAAACTGGTATGCAGGGCACAGGAAAACCCATTAAATGTTAAAAGGACAAGATCGCAGTGGACATTTAAACAGATTTTTTTATTATGAACATAGGACTGACCTGAAGGAAAATGCTAAATTTGAATGCAGGTAATAAACTCGGTCACTCGATATCTCTCTCACAATACTCTTCTACATGATGCAGTAAGCTTCAGTGAACAAAATCAATAGAGAACAAACATACAGTATGGCGCAGTGATACTTATGTAATGCAGTCAGCTGTATGTTTTCGGGAATTTTACAACAGCTTTGAACGCAGCTCAACCAATCAGAATCAAGGGCCGGAACTATTCGTTTTATAATTTCAATGTGAAACCTACAGGTAGCTGGATATGTACAATTACACACATGATATAAAATTAGTGTAAACATGGGTTGAGTGCAGAGCTTTTTCGCATCCAGCCAGAGGATCTTCACATGACTAATGCTGTTTGACATTAATGGAATGTTTAATTAATCAGAGGCCGCAGAGCATAGATAAGTAAAGGCTGCCATTTGTCTAAAACGCTGTTGACAGGATATCCCACTCCCCTATAAACCTCTGGTGACATCTAACCTCCGCCCCCATTAGCAAGGTTTTAGTGTTGCATCAACCCAACCGTCAGGGCCAAACACAGATAAAAGAGAGATGATCATCCTGACATAGTCTGATGTACATTCTAATGTCGCATCTAACATCTCAGCCTACGGGATTATATGGTTTATATCAGAATTTGTGCTCTGCATTTCACCAATCCAAGTGTACACACGCAGTAGTGAGTACTGAACTGTGGGCAGCCATTTTTACTGCAGCACCCATGGGAGCGATTAGGAGTTAGGTGCCTTGCTCAAGGGCACCTCAGTTGTGGGTAATGAGAGTAGAAGAGAGCGCTGTTCATTCACTCCCCCACCTACATTTCTTGCCAGTACTGAGACTCAAACCCGTAACCTTCAGGTTATAAGTCTGACTCTCTAGTGGCCCACATGCATTGTTTATGTTTTGACATTCAGCTCTGTTATTCCAGCCACTTTATTTTTTCCTGGCTGACATAAAATTCAAATATTTTATTTACAAATATAAGGTAGTTGTGTGCTATTACATTTTTGCAGTTTATTTAAATATCTGACCATTATATCATAAACCAAATCATGTTTCAAGTTTAATAAAACTACCTGAAACGAATATTAGAGTCGCTCAAATAAAAAAGGGTCTGTTCATCCATTAATAATAACAATCAACTGCTCTAATAATTTTACAGAAAATTCACAGCATAACAAATCTGATAATATTTATAAAATTATTAAATAAACACAAACACTGTTCTAAAATACTAAACACAGAATCAGTCATGTAGGCCTACTTGGTGATTTACACTATTACCAACACCAAACAAGCCTATTCACTCCCCACCAACAAGATTTTAGTCCAATCATAAATATGCAAAAGGATAGGACTCAAAATATTACACTCAAAATAAAAAGAAAAGAACAAGGATTTATCTTACCAAGTTATTTGTTATCCTAGAATCCCCATTGTTGTGTCCAAATAATTCACGAAAAATTAATCCACAAATGAAATGGCTGTAAAAGCAGTTTGTTGGTTTTTTCTAGCTGTACACCTCGCCCCCTGGTGGTGAACAACACCTGTCTACTGAACCCCAAGTGACTGAAGTTTGCAAGTTTGAGACCCCTTGTTAACAACTTCTCATTTTTAGTCCAACAAATGAGGGAGAGTAACTGGCAGGATATTTCATGAATAGGCCTTTCTTAAAATATGGCATATATTATCTAAGGTCTAAGAGACCATGACGTTAAAATTCATTCTCCGTTCTCACAGAAGCCTTTTCTGCATCTTCAGCTATTTTTGAATTGATAGACTGAGCCAATCTTTAATAGCTGCATTCTTTCTTTAGTCACATAAGTTGAAAGAAAAGGTAGAGGCTATATCAGCCCTGAGAGGTCTGTCAGCCACAGCACTGCAGCGAAAAGCTAAAAAAATGTTCTGAATCATCATTTATAGCCATTTACCACACAAAAAAAGATTACTCTGGAAACTTTCATTTAATTTTAAGAACTGTAGGAGGTCATTTACTGTAAACAAACAAACTCGATTATTAAGTTACATATTAAACACCAGAAGATGTACAACCTGTGCAATTTTCCCTATTTTCTTAACTTCAGGGGGTGGGGGGTATGTATGAAACTTTTTGTCAGTAGGCCTACAATGCCCTGTAATTTTCTGTCATTTTTTTTAAATATCAAAAAAATAAATGATTAAATTAAAAATGCAATAATGCTTTCAAACAGGCTTTTAAATTGACGTGTATTCAAGTATGGTGTCCCATACTCAGAATTTGTGCTCTGCATTTCACCAATCCAAGTGTACACACACAGTAGTGAACACACGCCAAAGCAGTCCAGGTGTTTTCCATCATCCTTCTCACTCTCTAGTTAGTTCTACACTCGCTAGTCATTTTATCCTTTACAATGATACTAGAAGCTGTAGGCTTTGTTTGCAAAATGTTTTCAGTCTGTAGAAGAACTACAAACCATGACTGCTCATGTGACCCCATTTTAGAAGAAGGGTTCTTTACTTTGCATCAAATTGGGCTCACTGAAATGGAAGCAATGGACATTTCTCTTACGCCAACTGGAGTCTTTGATGTGTGTCGTCCCCTCCATCTCTGAATCCTCTCAGGGAGATGTGGAGCTCTCTCACCCTCAGACTGCCTTTCCCTGCTGAGTGCAGATAAGACCATCCAAATAAACAGCACAGCTTTGGAGTGCGTGGGTGCTGAAGTTATCCATTTTTGAAAGGCCCCTCATATTTACAGTTCCATAATCTATTTGTAGACAGTTTTTGCTCCAATGTGAGCAAAATTTAAAAATTAAGTCTTTAACCCTTGTTTAGTAGTATATAACAGGTCAGCATGTAGGCTATGTATGAAATTTGTTTTATACAACAATTATATCTGGTCCTTATATCTGATTGACTCTCAGGGCCCTATCATACACCCGGCCCAATGCGACGCCAGGCACATCGCAAGTGTTTTTTGCTAGTTTCAACCCGACGCAGTTATCATTTTCACGTCCAGCGCCACGTTGTTCAAATAGCAAATGCACTCACTCGCATCTGTTCACCCATGGGCTTGCTGGTCTGAAAACGAGGTGTGTTCAGGCGTGTTGCTATTTTGAGGCAACTGACTGCGCCATTGACCAACAAAAACCTGTTCTAAAGTCAATGGTGCAGTATTTTTATATATATATAGATATATATATATTTATATATATAAAGGACGCGTTAGTAATATGCGCCTACAGACGGGTGCACAGCGCGCGTACACTGCTTGTTACACACACAGGGAACCGCAGCAGCACACAAACATTTTTAAATATTAAAAATTAAAGGATTGCTCTCTGGAGAAGCGTTCAGTCTTTCTGCTTGCAAATTCCGGCATGTAAATAGCGAATCCGCAACTGGCTTTTAAAGGGAATAAGAGATGAGACTCTGATAAAATAATCCCCTCGACTGATTTGTTCAAACACTAATTAATTCAGGAACAAACAAGTGACTACTTTCTATTTGAGTAAGTCATCCACTCAGTTGATTCATTCAACAATACTGATTCATTCAGCATCTAAAGAAGTGACTGTTTTTATTAGTGAGTCACTGAATCATTCACTCAACCAATTCAGTAAAAAACACTAATTCATTCAAAAACAAGACATCATTGCTGTATTTTACACCGAGACGCACCTACATATCGTTTTAAAGCAGCTTTACAGAAAATGTATGTGTCTACATTACAAAATTAGAATGATCTGTTATCAGAAGTCCAAGTTATGTAAGAATACAAATCATGCAGTTAGCTAACAATGTGTTAGTTTAAACAATGTATTAATTTAAAGCAGAAACAATGAACTCAATGAAGTAAAGAATACATGTTGTTAACAAATGATTCAGTTTAAAAAATTTATCTGTTGCCATTTTTGCCTTTTATTGTGATTGGACAGTATGTAGATAGGAAGCAAAGTGGAAGAGACAGAAGGGGGTGGGATCAGGAAAAGGACATGATCTGGGATCCTCTCTTTGTATTCACAGCAACATTTAAAGCTCTGTGCGTCAAACAACGTTTAGAGCTGCTGGCGAAATTTCACGACAGGCATTTAATTGAGTTGTGGCCCACGCATTACTTCTTACATATTTGCTCTGCTATTCAAAAAAACACTGGACTATTGGCATGAGTGTGCAAGCCTGAGTTTGATAAATATTAGAACCTCATTGTTTATGCTCTATGGGGGAACAGAATCCGACGGCAAAAATCCAGCTATCAGAATCCGTTCCCCCTCCGCCATGTTCAGAGATGTTTATAGTGGCTTAAAAGATGCTGATTCTATTCTGTGTGTGAATGGAGCTTAACCAGCAGCAGTTTAAAAATTTTATTTTTTGCCAATTTTTACCTGGGCATCCCAAGATAAAAACAGAAAAGCAAATGGAAAATAATTAGCATAACTGCTGTTCATAACATTAAGCAAAGATAGTCATGTGCATTTGATATGATATAACTGGAGTACAACGATATGAGATGCATTATGTGAATGCTTGGCTAAAAAGATGCGTCTTTAATCTAGATTTAAACTGGGTGAGTGAGTCTGAGCCCCGAAACATTATCAGGAAGGCTATTCCAGAGTTTAGGAGCCAAATGCAAAACGCTTTCCCTCTTTTAGTGGACTTAGATATCCTAGGTACTACCAGGAGCAAAATGTGTGTAAAATATAACTTACTCATTATTAATTTATTGTTTATTGAGCTGTCATGTAATAGCTACATCATACCTGCATATAATATTGTGTATTGAATATCAGCACGGCTGAGGTTCACGGTAGAGAGAAGTTTGATTTGTCCAAGCTCAGGCTTATATCCATAGGGTTTGATCTCTTATTTGCCTTGATGAGATTATCTGATTCTCCTTTAGAAGTTGCTGCCTGGATCAATACCCTGATTGACATGTCCACACTTGGGAAAGAGAACCATACCCCTGGCACCGCTGCCTGTGATTACCCCATCTGCAAGCCACTAAATCAGGCAGAGATAAGAGAGGGGAGTCCTGGTGCCGCCTTTAACGAGAAGGCCAGAAGAAATAATGAGAAGACTGTGTGTCAGAGGTGCTTCAGAGATCCAATCAAGCAATTCAAATCACTCCCTGAGATGACAAATGAGGTCTTAACCCCTGTTGCAGCGATTGGACCCCTGTGTTTTTTTGAATAGCAGAGCAAATATGTAAGAAGTAATGCGTGGGCCACAACTCAATTAAATGCCTGTCGTGAAATTTCGCCAGCAGCTCTAAACGTTGTTTGACGCACAGAGCTTTAAATGTTGCGGTGAATACAAAGAGAGGGAGAACAACACGAGTCAACATGTCATTTGGCACCACCACATCAGCATTTATTATGTTAATGGGATTTATACTCTGATGAGTGATTATATATAAATATGTATATACCGTATTTTGTATTTAAATTAATATAATATAATATTAATATTTTATATATATATATATATATATATATATATATATATATATATATATATATATATATATATATATATATTCAGACATTTTTGATATTTTTTATATATTTTTACTAGTGGGTGCAGGACACTATAGTTCCTTTATGTAAGGGAGGATAGCTAAATAAAGTAAACTACCAGTAAAATTGATAAAAATTTTGGAACCAAAAATTATTCAGACACTTTGACCTGACCATGTTTTGCTTAAGTGTTATCTGACATAATTAAGATAAATTTTTTCTGACAGTTTAATACTGAGATCTTGTCATTTTTTATTTCCATTTTTTTAAACTATAGTGAATAAACTGTATTAATGAATGAAATGTTCAAGGTGTCTGAATAAAATAATTGAAAACTGAAGTCACTGAAATCTCATAACCAAACAAATCTGACCATCACTAAAATCTCTTAAAGAAACAAAACAGAGATTGAGATTTCAAAACTGAACACAACCGACCGTTATTGCGATCTCGCAATTGAACAAAACCGGCCATCATTGAGATGTCGTAACTAAACAAAACCGACCATCAAAAAACTCTCGTAATGGAACAAAACAAACTGCCATTAAAATCTTGTTAAGGAACAAAGCCAACCATCATTAAAATCTTGTTAGGGCACATCTTGTAATAGAAAAAAAAAAAAAAAACCGTCTGTTATTGAAATCTTGTAGCGGAACAAAACCAACCATCATTGAAATTGTTGATCAAAACCAATTGTCATTAAAATCTCATAAAAGAACAAAACGTATTGAGATCTTGTGACACTAAAATCTCGTAATTAAATGTGATGTGATGTGTGTGTGTGTGTGTGTGTGTAAGTGTGTGTGTGTGTGTGTGTGTGTGTGTGTGTGTGTGTGCATTTTTGTGATTTATGAGGACACAAATTTGTATAATGACATGGGTATTACAGTAGTATTATGACGTAAACATAAAATATGAGGACATAGAATGTACAGTTTGTACAGTATAAAAAACATTACGCCTATGGAATGTCCTCACTAAGATAGCAAAACAAACCTGTGTGTGTGTGTGTGTGTCTGTGTACTTTGTCTTATATTTTTCACTTAACTTTATTTTCAACTTTTATATTGTCTATTTTGGTACTAAGGTGCTTTATATGCTTTGTAAATGTTGTGAATATTGACATTCTCTCTGTCTTTAGAAATTAAATTAATTTGTAATGGATTTATTTTATTATTTACCCATGGTAGATCTACAAGGTTTGAATGATTCCAGGTGAATCTCATTCATGCAGGAGTATTTAGAATTTTAATTCTCTCTAATTCTTCAGAAAGACAGACCTAAAGGCTTTTTAAAGCTGTAAAATTAAAATCAGCACTGTTAACGAGAACCTCTAAAGGGATAATGAATTTTGTAGCTGTTAAAATAGCCTATAGCTGATTTTACTTTTTGGTCAGTGAGAGGACCAATATAAATATAATGTCTGTAGACAAACAGTTTTTGTCTTCACTATGTGCATTTATGACCAGTTTTGTGAGTCTGCATACAGATATCATTGTAAAACAGATAAAAGCCAAAGAGCTGATTTAAAAGTAAGAACACATGGCCTAATATACCTGAAAACAACAGGGTGATTGATGCACATCAAAGAGTAGTCTGAAATGGACCCTGAACTACTGGATAGTTTTATGCTCATTACATATTCTTCAATGCTATGTTTCATCTCTTGCAGTCCTCAGTCAACTCTTCAAGTCTTTAGTCCCTCCATTGTTTCTTGCGTCATTCCTAATACAGTACATTTTTGTGTCCTGTTCAAAAGTTTGGAGTCTGTAAGATTCTATAATGTTAATATGTATAATGTGATTTTATAGATTTTATACTGTTGTATCCACACATTCTAAGTATTGCAATTTATCTTGACCAGACCGACCATATTTATATGTTCAAAGGGGTCTGCGTGACAGGAATGACCCTCTTGTCTAGTTTAGTGAGGAGCAGCAGGTCTGTGGAAGGCCAGCAGACCTTTATAGTCACTGGCATGAGGTTTGCCCTTGGCAGATGGCACTCTTTTTCCCTCTCATCCTGAGCTCTGGCAGTCGACTCTTTCTCTGAAGGTGTTGTGAAATAGCATGACATGTCCCATCTCTTCACTCTTTGCTGTCCCAAATACCCGTCATCATCAGGTCTCACAGGTCAGTCATTCTCCACTCACAGTACGGCACTCTGGCCAGAGAGTACAGGTTGTGAGTCAATAATCTGTCCAGATGATGATAGATTAGTGATCGGAAGACAACCGTATCTTTGACGGTCCCTAGAGCCCAGGCCTATTAAGGACATGTAGAGGACAGTCTGTTTCCCCTCTGCTAACACATCCATGGAGAATCAGAAACGGCAGCACAGCTGATATGCATTTCTAATTTGTTATTAAACAAATAATTATGCGTAGGAGAGTGAGTGTGCACTTTGACTTTCAGAAAACTCTCAAGCCTGGAGCTAATCAAGAGCATGTGGGGGGAAAAAATAAACCAAGAGTACAAAAGGGTTTGTCTGCTTCTAAAAGACTTGGAAAAAGAGGTCATTTTTTTCCAACGTTACAATTCACACTCTTCACAAATAATTAACGTAGGCTTTCTGCACAATGATGCTAGCAATAAGCTAATTAAAATTATTTTTAACAATGAAACTAGAAACTATAGCTTAATGAGTGAAGGTAAGTGTCTGTCTGTAAAGAGTGTTTCTGCTCTTGTCATGTTCACATTATTCAAAGCTCCTTGCCCCTGTTTCACTATTTTAAGTACAGTGAATCCACTAATAACTACTGTGAACTCCACAACTGTAACAGTTCAATAAGTTTACCTCTGTGAAGTCATTTTTAAAAAATAATTATTTAACATCACATATCTTTGACTACACCTGTCCTTGTTCAATAGCAATTATGCTCCAGTTTTGTAGTCTGGTCATTTTGAGGCGATATTTCACAAAAGGTACTTAAATACATTCTGGAGTTGCTTTGTAGATCTATCTATCTGTCTATCTATCTATATATATCTATCTATCTGCCTATCTATCTGTCTATCTACATATCATCTGTTTGTCTGTCTGTCCATCGATCCGTCCATCCATCCTGGCTTTTTTAACCAAACAATTCATTTCAATGCATTGCATTGCAATTTACTTTCCTCCACTTAAACGTTTGGGCTTTAGAGAAACGTGAATATGGGGCTCTATGTAGTCCCTGGATGTCTTTCTCTCTCGTTCTAATGTTAAGTCTTGGCTAGAATGTGTGTTTATAAACTTGTGTGTGATGGTGAAAGTGCATGACTGCCACCTACAGAGCACATGGCTCTTCCAGCAGCCGACAAGACAGACTCACTCCCTTTGGGCCTTATTAAAGCCTTATTTCCACCCATGAGAGGCAGATAAGCGCCAGTTCAGTTCCCCCGTAATTATGCTTTTGCTGATTTCTTCAAAAAGATAAAGACTAAAGCCGGAAAAAGGGCAAGAAACTTTCTTAGTGGTTTGCTTTATTGATTGAGATGCTGAAAGCCGATGGGCCATTTCACTGGTCTGGGAGGTTCAAACGAGAGTATTATGTCATGCCTGTTAAATCTTTCTAATAAAATATTAATTAAAAGGGGGGGGGGGGTTCACAAGGTATTTTTCAGCGACCCCTCCGTTGCAAGAACGGGAAACCATTTGTCTCATTACCTGCTGTAGATGGACTATGACAGCAGTGATAAAGAGTTCACTTCACTCCATAATTAGAGGCACAGAAGCTAAAGCAAGACTGCATTGATTTCAAGCTGATGTGCGACATTGTGCTGGCGAATCACTTTATGAATCACGAAGGAATGTGATTAAGGGACTGTGTTTTAAATGGCAGTTACCTGGTTCATCCTCGTTGTTATCTCCATCCATTTCAGTAAAACCTAAAAATACAGCCCTTCTTTGTGTTACTATTACAAATATCCTGCCCAGGACTTCAGGCCATATAAAGCTATGAATCCTAATTAAAGCAGTAAGGCTGCTGCTTCAACGAGATTTACCTTCCAGTTACCTTGTTTCATGACTCAGCGTATAATGCACCTCAGAGTAAACTTTAGCTGCTTGTTAGCCCATGGTAGAAGCCAACACTTCACTGGCTATTTAACTTATGTCCCTCTTCAACTATGGGCTTGTTTAGTGAATAATTTTAATTGACTTTTATATAATAGTTTGGTCCACTCTTCCTCTTGTGCTTCGCATATTTTATGCCAAGGGGATCAATATAATGTAATCAGTGTATATTAAAAACATGTGGATTTATTGCTAGAGATGAATGCTATAGGGGCATCATGCACCTCATTTTTGAAGTGGCACCAGTTGTAATCCTGGCTCATTTCTTTCCCCTAGGATAGATAGGAAGTGACCACAAGAAGGGGGGAAAAACACCTTTTATCAACTTAGTAATGTATTTTATGTTAATGTTAGTGTATGTCTATGTTAATGATAATCAGCGTCTTAGGGAAGAATTTATGTGCTTTCATTTTACAATGACGGACCCTCAAGTATTGTAATCATACATAATGATACAAGAAACGCTGAGACAGTAGAAGTACAGTGTATGAAAATTGCTTCGAGAAGATTTCCCTTTTCTCTTCATGCTATTCTAGTGGTACTCTTTTTTTTTTAGCATCCAAATCCCAACCTAAAATAACTATTTTATTTAAATAAACCAAACAAAATTTCTTCAGAACTTAACAGATAGCGATTATTTTTCATTTTAGGCCCCCATGGCAAACATCAACTACTAAAATTCAGCTACGGAATACATTTTAGAATATTAAAATAGAAATCAGATATTTTAAATTGTAATAATATGATAACAGATAATAAACGAAACAGTTTCTACTGTATTCTACTGTATTTTGATTGAATAAATGCAGCCTTAGTGACCATAAGAGACTCTTATAACATAAAAAAAAAATCCCCAAATGGTAGAGTGTGGTTGTGTATAATTTAAGAATTATTTTTGAATAATTTAGTTGGTTTGGTCAGTTGGTTGATTTTAGAAATTATATTCAAAATCGATTTTGCTCAGAAATTTTGAGGAGACTATTAGATGTAAGGCTCAGCTCTAACAAAGCACATCACACACTAGGGGTGCAAAAAGACATGATGAAACAAGAAAAAAGACTTTCAAAAAACAATAAAAGACAATCAAACCTAACAGCAACCCAATCCACATATTGATATTCATCAACATATTCATATTGCATCCCCTCTTTCAAAAACTAATTATCCTTTAACCAGCTGAAGAGAGCGCACATCACACCTCTCTCACACAATAAAATTGCTCTGGTCAATTCGACTTGCATCAAATTCAAGGCACTGATGTTTGCAGAACAACCGCTGACTCTGCACCCCTATACCTAAACTCACTAAGTGCCCTCCAGAAGCTTGCGTTCTGCAAGTAAATGGTGCCTTGTGGAGTCATCCCAAAGAGGCACAAAATCACTTTAACGGACCTTTACCTTGACTGTTCCAAGCTGGTGGAATGACCTGTCGTACTCATCCCGAGCTGCTGAGTCTTCTTTTTTGTCAACACATGACCCATTAATACTAACACTTACTATTATATATATATATATATATATATATATATATCGATTTTAAAAAAAAAACACCTATTAATACACGCAGTACTGTGCTAGACTAACTGGGACTAGTCACAGCACTTGCATATTGTTTCCCTTTTGTTGGTTTGATTGCTTCTATTGTTCTCCTCATTTGTAAGTCGCTTTGGATAAAACCGGCGGCTAAAAGATTAAATGTAATGTAAATGTCTCCATACTGATGCAGCTTCATGTAATTGGCATCACTCATCAAAGTCAATGTCATTGATGTATTTAAGGCAACTGGAGAGTTATCAGTTCCTTCGTACACCCTCCTGGATCCTTCTTGAATACACCTTCCTATGATGGTGGTCTTACCATCATATCTAATGAATTTTTTAAAAAATTAAGTGAGGCTTAGAGACCAAGCAAATATTTAAAGGTTACACTGCTTATTTAATTGCATTGAATTGCATTGAATAATTAATTTTCTCTCATTTAAAATGTTTTATACAATAGTGGCCAAAAGTGATGTCCGGACTAAGAAAATTGACATCTTTACCATTTCATATAATTTCATATAATTCAAATTATTATATTTTTTGTAAGATTTTGTACAAGAATACAAGATTTTGTAAGCACACGCAAAAACAAGAACCAACAAAATATTAATATTTTATATATAACAATATAATAATTATAATATTATATATTAATTAAAATGTTGTTTGTATGTATGCTTTTTCCTGCAGGAAAACATGTGAGCTTTTTGTTTTTCTATGCATTTTGTATTATTGTTTATTTTATTTTTTTATTTATATATATTTTTGCATATTAAAATAAAACCTGTAGCTGTAGTTTTCCCCTTTTTTATAAGTTTAGTGTTTTGTACTTGCCTCATATTTAAAATTTTTTAATTTTTTAATTTTTTTTTATTTGTTTGTTTTAAACTTGCAGGGTCATTAAAATCCTCAAAACCAATCACCTACGGACATCACTTTTGGCCACTACTGTGTATAAATAAATTGGTAATATTTTATAAATGAGTATAATATATTAAACCACATCAGATGCCATTTTTATTCTTTCCACAAACCACAGAACCACATAGACTGTATTGTGGAATAGGGCTAATCAAACATCTTGCCTGTCCAAGCTGAAAATAGTTTTCTATATATATGATAAAAAGTAAAGGCAGACATATACTATATTGTATCATCACTCAGTAATATTTTCTGAACCTAAATTCTCTTAGAATGGATAAACAACTAATCAGCAGAAAAAAAGTACATTAAATAGGGTGTTGTTGTTTTGTTTTTGTTTTTTATTTTGTTTTTTGTTTTATGTTAATGGATAAATCTGTCTGTAAGAATATAGTAAATTAGCTGCTAAGCCCCATTTGCAAAGAATACAGGTTTAGCATTTGTGTTAATGTATTTCAGCATGAAACTAGTGCACAAAGCTTACCCATCCACATGTGATAAACAATCACCTTTCCCGTTTAGATCCCTTTGTGAGCCGACTGAATACTTTCACGTGCATGCAATCAGAAGTTCTTTGGCGACATCTAAGGGTAGTTGGCAAAGAGCCACAACAACACCAGCACCTAAAATAACCATTCAATTTTCATGAGATACAAATGTTTTCCTCTGTGTGCTAAGCTTGCTGTATTGCCTCCTGCAGAAACAGACAAAATTGTGCAGTGTACCACAGAGTGCACCCCTTCCACAACCTCTCTCGTGAGGGAATGTTTTTGTTTATTGGCGCAGAAGGGAAAATGTGCAGGTCTGAAAGTGCTGTATGTACCTGAAGGGGGAGGGGGGAGGGTTATGTTGTTTTCCTCTGCTGGAAAAATACAAGAAATTATTTTTTCCCTGCATATTTTATTATTATTATTATTATTATAAAGCTAAAATTTTAACTGGAGTGAGCCAGGACTGCTCTGATGCCCCTTCAAAAAAGAAAGAAAGAAAGTGCATACCACCCCCTGTTGGCTCATTTGTCTTGTTATTATCACATCCTGCTTCCAAATTCTGACTATAAAACCCCAAATGAGATTCAACGCTGCATGCGGAGGCTGTTTTGAACTATATAACAGTGAATTGGTCAGCCATGGTGGCATCTGTGACCAGTCAGGGTTCTGGAAAACACAAATGAAAGACACTGATGTGACTTGACTATGAAGGCAGAGAGCTGAAGCGCCGCTGGGCTTTCACTAAACTCCAGCACACATGCGCTCATTTTTATTTGTCTGGACCTGTCAAAGGTCAGGATAAATAATAATGATATAATATAATTAATCATTTTTATAAAACAAATGTATATATATTTATTTTAAAATCAAATGGATTTATTACATAATGTTTACCAAATATTTAATAAAATATTATATATTAAAATATTTTAAAAGAAGAATAACAATAATAATACAAAAATAATTATTTTACTGACATATATACACTACCAGTCAAAAGTTTGGACACGGTAAGATTTTTAATGTTTTTAAAAGAAGTTTCGTCTGCTCACCAAGGCTGCATTTATTTAATTAAAAATACATTAAAAACAGTAATATTGTGAAATATTATTACAATTTAAAATAACTCTTTTCTGTTTGAATATATTTTATAAAGTAATTTATTCCTGTGATCAAAGCTGAATTTTCAGCATCATTACTCCAGTCTTCAGTGTCACATGATCCTTCAGAAATCATTCTAATATGATGATTTGCTGCTCAAGAAACATTTATTGTGTACAATTGTACAAAATATTTGTGTACAATATTTTTTTTTTTCAGGATTCTTTGATGAATAGCAATGAACAGCATTTATTTGAAATATAATCTTTTGTAATATTATAAATGTCTTTACTGTCACTTTTGATCGATTTAATGCATCCGTGCTGAATAAAAGCATTAATTTATTTTCAAAAAAATAAAAATTCTTACTGACCCCAAACTTTTGAACCTGTAGTGTATAATCTTACAAAAGCTTTGTATTTCAGATAAATGCTCTTCTTTTGAACTTTCTATTCATCAAGGAATCCTGAAAAAAAAAAGTACACAACTGTTTTCAACATTGATAATAATAAATGTTTCTTGAGCAGCAGATCATCATATTAGAATGATTTCTGAAGGATCATGTGACACTGAAGACTGGAGTAATGATGCCGAAAATTCAGCTTTGCCATCACAGGAATAAATTACTTTATAAAATATATTCAAACAGAAAAGAGTTATTTTAAATTGTAATAATATTTCACAATATTACTGTTTTTACTGTGTTTTTACTTAAATAAATGCAGCTTTGGTGAGCAGACGAAACTTCTTTTAAAAACATTAAAAATCTTACACTACCAGTCAAAAGTTTGGACACGGTATGTCACACTCGTCATATATATATATATATATATATATATATATATATATATATATATATATATATATATATATATATATATGTATATGGTAAGTAGCAGGTAAGGAGTCCAAGTACGTGTAACAAGACCAGTCAATGATGTGAAGGGAGTGAGAGTCTTTATAGTGTCCTGGGTGATGGGATGCAGGTGCAGGTGATTAGTATTCGGGAGACTGTGAACGAGTGGGAGGATCGTGGCGATCTGGTGACGATGCGTTGGTGGGTGCTGGCTGTGACTCCGTGACAGTACCCCCACGGGCGGCTCCTGACGACCGGATGGGGCTGCAACGACGGGGTCTACCTCGACCCCGGGGAGCAGGGCGGTCCGGATGTTCAGCGTGGAATTAAGTGAGGAGTGAGGGGTCGAGGATGTCGTGACGGTTGACCTAGGAACATTCCTCTGTTCCATAGTCCTCCCAGTCAACGAGGTATTCAATCTGGGGACCCCGTCGTCGGGAGTCGAGGATCACCTGCACCCGGTAGATGACCTCTTCTTCGGCGATGTCGGGAGGAGGAGGTACCGCATCATCACTAGGATCTGTGGAAGGAGAAGACATGGGTTCAGTGTGGGGCTTGAGTAAGGAGACATGAAATGAAGGTGAGATACGGTACTGTGCAGGGAGGTTGAGACGGTAGGTGACTTCGTTGAGCTGCCTCTGTATGGTGAAGGGACCTATGTACCGGCAACTCAGCTTGAGACAGGGCAGCCGGAGACGGATGTCACATGTTGAGAGCCATACCTTCTGGCCAGGTTGGTAATGAGGAGTGGGGCCCCTTCTGGCATCGGCATGCCTCTTGTGTCTCCAGACTGCCTGCTGGAGTCCAGGACAGAGACTTGGGCCAGCCTTTGAGGAGCAAGGTGAGGGGTGCACTGAGGAGACTATAGTTGTGGATGAAGCGACGATAGAAGTTTGCAAACCCCAGGAAACGTTGTAACTCTTTTACGGTGGTAGGTAATGGCCAGCTGTGGATGGTTTCCACCTTCCTCTGGTCCATCTGGATGCCGTGTTGGTCTATGACGTAGCCCAGGAAATGCACAGAGGTATGGAACTCGCACTTCTCCAGCTTGAGGTATAGATGGTGTTGGCGGAGCTCCTCGAGGATCTGGGAGACGTGTTGGCGATGTTCGGCCTGGTTCCAGGAGTAAATGAGTTTGTCGTCAATGTAGATTACCACGAACCGGTGGAGGAACTCCCAGAACATTTCATTCATGTAGTTCTGGAGCACAGAGGGAGAGTTGGACAGGACATACGGCATAACCTGGTACTCATAGTGTCCAGATGGTGTAATGAAAGCAGTTTTACACTCATCCCCCCGGCGTATAAGAATGAGGTTATACGCGCTCTGCAGGTCCAGCTTGGACAAGATGCGAGCTCCCCGTAGCTGCTCCAGAGCTGCCGGGACCAGAGGAAGGGGATAACTGAACTTGACCGTCTGGGAGTTCAGGTGACGGTAGTCAATGCACGGCCTCAAGCCTCCGTCCTTCTTGGCCACGAAGAAGAAGCTTGAAGCGGCAGGGGAGGTCAAGGGTCGGATGAATCATTGTTTAAGTGCCTCCTGAACCTAGGGTAGCCACAGGCAGCAGGTCAATAGCGCAGTCCCATGGCCGGTGAGGTGGTAGTTGCATTGCCAACCGCTTGCTGAACACATCCTGGAACGCCCGGTATTCAGGAGGAATTTCCACTTTGAGGTCAGTTTCACGACTTTCGATGGAGGTGGAGAGGATAGGAAGGACATTTATTTACAAAAGCGGGTAAGGAGTCTAGGTACATGTAACGAGACCAGACAATGATGTCAAGGAAGTGAGAGTCTTTATAGTGTCCTGGGTGATGGGATGCAGGTGCAGGTGATTAGTATTCGGGAGACTGTGAACGAGTGGGAGGAGCGTGGCGATCTGGTGACGATGTGTTGGTGTTGGTGGGTGCTGGCTGTGACTCCGTGACATATATATATTACATAATACTTCCTTATATATTTAATAAAACAGTAACACTTTACTATAAGGTTTTATTAGTTAACATTAGTTAAAATGAATTAAGAATGAACAATACTTCTACAGCATTTATTAATCATAGTTAATGATAATTTCATCATTTACTAATACATTAAAAAAAATGTTGTATTTGGTAACATTAGTTAATGCAATTTGAACTAACATGAACTAACAATGAACAACTGTATTTTTATTAACTAATGTTCACAAAGATTAATAAAATATGTAACAAATATATTGCTCGTTGTTAGTTTATTTTAGCTAATACATTAACTAAAGTTAACAAATGAGACCTTTTTGTAAAGTGTTACCAAAAAAATAAACTTTCAGTACATTGAATATGAAAATGCCAGTCATTTTGCTTGGCTAAGAAACAAAACATTAGCCAGACCATATGTTTACAGCATAACCAATAAAACCAGACAATGCACTGAGGATCTGTGGACACAATCAAAATATCAACTGGGGAAACCATCAGAAAATCAAAGCCAGCTTCTTATGCACTTTTTGCTTCTTACTAATATTTGCACAATAAAAGACTACCCTTGTCATTACAAACAAGCAATTGGTATTTGTTTGACCTCAGAAAACGCCTCCTCTTTGACAATAGCAGCTCTCTTTGGGTCTATGTTAATGATAATCAGCATCTTAGGGGAGAAT
Source organism: Hypophthalmichthys nobilis (assembly GCA_037950665.1). Lineage (NCBI taxonomy): Eukaryota > Metazoa > Chordata > Actinopteri > Cypriniformes > Xenocyprididae > Hypophthalmichthys > Hypophthalmichthys nobilis. The sequence goes on along the minus strand of CM075475.1, from coordinate 27,238,646 downwards.
TTCTGTGCTTTCATTTTACAATGACGGACCCTCAAGTATTGTAATCATACATAATGATTCAAGAAACGCTGAGACAGTAGAAGTACAGTGTATGAAAATTGCTTCGAGAAGATTTCCCTTTCTCTTAACACCCTATGAGAACAAATGTATTTACGCTTTTCTCCTCTCAAGGGAAATAAGAGGGCTTTAATGTATCCTATAATGTCTGATGTGGGATGGAAGCATTCTGCTAATAAAGTCTTAATCCTTATGAAGTGCTGAGCCTTTACATGTACAAAGTGTTTTATTGTGGTGTCTTATCTGTTGCAATGTTCTCATAATGAATCACTCTTGGTAATGAAATGTTTGATTTATCATTGTGTGAAAAAAGCAGACTGTCATATGTCCAAGCTAAACAAACTAATGCTTGTCAAATGTCAACATGTATTAATCAATAATCTTATGCTACCAGTTGTTGTTCTAGTTCTATTTTGGTCTGTTTTGGTCTTTATACTCTGTTCATTAGTCTCGTTTATGTCTGTACATTGTTATCGAATTTCCTGCGTTGTGCAATCATTACGTAACACCCATGTAGTAATAAACAGCACAAATGTTTGCTATCAACAGAGTGTCACACATGATAGTATTATTAATCATGAGAGTGCAGAAAATCAGCTATAATATTAAAAAATAATGAATGAAGTTGGACGGGAACTAGATAGCCATTTAAGCCTCTTAGATGTGACAATGTTCATTTTATTTTATTAAACATGAGGAGTACATTTAAAGGTGAAGTGTGTACTTTTTTAAATATAAAAATACCTTCTTCAGTTTTTGTCTTCTATTTTCAAGTATACTACCATTCGAAAGCTTAGGATCAGTAAGATTTTTAAGAAATTAATTAATCGAGGACACATTAAATTGATCAAAAGTGGCAGTAAAGACATTTATTGTATAATGTTATAAAAAAAATTCTATTTCAAATAAATTAAATAAAACGTTCTATTCGTTGAAGAATGCTGGAAAAATGTATCACATTTTCCACAAAAATATTAAGCAGCCTGGATGCCGATGAGGGGTGGCTTAGTCCAAGGAGGAGATCTCCAGGATGGTTTTGGTTCTACAGGAAGCCAGGGAGGTACTGGCAGCTCAGAAGGCCACTAGGGCAACACTGGTTCCACAGGCCAGAACGGAGCCAGCAGCTCGGGCAACCAGGGTGGAACCGGCAGTTTGGGAGACCAGGGCAGAGCATGCAGTTCAGGGGGCCAGGGCGGAGCCGATAGTTCAGGGACGGCCTCCTTGGCCATGGACGATCTTTCTTGGGCAGATCTGTGGACTCTGGAGTGGGCTTGTGGGCTGGAGCAGGCTCAGGGACTGGAGCCGATGTATGTGCAGCCACACAGACCAAATGGCTGTGGCCATAATGGCCAGCGCTGCAATCTCTGAGGGCTCAGGCGTGGCGGCCAACTTGGCTGAGGGCTCAGGCGTGGTGGCCATGACGGGACGAGACTCTGGAAGGGCGGCCATGACGGGACGAGACTCTGGGATGGCGGCCATGATGGGACGAGACTCTGGAATGGCAGCCTTCTTCGGACGAGACTCTGGGGCAGTTTCAGGACACAAGACTCCATAAGTGGCCAGCACCCACTTAACAAAGTTCAAAAAGGTCCCTCGAGGACCAGGACTGGGTAGACGTGCCCTCATCTGCTCATTAAGGCTAGTGTGGTAAAACACCTTTGATGAGCAGTCAGGAAATGATGTCAGACACGCCAGTTGTACGAAATCCCTTGTGTGGTCCTCGAGGGTTCTGCCTTGTTGTTCCAAGCAGAGTAGCTTTATTGCTGCTGTCGTTGGATGTGGAAACACTGTGACCACTGTAACTGGCAGTGCCGTGAGATCCATCTTTTGGTAACGGTCGGATCTTCTGTCACGTAACAAGGTACTTAGAAATTCACACGAAAAGAAACAATTCAACAAGGCAGACTTTAATCATCAAACACAGGAAAAAAATGCAGGAGAAAACCACATTACAACAATCGAGAACTGACAGAGACTGAGGGAGAACACAGGGTATATATAGATGAGACAAACAAAGGACCTTAACAAGATAATTAACAAGACACAGGTGAGGAAAATGATCACTAATTACACATACTGGTGAAAACTAGGTCACAGGGAAACTAACCAAAAACACAATAAAACACTAGGAAAATAACAAAAACAAACTCAAACCGTGACATATATATATATATATATATATATATATATATATATATATATATTATAAAGACGAAAAGATGCAAATAATTGTGCACTATATGAAACCATGCAATTAAGGACACAGAAGCACAGTGCTTGTGTTCTTGGTGATGAACTGTATTTAACCTCAGGGGAGTAGAAATTGAATATAAACTCAAGGTCAAAACTTTAAGCTTTTGTATTTCGCATCAAAGTCTGGCTCAAGAAGAACTGAGAGTTCTTTGACCTACTTTGCTTTTGTTTAAAATACATTTCATTAGTACTGGAATCACCAAGGGAAAACATTGTCTCACTCAAAAAGTGCACTCAAGACACGATTCCTGCATCTTAATAACCTACAACGTTAATTCAGGGACCTTGTTATCCAACCAAATATTTAGTTGTGAATATGAAAATTACTCAGCATGGCAATGTCTCTCTCACTGTGTAGTTATCAGAGTGCTCTTTTGAGCCTTCACGCTCTGCTGGTCTTCCTGCGAGTGATGGCCTCTAGTCCATTAATTACCTCACAAATAATTGGTGTTTCCAACACTCTCACTGGAATGCAAAAATGCGTGGGTACCTCGCTTGAGTAATTTCTGCTGACTAATGGGTACATACATTATTAACTATTCACTCAGATGACCGATCCAGTGCTCTCCGCTTGGCCCTTGAGTTGGACTCACTTTAGATATCAGTCATTTTAAATGAAAGCAACTCTGTCCAGTTAAGAAGATGTCATTATATTTAAGCCACCCTATGGGATCAAGTGGTTCAAGACCATAATGACATGAAAACTTGAGCGAGACATCCGAGAAGCACAATGGTCATCCTCCTAAAAAAGTGAACAAAGTTTGTACATGTTGGGATAGTTAACCCAGAAAATTTAAAGGTGAAGTAGTTTCTGCTAAACTAGTGGCACCTAGCGGAATTACAAAAATACAGCATATTTTGCAAATGCCCCTTTTCGCATGCCCGCTTCCCCCAACTCCAACATCACAATCACAGCTCTTTGGGTGCTTGCGAAGGCGTGTCTCAACAGATAAAATTAGGCTAAAAGGTCCAACATATGAGGAATACTTTTAGCTGTGTTGCTATGTGTCATGAGTAAGTAAATGAGTAGTTAACACTGTCTAGTGCAAACGCGAGCATCTCTCTTATAATAAACCCATCCAGCGTATCTGCACTGAGCACATTTTCTGAAATGACGTGCCACAACTATTTGAGGCTGACTACACTGGACACGTCAAAGTAAACTATATAAATTGGAACATTTATCTTTCTGAATGGGTGCATGATGATTTTGTATTGAAGCATCTATTGTAGCATGCTGCATTGCAATGCCCCATTCGCTTTGGCATGACCTGTTTAACCTTTAAAGGTCTAAATGCTGCACATTTTGACTTGTACTTCTGTTACTGAAGCTGAATGTCTTTCCCCATGTATAACATGTCTGACAGCCATGGTCCCACACTGGCTAAGCACCCTCTAGCTCCGCCTGCAACAATAGCCACGCCCCAAACTCTAGCTATTGGTTGACCTGGAAAGAGATTGACAGATCTGAGCGGACCACTCTCAGTGTTTTGATGGTGCCAGGGGGGCTCAGTGTTTGCATTTTTGGGGGAGATAAACCCATGAATAGCATATTAGTCAATGAACAATAAACCTGGTTAAGAGAATGTATTTTAACATAAAAAAATCTTACATTGGCTACTTTACCCATCATCATTTCTGTCAACATTTAGCCTACTCGGCATGTCAAACTCCTATTTATTCATATTTATAAACTCATTATTTCTTCACGAAATGATTGGTGGGGTCTTTCAGACCTTTAGCCGGGAGTTTGAATCAGGAATTAGAAGATTAACCTCGGTGGACTTGAACTTGAAAAATGGTGTGTACTGATGTCTTTCCACATTTGAAACAACATTCCTTCTCATGTTCATTCATGTTTATTTGATGCTATTAATTAAATAGTAGGAAGAGATGATCGGTTCACGAGCCGCTTGAGTTGAGGTGCTACAGCGATCTGTCACGACCATGGTCACGACACATTAAAAAGCCACAAAATGGTTTATATTGTTCGAATTTCTTAAAAAATTACACAATTTGAAAGCCGGGACTTTGTTTAATATCATAAGTAACCTGCTCTGTCTTGTCTGTCGACTTGTTGTCAGTGTCCTTTTTGCTCCGCAATGTATTTTTCACTCTGTGTGGCGTGACAGCGTCATGGCTTGTCAGACAAAGCAACAGTAACTAAGGGGGGCGGGTATTTGCGAAGGGTCAATTACAATGAACGGGGACTGAAAAGATACAAAATCAACATAAAATTGTCATAAACTCAATTTAACTATATTCTAAGTCTTCTGAAGTCATACAGTGGTTTTGGCTAAAGTTGGCATGAAATAGAAATTGTGAGTCTTTTCTTCCCTATTGTTGTGATGTATATCTGAATGAAACGGCTTCTCGAACAAGAAAAAAAAAGTGGGACGGGAGTGGATTTTGTCCATTAGGAATTGATTAGATGGTTGGAACGTTGTGGTTTGCTATCCTTGCACCAGAGAAGACAAGAGACATTGCTGCAAGGAGGGGAAGTTATTTTGTTAAAAGATTAAAAAAAGATTTAAAAAAAGAGATTTAAAAAAAATTGATACATTTATTGGATAAATCATTTATAATAAATACTGCAATATTTCATAAAAAAATAAGCTTCTTAATAATAGACTTTCAATTTTGTCTAAAACCATGGGAGGCAATGCATTTTTAAAACTATTAGATGAGCTGCAACCCAATGAATCAATAATTTAGACATTTCATATGGCAAGCATCCACTCTCATTGGTTAAGACAAGGCTTAACAAAATGTTTTCCATTAGAGAGGGCATGCACTCTAGAAGATATAGTGGACTCTTTAGTGACAGCAATTTTAAAGGGCTAAGTGCTGATTGGGATATACAGCATACAGGAAACTACAATCTAATCTTATACTAATGTTTCAGTGATTCAACTGTATATATTTTATTTTAATTTATATGCAACTATACATAGGTATATTATATTATATTATATTATATTATATTATATTATATTATATTATATTATATTATATTATATTATATTATATTATATTATATTATATTATATTATATTATATTATATTATATTATATTATATTAATTATATTATATTATATTATATTATATTTATTATATTTAAACATCAAACCTTCCGGGGCATCAAAAAGAATGATCGTGATACCATACACTGTCAGAAAAAAGGTACGGTGCTTGTCACTGGAGCAGTACCCCTAAGGTACAAAGGTAAAAAGGTACTAATATGTACTTTTACAGTACTAATATGTACCTTTAAGGTACAAATATGCACTTTTAAAGTACTAATATGTACCTTTAAGGTCCTAATATGCACCATTTAGTGGCAAGTAAGGTATAAAGATGTACCTTTTCACTTTTATACCTTAGGGTACTGCCCCAGTGACAGTGTCGTACCTTTTATTCTGACAGTGTAGGTTAGCACATTTAAACACATTTGGGAATAAGTGCATTTACACTGTGAATTCTCTGTACAATCAGTCTGTCAGACTGAACAAGGTGTCATGTAACATAACTCATCTGGAATGTTCCATTACAGCCTGATGTATGCGGGGACTTTCACGTCAACATCTCCAAAGAGGCAAAGAATATGAGAGGAACTACTGCACAGACCCACAAATAAAATAAAACAAAAAAGTTCTCAAATGTTTCATGCCCTGTGCATCACTTTGTGCTCATAGATCAGCTCTGAGGGCAGCATCCATAATTTAAGGTCTGCAGCCAAGGAAGTTCAGGATGGGAAAGTGGTGTTGCATTTTTCATTAAATTCAGGGAGACAGTGAAAGAAAATAGAAGACTTGTCAAAGCCTGATGTCTGGAAATGGGGATTAATGCAGAAAATCATGTGCTTTCAGGTCCCCGGCGCTCTACTTCAGGGCTCCTCTGCTCCTGTATACCCTCCTTTGTTGAGTGGTGCACGAATGATTCAGATGGAATTAGGAAATATCAACACCGGGCCTAATGCCAGCTTTGAGTCAGATTGTGTTTGTTTCTGATTTTGCAAGGTATTTGTTGCATTTATTTCTGTATTCGCCTCCTGCTTTGTTTTCATATCACTTTATTTAAGGGTCAGAGCAATAAAGCTGCTGGAGCCCAATTGCTTTTGGTGGGAGGTTCTGCTTCTTTTCTTTCTTTTTTAATTATTCTTTTTGTGTTTAAACAACTATAACTCTGTCCCTATACTGAATAGTGAAATTTTGCTTGTAGATAATAATAATCCCAAACTGATGTGCGCATTTTAAATAAAAAGCCATCTGCTTCTGAAAAAAAAAGTGTCAGATGAAGATTATTTGCATCTAGAGACATTTTCATAACTTCTTAAACTGGATATGAGATATTATGACTGTTAAAAACTAATGCAGTTACTGATTTTGAATGTACTTGTGTACCTCAAGATAGTGATCATTATCATATGAGGAACCACTTGTTCATTCACATACATAACATGGTAAAAATACAGTTTTGTGAACATCTCATAAACGTCATGTGCACAGGGCTTGATGTATCTGACCTCATTACACGACCGCAGGTCATTGTCACAATCTGGATCTATGAGCTGTGGAATGAGTAAGTTAAATGTGGTTTGTTGCCCAATATTACTTTCTTGTCAGGCTCAGTTTATGGGTTTCATAAATTGTTCATGGTCGGTGCCTGATACAGTCACTCCTACATCACTGCTATAAGACAAGGGATGGCCAATGTAATTCAGTACAGAATGTTATATTTCATTTACAATCGCTCCGATGGAGAGGAGAAACCTGCTGGTTTTGCAAAGGGCTGCTGTGTAAGTGTAAAAAGGATTGAAAATGAAAAGAAAAAACACACACATATACACAAATAGGCTACAGCTTTATTGTATTGTAAAAACAAGGAAGTTTTGAAATCAATCGGTAGAGGTAAAATTTCCTTAATGGAGGTCCATGTTAATGCACAGTAGTGCTTATTTTTCAGTTAAATTTCCTTGCACACTTTTTAAAGCAATTATAAAACTGCATTTTGTTTTTTATGGTACTTTTTATCACAGCCATTTACTGAATTTACAGAAATGATCCTCTATTATCCTCGTAATAGGCCTACCACCTGAGGCACGACAGATGATCCCATATCACCTTCAGAAATGGAAGGTTTTTCAACTTAAAAAAGTCAATATAATATAGGCCTAATATAATATAATATAATATGTAAACTTTACCTTGTTGGGCTGACCAGGGGTTCAAAAATGAACTAGCCTATGCAAAATACATACAGGGCATATGGGCCGATGACCAATTGTATAAAATACCAGATTGGGGCTCAAGAGTCGAATCATGCATATCCCCTCAAAAGAGCTTGTTGAACCCCTGGGGCGACCCAGTAAATGGAGAATTAGGCAACTGTGATAACAATCACCATTGTTCATGTGCTAATGCATTTAACCCCAGGTTGCTCCAGGGGGTGGGCAGTAGCTGCAATTAGTGAGACACAGTGGATAAAAAGCATCTGCTAAATGACAATTAACATTTGCTAGCACCTGCCTTTTGCCCACAAAGCTGCTGATTACCCTTGAAACAGATGAACTGTTGAACAGACAGACATAATTGTGCTAAATGACTAATTAGCCTACATGCTATAGTAGGCTAACTTAGTTATTTAGTGCTAGTTTTTGGTAGCTATCCAAACTGTTTTATATAAATTTCATATATGCTAAAAAAAAAAAAAAATGTTGTAAATGTGACCTATTTCTTTTCATGGATGCTTCCCACAAAAACACATTCTCCATTTCATGTCGCACAATAAGATAATTCATCCAGCGCTATGTAGGCCTATGTGATACAGTTGGAGTGTACTGTAGTGTATATGCTTGATGTTGCTGCTATTTGCTATTATTTTCCCTTAATAACCATTTAAATGAACATACATTATAGAACTACATTCATCACTATTCTAATAATGAAATCATTTTAGCTATGAGAAACTTTGAAACCTGCTGAATATAGCCTTCTATGTGCTTGAGTGGAATTTTACCCTTTTCCAGTTTCTGCCGTACAGCTGTGACAACAGCGCCATCTAGTGTTGTGTTTTCTATCTCCAGTCATCAGCCTGAAACCCCTCTGTGCAAAGATATGGCGTCATACACAGCGTCCCTCAAACACAAACTGTATAGCAGCCATACAGCAGGTACACAGTAAAAATATAGTGACCTTCCATTCACCCAAACCACTTGAGACCAGCTCATCTCGGTTTCATCAGGTCGCTCGGAAATCTAATGAAGAAAATGTCCTGTGCAGTGTCATCCAAGCGGCTGAACAACATTATAATTGTATTACATTCTTGAAATAATGACTCTCTTACTTTCATGTCAATTATTAGGCTCATTAGGAGACAGAGGTCAACATGAACATCACACAGTCCTGTCAAAGACACTATTTTTGAAGTTGTTGCTTGATCTTGGGTCACATATGTGTGTATTTTATCTGTATTTCATCATTTCAGCTTTCATCTGAATTAACAAAGTTGTCATTTTTTTGACTGTTAAAACTCCTCAGAGTTATACACCAGATAACACTTTCTATAAAAAGTGTGCAAAATAGGGCCTGAATCTCTTCTTTTTCTAACAAATGATCACTGAAAGGAGATGCAGTTTTGTTTTTTGTCATTTTATTTTCTATGAGGACTGGGGTTTTGTGCAAATGCAGTTTAAAATGTTTACAAATGCAAATGTTTACACTTTCATTCAGTAGAAATTTGTGTAAAAATGGAATAGGGTTGTTAGGGTTGTTAATGTTAAGGAGTTAATATTAAGATGTTAACTTTTTTAAATAAATAGGGAAATCAGGCAGATATTATTTCATTATAATTAAAATCATTTCATTGTAAAATATGACAATGAAACATTTAGCTGAACTTTAGCTTTTGCTCAAGTTCATTTAATAATGTATTTTTGTTTAGTGCATTTTTTCACTTTGTTCACAAAAATTAGTTTGAGACTGTGTTAGTATATGAATTACCACAAGAGGGCAGTTGAGCATCAGTTACTGAAGCACTTCACAACAAATGCAGCCCAATCCAATGACAAAACTCACAACAATCACAGTGATTAGAAATATGATAGGGTTACATCAAGTAAAGGTTTAGATTGTCAGGAAGATTTTGCAATCACTTGCGCCTCTGGCTTTCTCATGAACAGTTTTGCAAAACTCACAACTACGCATTGCTTACATGTGTGGTTATGTGCAAATTCTAGTGCTATGACACAATAGATGTTAAAAGATCCATTTAATTACTGAACAAGCAAGAATCACTGTTTTAATCAAAGGTATACGTTGCTATTATCAGGCTCGTTTGGGTGTGACAAATTCTAATAAAGTAACAAAACATACACACTTGATGTGAATATACAAATGTAATTTTAATAACTTAGCCTATAACTTTTGCAAGTTTTTCAAAAATGGCAACTGTTTTCGTTATGATGATCTAGATAATCTAGACTATTTTACTTTCCAACTTGATTTTTACAAAATGTTAGCTTCACTTCCTGACCTTCAAATAAACTACATGCATTACATGTAAATTTATTCAATAAGCACTTTTTTTCCAAACCAATCAAAATTAGATGTTCATTTATATAGTATGGAAAACAAATGTTTGTCAAATTAATCATGAATCAATAACCAAATAGCCAATATTCATATTAAAGAAACAAAAAGCAAACTCCCTGAAACATTTGTAACTAAATATGTCTGCATAAAGCAGTTTGATTGGGCTTTGACAGAACATACACCTCACATCATGATTCCCCTCCACCAGCGTTTTCTGAAATGCCAAACACTCATTGATCTAGAAGTGTTAACATGAGGATCATATCAACTAACTCAATTGGTCATTCTACATAAAGCATCTTATATCGAGAAATAAAGACAAGGGCAAAAAGAAAATCCATAATGTTAGATGAAGAGCCCTGCAGAGCCAAAGGAGCACACGCTCTAATCACCCAGGGGCTCATATCGACATATATTTCTACTTCTAAGGGGGTCAGAATCCAGCTTGACTTCTACACATCAGTACAAAGCAGGACCGTACATGTGCTGCTCTCCAAATCCTCTGGCCTGGATTTGAAAAGCACTTAAAGGACACTTCAATTTCAAGACGACACAGTTTTTCTCTACTTCTCCCGAGACACCCATTCTTATAGCACAAAGACTTACCTAACCCCTAAACCAAATTACAACAGCCTTGAAATGTAAAATGTCAACAATTGCATCATTTTATCATAAGCCTTGCTTCCCTTGCATTTCTTTTAATGTCTATATGGTTCAAAAAAAAAAAAAAAAAAACAGATCTGGCTGAATGCATTAGTGCAAAATCATTATTGCAACCATCTCAAGTTCACACAAACATTTAGATCAGCAGCAGTTTCAATTATGACCAATAACATTGTACATTTCTAAAATGATCTGCCATTCAATGAGTGCAAAGAAAAACTGAAAATATACTGATGGGAAATGAGCTGATGCTGACATTATTATCTGAAAACAAACATCGAGTTATTAGCTTGGCAATGCTAGGAAGCGCAACTATGAGATACTGTGAGCTAAAAATAGCATATTTTATTTGTTGTATCTTGTAGTTAATATATTTCCAATAAACTGGATACTGACAGCATCATACAACTCAAAACAATAACGCGGTCACTTGACTGATGGGATTCATTTTGTGGTAGGCGCAAAAAGAAACAAGTCAACATGCATGGAGGGGTATGAACTAGCCTCCACCGTATGGCATACTGTACTGAATATGCAAGTGTACTGCGCTCCTTGTTTCCTTTGAGGGAACGCAAATGTTGAGGATTAAGTGGCTTTTATTTCAAGCAGCACAAAGCATACAGAACAACAACTGAACTCAGAGCATTCTGTTGCGTTTATGGGTTGGGGAGTCTGTGATGACGTCGGCGCACTGGACCGAGGACCGCTTCCTGGTGCCCGCGCTGCCAAGGTGGAGGGCCATTTCCTCCGATATGAAAGTGTTCAAGTCCACATCGTGCAGTCCATTCCGCCTGCGCCCCGCATTCGAGCTGCCGCTGACGTGAGTTGGAGAGCCGGGAGTGCTTGAGCGGACACTGATGCCGGCCATTGCTCCACTTAGACCTAGAAAAGAAAGATGAGATTTCATTTATCATCATCACATACACTTTTTCCACATGTCAACGCCACATTTGCTACCCATGAATAATGATACATTTTAAACAAGTTTAGTTAGCTGTGGTTTTACAAATCCTCTAAATAACAGATGGTAACAACTGTAGGTGAGAGATGAACACAACTTTATGTTTCTAGTGTATTAGAGTGATGCAGTGTTTGTAGAGCCATGACAAGCTGGGCTTGAAAATAAACCTTAAGGTCCTTTCAACCAGATATCTTACTCTAAAAATACTATGGAACGTACAGTCATGCAATCCTTGTACTCGAACCATGTGAGGGTCAATGGAGAAAATGATCTTTTAAAAGGTCTGACAGCCTACACAAAGATTTCTCAACCTGACAAAAACATACATATACACATACACTACCGGTCAAAAGTTTGGACACGGTAAGATTTTTAATGTTTTTAAAAGAAGTTTCGTCTGCTCACCAAGGCTGCATTTATTTAATTAAAAATACAGTAAAAACAGTAATATTGTGAAATTTTATTACAATTTAAAATAACTGTTTTCTGTTTAAATATATTTTATAAAGTAATTTATTCCTGTGATCAAAGCTGAATTTTCAGCGTCATTACTCCAGTCTTCAGTGTCACATGATCCTTCAGAAATCATTCTAATATGCTGATCTGCTGCTCAAGAAACATTTTTTGTGTACAATTGTACAAAATATTTGTGTACAATATTTCTTTTTTTTTTTTTCAGGATTCTTTGATGAAAAGAAAGTTCAAAAGAACAGCGTTTATTTGAAATATAACCTTTTGTAACATTATAAATGTCTTTACTGTCTTTGATCGATTTAATGCATCCTTGCTGAATAAAAGTATTAATTTCTTTAATTTCTTTTCAAAAAAAAAATTAAAAAAAATTCTTACTGACCCCAAACTTTTGAACAGTAGTGTATAATGTTACAAAAGCTTTGTATTTCAGATAAATGCTGTTCTTTTGAACTTTCTATTCATCAAGGAATCCTGAAAAAAAAAAGTACACAACTGTTTTCAACATTGATAATAATCATAAATGTTTCTTGAGCAGCAGATCATCATATTAGAATGATTTCTGAAGGATCATGTGACACTGAAGACTGGAGTAATGATGCTGAAAATTCAGCTTTGATCACAGGAATAAATTACTTTATAAAGTATATTCAAACAGAAAACAGTTATTTTAAGTTGTAATAATATTTCACAATATTACTGTTACCGATTCCAAACTTTTGACTGGATGTGATATATATATATATATATTAAAAAAAAAAAAAAAAAAAAACGCTAAAACAACATCTAATGGTGGCCTAAGACTTTTGCACAGTATGTATGTATGTAAATTATATATCTATATATACACTGTGCAAAAGTCATAGGCCACCATTAGATGTTGTTTAATTATATAATGACCATATATAATTATTTCTCAGTCTCTTTATTAGAATATAATCAGAAAATGCAGGAAATTAGTATGAAGTATTAAACTGGAAAAAAAAAAATCCAAAAAAATGACTTCTATAGGCTAAAGTGATTTAGAGAACTTTATATATGATAAAGTATTTAATTATCTCTTACACTTGAGCAATAGCAGGAACCTGGCTCTCTTAAACCTAAATAGAAAGGAAAAGCACTGGAAGGCCAAGAAAACTTTCAAAATATGATGAGAAGTTTCTCAGATTTTTCTTCTTTGAGAAACTGGAAGAAGTCCAGGAGGTCACACTAAATACCGATTTTTGCCTAAAGAAGCCATTTTGTTTTGTTTGATTTTTTTTTTTTTTACATTTTTTTGTACATATTTCATGTATTTTCTGTTTGTAACTTAATAAAGAGACATATACACATATAGTCAAACCAAAAATTATTCAGACATTTGATATTTTTGATATATTTTTACTAGTGGGTGCAGGACACTATAGTTCATTTATGTAAGTGAGGATAGCTAAATAAAGTAAACTGTGACATATTATAACCAAAAATTCTTCATACAGTGGACTACCAGTAAAATTGATACAAATTTGGAACCAAAAATTATTCACACTTTGACATGACCATGTTTTGCTTAAGTGTTATCTGACATAAGATAAATTTTTTCTGACACAGTTTAATTCTGAGATCTTGTCATATTTTATTACCATTTTTTTTAAACTATAGTGAATAAACTGTATCAATGAATGAAATGTTCAAGGTGTCTGAAATAATTTTGTTTTGACTATATACGCATACATTATATATCTTCTTATTTATATACAATACTTGTATTAACATTTGCATTTTTTTTTTTTTTTTTATATCACCATAAAAAAATATTTTTGTGTGTGTGTGAGAATGTATTTATACAATTACCACCAAAGTGCAGTCACTAAATGTTAAGACACATATGTGCAATGTCATAGGTGATCACGTTCAGTCAGTTGTATCTTAATGACCGGGAAGTAATATTTACCATGTAGTGCTATGGCCTCACAGAAGGGCTGTAAATCAGTCTCTACAGATGATACTGAGTCCGATGAAGGTGGTCGGTTAGGAGACATGACAGTCAGTTTCGGGGCAGCTCTAGAAGTCCTTGGTGGTGGCGCTTTACCACATAGGAAACTTATCAAATCTTCCCTTCGTATAGTTCTCCTTCGCTTTTTGACCCAGGCCAAAACATCTTTATTACGTCGCTGATGACCAATCTGGATTCCTAAGTCGAAGCTTCTCTTATGTGCATCAACACTCTCTGTTGAACAGACCACATTCACATTAATTATTTATGCAATTTATACAACAAACAACAGTGTGGGGCACTACATGTGTGCAAACTCAAATCTTTAATACCTTTGTAAAGATTAGTCACTGCTGTTGCAGCATTCTGAAATGGAGACCACAATGACAGTCCTTGCTGATGACAGACTCGATCTGCAAGACAGAAATAAAATCAGGGGCGCTCATGTGACCTTAAAGACAACAGAGATTACTAAAATAAATTAGTTCCAGAAAAGTGTTCAGACAGGATTTCTGTTGTTAACCTTTACACCAAAGACTGGGGAAATCATACATTTTCTAACTGCGTAGATAATACATGTCAAATTCAGCTGGTTTTGCAAAGGATTAAACCATGTTCATTCTATTTCCAAGGAGACATTAAAGTGAGATTTAAATCATTAAAATAGCTAATTTATTGCTAAAGTAAGATACACTTTCCATTTTAAACATTTGTACAAGCAAAAGCTGCAATTAAAAGGATCCTTTACAAAAAATATTAGGAATTGACAGTCCATGTCACCATTCACTTCCACTGTATGGAAAAGGACACAAATGCAATGAAAGTAAATAGTGACTGAGGTACCTAACATTCTGGCTAACATCTGCTTTTGTGTTTTACAGAAATTCATACAGGTTTTGAAAAACATGAGTTAGTAAAAAACTACAGAATATTTATTAACGACTTAAAGAGTTTTTTTCTAGAGGCAAAAAAGAAAATGTTCTAACATTTACGCACTTATATATATATATATATATATATATATATATATGTATATATGTATGTATTATTTAAAAATAGCCAAATAAAGCAAAGGATGCACTTATCAATACAACAGACTATGAAAGAACAATGAAAGCGACTGGTGACTGTGCCTGTCAGTACCTAACGTTTCTTTTTGTGTTTCACATAAAGCAAGAACTTCATAGAGGTTTGGAACAACATAAGAGCGAGTAAATAATGACACTTCTCATTTGGGGTGAACTAACTATACCTTTAAGAGCGAGTTCAGTAACCCAGACAATGACTGTGTCAAACCCTAGTGAGCACCAACCTGGACAGGATACTATGGCAATACAAGTGTGTTCTTCTAACGTGCCTATGTTGCACAAAGGTAGATGAGTGCACTAGGTTTTGAAACACAGCCACAATAGGACACAAGCTAGATCACTAACCGGCAGAGCTTTGTCAAAAAGTGTGATTTTATAAGACTATAAAGATTAAATGTGTTACATAAAAATCTTAAAATCAGTTACTCCTATACGGATAGTTTACCCGAAAAGAACAAAAAACTCGTATTAAAGGGCGAGCTAGCCGGCTTTCAGGCTAACCGGTTAGCAATAGCAAGGCCAATACAATAACAACGAACAAACTGTCAAACACAGCCAGACCGGCGCGGCTAAAGCTAATTATCATTCACACGGACAAAAACAAGCATAAAACGCTGCTTATGGTGACTTTAGTGGCCAAATGATACCGGTAAGTGTTTTTTTTAGGTCGAAAGGTGTGGTTCGATCGAAAAACAGCGATATTATTCTAGAAGCGAAAGGTCTTTTTAGCCGAGCTGCTGGAAGTCGGTGGGCCGCTGATGGGGTCTCTTTCTCTGCCCACAGACCTTTATAAAGTTGCGCCACCGCCGTAGCGGAATTCTGGAAGAGATGCCACAGTTTCTCTTGGTTCTGGTCCACCGCCTCCTCGCTCGGTTCTTCCCTTTCGGCCTCGGCCAGGCATTGACGCTCCCATTTGGAGAACCAGTGTTCGGGTCCGTGTTCGTGGATCTCCGCTTCGCTCTCCTCCTTCTTCTCCTCCATGATGAATACTGAGAAACTTCGGTGAACTTCTGCTCGTTTTTTTGAGTAATTTCTTGATCTTGTGGGTTAATTCGCGTTCATGAAATCACACAACAACTGATAAGTGTCGGTTAATTTCCTTATTTCTGGATTTACAAGTCTGGGTTAAAACGAAATGAGGTGAAATGTTTTGTCTTTTGTGACGCCGAAATTTAATTACCCAGAACTGTAGCTGTCTACCCCGGTTAGAGGACCGCTTTTGCCTTGCGCAGGTCCTCGATGTGGGCGGTTCACATTTAAAACACGCCCACTTGTTTTGCGCATGCCCGTATCAACGCTGTTGCTCTCCGATCATAGAAAAAAGAGTCAATGGGTGGAGCTTAACGTCAAGATCCCCCTAACCCCAACCTTACCCTATCCCTAAATCTAATTTAGGTTGAGCTCCACCCATCAGGTCCAGAGGGGGGGAGCTGGACGTCATTTGGCTCTGAAACGTAGGCTACATGCTAACATTAGCTTTTTAAAACTTACACGTTTATTAATACTTTTAAATTATCTAAAAAATCCATTAATGTTAGCAGCTTGTAAAGAATGCCTAATTTAATTTAAAATCATTTATTTGACCCACATTCTTGTAGATAAAGTTAGCTGCAAGTTTAACTGGAAACTCAGATAAGCTTTGCTGAGAATGAGGATTTTGCTCAAACAAGGATTTTAGAAATAGTGCTTTGATTACATTTCTGAGCAAGTAATGTGGGTGTTATTGTGAGTAGGCTAAACCACTTCAGACCTGTAGGCAGCAAGTTTGAAGATGAAAGCTCTTAGTGTAAAAATCATGTTAAAACCAATTGTAAGCAAATGCCATTGAAAATCTATTCAAAATGTATGCTACTTTAAATTAATGGCATTTACTGAGGTTATGGGTTTGATTCCCACGAAACACATAAAATTATAAAATGTATACCTTGAATGCAATACAAGTTGCTTTGGATTAGCCAAATGCATATATTAAAACTAATCATAACAGTTCTTCTCTTTGTACACTATGTAAAAAGGTTTGATGGCTGTTATATCACAGTATTTTGCATTACAACGTCTCTAAACAGGATTAAAGTTGAAGTAATATACTAGACTATTAACTATCAAAGGAAATCCCATCCTAGATATATATTAAACATAATACAATGTGGAGACAGCTGTCAAGTTCAATTCAGCTACTCCACACATTTCCACTCTTTTTTGCATTTATGCTGAGCTGACAAGTTCACATATGTATAGCCTATTTTATTAAAAAAAAAAAAACAGTAATAATCAGATGAATGTGCTATGATATCACATGGGTAGATGCAACATCTGTCAAGTCTGTTATCAGTTTGCACTGATGTAGAAAGTATATGAAATGAATGCAAGAACACTGAAGGGCTCCAGGTGTGAAACATAACGCACAGTCACCCCTAAGGAATTACTATGAGCTTTTATTGTCAAATCAACTAATTATTTCCTCTTTTAAACAAAAGGAGCTTCACTGAGCAAAAGTTATTTGAAGAATCACTTTAATTAAAAATGATTTGGCTGAGAATAAAAGTTTGTTTGAAACAGAACACAAACACCTTGTTCATGTTCTTTTATTAACCATACGACAGTTATTACAGAAGTCATTACATCATTATTGAATGGTTGAATATCAGATAAGTTGCAGAGAAGTGTTTATTACTGTGACATTTTCAAATCATGAATGACTACTTATTACCATATGCAGACAGAACCCATGCAGCTGCTTGTCCTCCTTGCCAATATTTTTGTGCAATTAAGTCCACCTCCCAAACCCCCCTCACACACACCACCCATATTGACTTTATAATGTTGACGACCCTTCTCAGTCAGCAGGAAATGGTCTAAACATATCAACACCATGGTCATCACTGTGAAAAAACCAGCATATACTGGTAGGTATGTTCTGAAGCATGGCAGCTGGTTTGAACTGGTTTATGCTGGTCCTTAGTTGGTTATGAGCTGGTTATAAGCTTAAACCAGCTCATGACCAGCTAAGGACCATCTTAAACCATCTCAAACCAGCTGCCATGCTTCAAAACATACCTAACCGCATGCTGTTTTTTTCAACAGATGCCAGAGAAATAAGCTAGATCACCCCATATGATCAGAAACAATAATATTTTTTAGAATAATCCAGCACTGACTTCAAAGAATGAACTGATGTGATTTCCAAATGATTATAAGCACCATCTATTTAATGGCCACAACATGATAAATATTTACTGTTGACAGTGTATTTTGCATAATACATATGTATTAAATGCAGCAGCTATAAGTCCTATAGCTAAAATGAGGGAAATTATCTCAAACTTTCTTTCTTTGCAATTACTTGAAATGGATAAAAACGAGTTGTTAAACTCACAGTAGATGTATGTATGTATAAATATAAGAAAATAAAATAAATAAAATTGTGGTTTATGTTCGTCCCCTGTCTCAAGAAGAATCAATGAGGGAGTTTTGCTTAAGATTTTAAAAAACTACACAATTCCGTAATTTTATACAACCCAGATATGTAAACAAAATATTAAATAACAACAACAAATATACGTTGAAACAGCAAAGTTTCAATTAACTCTACTGTGAGGCAGCATTTATGTTTATGGTGCTCGCGGTGTGCGCCACTGTTTGGATCTCCATGCGGATGTGACATTTCAGAGAGGAGCGCGACCGCCATTTTGAGTTTTACCTCAAACTGAACACCATAAACCACGGGAGCGGGTGAGAGAGGCTCTGGCCGTGACCGGGCAAAATTATATTTTCTCGTTCGAATAGTCATTTGGGATGCAGCTTCAGTGTGCAATTGGGCGTTAGGTGTTCAGGTTAGTTCCACTGATAACGGCGAGGCGAAACGCGGACATCTTTGTGAGTTTAAACTTCTAAATTAGTGCGATTTCACATTAGAGTCTGGTTTGAATGGATAGGTTTTTTCTTCGCTCCCCCCCAGAAGAGGGACAATCGGAGGAGCACACGGACTGGAAATATTGCAGGGGAAGTTGTATTTAAAATAATCTCTCGGAGGCGCATGAGTCGCGCTGTTGATTGTTTTATCACTTTTGCTAGCTTCAGCTGGGCTATCTGTGTTTTCCCCGGCTGCAGGTTGTTGTGAGTTGCAATCGCCCCGCACTTCTAAGGGGGAAAGCCGGGGTTTCATTCATCGGGCCTTCGTGAAGCAGAAGCCCGAGGCCACCGACTATCCTTAACGTTAGGCATCCCTTCACCCAGGCGCCGAGATTGGGCGAATAGCGAGCAAATACGTCCGCGTTTCTCTGCCTGCTCCCCCACCGGCCTCCCTTCCTCCATCCCCAGCGCTGACAGCAGACAAGGCCGAGGTCGTCTTAGTGCAGGCCCAGCCTCAAAGGCTCGACCTGTTTACCCCACCTCCGCGTCCTCCGACTCCCCACCAGCCTCTGCCCGCGGAACCACCATCAGACCGGCCCGAGGGAGACAAAGAGTCCAGGCATCTTCCCATCCTATCAGCCGCCAACATGAACCACCATCACACGCAGCAGCAGAAAGCCGGCGAGCAGCAGCTCAGCGAGCCCGAGGACATGGAAATGGAGGGTACGTCAAGGCCTCGTGCAAAAATAAAAAGCTCACAACCTTTGGTTTAATATTACAGCCAACTTTATCACATTAAGCACAGTATTTAACTAGTTAACAGTTTATTAGCCATTGCCTCTGTCGCATGTTTTGACCCCAATAGCTTGTTAGCCAGCAGCTAACCGTTACCTCGCTGCATGAGTTTAGCCAGTCAGCAAAAAGTCCATCATTTGTTTTTTTATTTACCTCATTATCTGAGTTCTATAGCACTCCTACGTTGTTATTAGAAACCCAACAGCGGTTGGTTTTTAAATAATACAGTTTATGTGATCGTTACACTAGGTGGATTTTGTTCTGTTAGCGTTTGGCTATGTGCTGCCTGCATTAACGTGGCGCAGCCCATCTTTAAGCCTTTCTATCTATCAAACTGTGTCAGATTTTCATCTGATTATGTAAGGAGCCCCTTGGCTACACCTGTAGATCGTGTGGGGAACTTTTGAAAAGCACCACGGGGCAAATGCTCACAGAAGAGCTAGTTATTTAGTTGGACTAAACCGTATTCGCATGCAGAATGGATAAACGTAAGTCAATAATATATTGTTGTGATTCAAAGGATTCAAAGACGCGTTTGCCGTTATTATGATCTGACAAGAGCATTACACGGCATTCGCCCACTAACTAGTTCACCATTAATCTTGCAGTTTAATGTCCTTTCAGAACAGCTGCTTGTTTAGACATTTCTGAAACAAGTTAAGGCTTCATTGAATGGTTTTCATCCATAGTCAGCAAATCCTCGTGTCCCGCCACTGTTCAGTGCTAGTGGAGTCAAATAAACAGCATCATCGGATGATTGCTGGACAACAGCACCATTTTGAACTATAATTCGCTCCTGAACGATAAACGAGATTACGAGCTTTGCGTGTGATATCTAATCAGTTAAGTTGCATTGAGCTGTTACAATGTCTTATAAATGTTACTGTTGTTGTTATTATTGGCTTTGGATGTGATCCGCATATGAAGTTGTGCAGCTCGATTAGGGGGAGTGGATGGCAGTTTTATTCCAAGATGGTGGACTGTATTTTGCACAGATCAGACTCATGAGAGGCCTGCCTGCGTATGTGTTTGTTTATATCTTGGTGACTGCGCGGCCCGCGGCACATGATGGCTCAGCAAAGGAGCCGCGATCCAAGTAATTTACTTGCTCATTAGATAGTGTCGGATGACACTGTTTACCCAGAATAAGAGTTCGGTTTGCGGATGGAAACGTTAGCAGCTCGGCTAAATGTGTATGGAGGGGGAGGGGGTTTACGAGAGGATCGAATCAAACGAGTCATCAGTGTAGCTTATTTTTCTCAGCGACACCCTTATTAATAATAATATGGGGGAGTACCTATGCTGTAAGAGTTAAATTTGGATTTGATGTGTTTTAGACATTGTAATGACTGTGCGTCGAGGCCAGCGCGTGGGGATCTGCCGACAGCGCGCGGGGATTTTCTGCTTCTTCATTGTATAACGAGTCATGCTGTGGTACCGCTCGCCATTTTTAATGATTACGGCTTGCTTGTCTGTTTTTGGCTCGTGCCCACTCTCGATCGCAGTTATAACTCTTAAAAGGTCCCAGAACATTGATGTGTTTTCTTACTCGTTGCATTTTAGATGCTATATTTTGCGCTGCGTTTCGTCAAAGTTCTGCAGTGCACGTGTGGGGGCGTATCTGATGCTGCTGTCCAGAGACCCGCACTGAGACCTTTCAACACATGTACATATCACACCACACGAAGGCCTATGAATGCGCAAATTGAGCGCAAGTTACCACTGTGAAGCATGCAGGTTGGCTTGTTTTTAGCCTCACTCATTCAGGCCTCGTTAAACAGCAAAACGTCTGGCTCGCATTGTATCATCTAGCCAAGAACAACCCACTTATAGACAGAAAGAGAACCTGTTTGTTTTGTCTTTACATGCCGTCATGCGTTACCAGATGTTGTTTTAATTCCCTCTTTGAAGTCATAATTACAAATTTGTTGCATTCAAGTTGTTGGAAAGAATAGAAATTGTGGAGGTAAATTTTTGCCTGTTTATTGGGGAAATCTTAATAAAGCCAAACTGTATTGAATGTATCTTGTCAATATCCAATGGATTTCATACATTGACAACCATTTAAACATTCATGTATTGTGTACATATCATGCTATCTAGATAGTCAGCTTGCTGATGATTCTGTAATTTAGGTCAAATTAGGGCTGGGCAATATGGCAAAAAAATAAAATCTTTTTTTTTTTTTTTTTTTTTTTTTTTCTTCTTCAGAACTATTGACCGATTCACGATTTCAACATGGTAACTACAATATGATTCAAGTAACAAGTTCTATTCCAAGTGCACCACACCTGAAGTTATTAACATACTGTAAATGTAAAACAAATTACTTGTTGTTTGTTAAATATCTTTGCAGAAAATATGCATGAAATATGAAGGCAAATGTTGTACGAACTTATCTTAAACACATCCTGTATACTCAGAAATATTATAAGAGAAATGCTAAATATTTCTTAGCCAGAAAGTCATAGCAATAAATAACACCAGTAATAGGTTATTTTTAACGGCAAATGCTTTGTAAAAACAGAAAAAATAACAGCACCTTTCATAAAATATCAAACATACAGTTGGAGTTGTTTACAGTTTTGCAGTCCATTGCTCTATTTTTCCTATTGTTTTTGTTTGGCGGTTCACCGTCTCACCCATGAAATGGTGAAGTTTTTTAAAAAAAAAAACTTGCATTTAATATCTTTTTTTTTTTTTTCCCATTCCATTGCCTGTGTCTTTATTTTCAACGCAATAGCGCATTTCTGAGTGAACAGCAATGTATTCTACGTTCATATAGCGTCACACTAGAGCAGTTAATCAGGCGTGCCATCATGTGGTCGGATATTTTTATCTCTTAACGGTTGTCATTGCTGTATTGTCAACATGTCTAATTGTAAAGATTGCAGCTAACATTTTTATTAAAAATTGCGATTTCTCGATTTAAACATTAATAAAATCGAGGCAAAACGTTAAATTTGAGTTCATCAGGGGGGGAAAAAACAGAAAAATCGGCCAGCCTAGGTCAAATATGCTGTTTTTGCTGTCTCAAATAGATATGTAGCAATATTTGCTGATGGGGAAAAGGAGGTGACAGGAACTGGCAAACAATCACTGTAAAATTTAATCATAAAATAAACAACAAAATGAAAGTAAAGCGGCTGCCCCTCATGGAACACATTAAAATGAAACATACTAAAAAAAAAAAAAAAAAAAAAAAAACAAAGTTCAGGCCTGGTCCTCTCTTGTCTTTCACTGTTATCACTCCTCCTTTTATTCTGGAGATCCTCCGTGGGACTCAAGACCAGTGTGGCGCGCAGGTGAACACTCACTCTGTTCCTACGGCTCTCGGCCCGGCCCTGCTTGCCACAACATACAATGTGCATCAAATGGTTATTTAGATATGTAGATGTTGTGGGAAAAACAAATAAAACTGTAAGTACAGCAATTGTTCTTTCCTCTGCCATGTTTAAAGTTTATGGCCTGCCCTACTCGGAAACTCAGGTATCAATGTTATCTCTGCGTTCTTAGTTGTAAATGTAATTTGAGAGGCTGTTCATGTCTAATTTCTGATTAGTAAACTCGTATTTATGAAAATTCTCATAGCATGTGAAGGCAGCACAAGTCCTCCTGGATAGTTGTGAAGTCATAATATGATGTCAGGTGCACTCAAATGATCACTTTGATCTGACACAAAAAAATACAGCAAGTGTTTTGTTTTTTTTCTCCTTTTTTTCCCCTCCCCTATGAAATGATGAATAATGTGTTTTAGCTAGGTTTTTATTCAATTTAAGAATGTGCTGTAAAAACAGTTGTTCTATTGTAACTGTACAATACTGTTGTATTTTGCACATGCAACATACAGTTTTATTGTAAATGAAAAAACATGTAATTTCATTAATTAACACATCATTACAAACACTATAGCCACTGTATCCACCATACTTTCACTCGCCCCCAACTCAAAAACTCAGGTCTCCCACTCATAATTACAACCTTGTGGTGGCGTTCATATGATCTTATGATCTTTCCAACATGACTTGAATTCACCATCTTTACATGGCTTATTGACTACCTTGAAATGTTATGAATGCAATTTCAGTCACTTAAAAAGAAGTCTCCAGCAGTGCTTCAATGGAGTCTTCAGTGGTTACAGATGAAAATTTTGCTTTGTCACTGTCAGTTCTCAGTGGTTTTTAATTGTGGTTTGGCAATTTTTTTTTTTTTTTTTTTTTTTTTTTGTAATAAAAAAAAACTCTTCAAGATGTATGATATGAGGGATATATATATAAATGGGGAATCATGCAATTTGTTGTTAGAGCTACACATGCTAAATTCCTAGTAATCAATTTTTTTGCTGAAAGATGATCTTGGATGCATTTGTACTTGTTGCACAGTGGATCTGAGCAGCACTATAATCAGAGTGAGCTTGCAAAAAATCTTATGGGCTGGTGCTTTTTGCAGTAGCATTACAGTTGAAAAGGGAATTTCCATTTTGTCTTATTTTCAGCTGGGGACCCAGATGATCCTCCAAGAATTCCCCAAAATCCAGTCATCAATGGGAACGTGGCTATGGCTGACGGACACAACAACACAGAGGAGGACATGGAGGATGGTAAGGAACATAATGAAGCTCAGAACCATACATGTTAACACTTTATTTTTTAATATCTCAAGTTATGAATGGAAGTAAATTTGCAGCTCTAATTATTTATTACAACATGTCACAACAGACACAAGCTGGCGCTCTGAAGCAACTTTCCGTTTTGTGGTGGAGCGCTTTAGCAGGCTGAGTGAGTCTGTGCTCAGCCCACCCTGCTTTGTGAGAAATCTTCCCTGGAAGATTATGGTGATGCCCCGGTTTTACCCAGACAGACCTCACCAGAAGAGTGTTGGATTCTTCCTTCAGTGCAATGCTGAGTCAGACTCTACGTAAGCAATCACTGCCATTACATTTCCTAGTATAGAGATTTCACTGATGACCTTGAGTTAATGGACTTGTTCATTCTCCGTTTCTCTGTGTAAAGTTAATAAACTTTGCCCTTTTTTAAATATTTATTTTATTTAATTGGGAATAGTTCACCCTCACTTTAAGCAACTTCTTTTTGTTTTTTTTAAGCAAGCCTAATTTAACTAACCAATTGCACATTTGTAGGTCCTGGTCATGCCATGCTCAAGCCATGCTCAAAATAATCAACTACAAAGATGATGAGAAATCCTTCAGCCGCCGCATTAGTCACCTGTTCTTCCATAAGGAAAATGACTGGGGCTTTTCCAACTTCATGTCATGGAGTGTAAGTTAACATATTTTGTGAATGTCTCGGCTGAGCTGTTGTTGTCAGAGGGGAGCAGAGCTAATTAGCTGATGTTAAAGTGATGTCTTTGATTTCAGGATGTGACTGATCCAGAGCGAGGCTTTGTGGAGGATGATAAGGTCACTTTTGAGGTCTACGTTCAAGCTGACGCACCTCACGGTGTGGCGTAAGTCATTTCTTGTGACGTTTTCAATGTTGACAAGCTTTTACAATGATAGCTGATGTCACTGTTTTATTTACAGCTGGGATTCAAAGAAACACACTGGTTACGTGGGGTTGAAGAATCAAGGTGCCACATGTTACATGAACAGCTTACTACAGACTCTCTTCTTCACAAACCAGCTTCGGCGGGTGAGACATCTGCCTTTCGTTATTTTTTTTTTTTTTTTTTTTGGTTGGGGAATTACAGAATACAGTATGTACCACATAATTAGATGCTGTTTGCTTGTGATGTGCATGAGTTAAATGACTATTAAAAACACTAGCCCTACTTTTCAAATTGATTTTCCATTGCCTGCTGTAAGCTCCAATGGAATACAGTCTACTTTCTTACTGCATCCCTCACCTAACAGAAGTTGATGCATTATGAGGTGATGCAGTGTGCTCTCAGGTGCAGCCAAGTGTGGCAATATTTTGAATCATATTGGTAATGTTTGGTTCTTATTAGAGTCATACATCTCACCAGATGGGGATCCACT
Source organism: Hypophthalmichthys nobilis (assembly GCA_037950665.1). Lineage (NCBI taxonomy): Eukaryota > Metazoa > Chordata > Actinopteri > Cypriniformes > Xenocyprididae > Hypophthalmichthys > Hypophthalmichthys nobilis. Next base: position 27,212,940 of record CM075475.1, on the reverse strand, counting down.
TTATAGTGGAAAGAAAATGTGATGCGAGCAGAGAAAATCTTGTATATCAGAGCCAGTATCAGTGTGTCCCTGTGCTAGCAGAGTATATTTTCTACAGCAAGACCTGTGATTAACAGCCAAAAATTTCACCATTGTTTTTCTGAATAAGAACATGTAAAATGATAAAAGAATGGGAACTTTTATACACTACCATTCAGGTTGGTATTGGTAAGATTTTTTTCTTACAAGTACTTCACATTTATATGGCAGTCTACTTTTCAAATTGATTATGCAAGCTTTGGGTCAGTGGAAGTGTTGTTTTATTTTTTTTATTTTACTTAGGCCTATTTCTTTTAAATTTGTTTTTAATGGCATATTGTTTTCAAATGAAAAGCACAGGTTGATGCTGTGCATCTGTCAGAGAACCTGTTTTGTTTTTACTTTCTAGGCGGTTTATATGATGCCCACTGAGGGAGATGATTCCTCTAAAAGCGTTCCCCTCGCCCTGCAGAGGGTGTTCTATGAGCTCCAGCACAGCGATAAGCCTGTTGGGACAAAGAAGCTGACTAAGTCTTTTGGGTATGTTTTTTTTTTTTTTTTTTTTTTTTGTTTGCTTGTTTTGTTTTGTTTTTTTTGTTTTTGTGTGTTCAGTTTACAAATACAATGAATCAGACACTGACAAATGACATGTCTGCCTTTTGACGTTCTTGAGCCAGATGTGAAGTGTTTTTTTTTTTTTTTTTTTTTTTTTTTTTCTCCTTCTCCATGTTGTTCTTTGTCATTGTCCTTGAATATGTTTTGTACTCAGTTGTTGGTATTCTTTATGATTTTTCTAAGTTACTTGCTGTTCCCAATGGGGGTGAGTTATGGAGTCAAAAATTGCTCTGTTTAGTAAGACCCTCTAAAATGTTGTAAGAAATGTTTTAATAAAGGTGCAATTTTGCTGACAGATCTTAGACTTAGTCACTGGAACGTTTTTGGTTACCAGTGCCATTGTAGAAGGAGAACAGCTTTGTTCATAGTCAGGTGACCATTTATGTGAATCCCCTTTTTCCCGTTCATGTTTATATTTAAAAATTGTCCGTTTTCTCAGATGGGAGACTCTAGACAGTTTCATGCAGCATGATGTACAGGAACTGTGCAGAGTGGTGAGTAGCCTGACCTCCATGGGTCCCTTTGGATCCTTCTCTTTTAACTTGAACTTGTTGATCAAATGAAGGATTAGTCATGTCAGATTAAATGAGCGTGATTTGGGTCCAAACATTTTGCACTTTTGCCAATTTTAGTTGTTGGACAATGTAGAGAACAAGATGAAAGGAACATGTGTGGAGGGTACAATCCCAAAGCTCTTCCGAGGAAAGATGGTGGTAAGTCACCCGGACTCTCTCTGTGGTTTCACTCTACATCTGATTCATTGATTCAACCCTCACCACATTTGGGTGTTTTCTCCATTTCAGTCCTACATCCAGTGCAAGCATGTGGACTATCGCTCAGAAAGAATAGAGGATTACTATGACATCCAGCTCAGCATAAAAGGAAAGAAAAACAGTAAGTGTGGCTTTCTTTGATATTCCGTCTTGCTGTCCTCCCTTCTGGTCCAGAAAGGCCATTCTTGTAATGTGGTCTGTAAATGCATGAATTCTGACATTTTGCAACTGAGTTCCAGAATGTATATTTGATCCAACAAAATCTGCTAATTCAGCTTAGACCGTTTCAGATGCCATTTCAAGAAAAATATTGTTGTAGGACTGCACACAATCTCAGATTTACTTGTGTCGAAGTGTTTTACTAATGCATCTTCTCTGCCCTGCAGTCTTTGAGTCATTCAAGGATTATGTGGCTGTGGAACAGCTGGATGGGGATAACAAATATGATGCAGGCGAGCATGGTCTACAGGTGAGGAATTTGCATACTTTATCACCCATCCATGCTAACCAACCCTAAAAGTGTGGTCACATTTTTCCTTTGAATTGCAAAATGCAGTCTTCTGTTTTCTTTGAATATGCGAGGCTTCCAATTCATTAGCCGTTACAGGTAAATAACTAGGAAAGTGCAGTAAATGGTAAAATTATTTGTGCTACAAACCATTGTTTGATTATGATAAAGTAAAATATGATAAATACCAATTTCCAGCATAATGGGTTTTTGTACAGCTGAAATAACTGGAAGTGGATAACAAATTTTCCCACACAAATTTCACGTCGGATTTAAGTATCTTTTAAAGTGACCTGAGTAAGCTGTGCTTCAAGCATCACTACACTATTTACAATGGACAGCACACCTACTTTTTCCTTAAATTTAGCCGAAGTTTTGGTAATGTGACTGCGCCTTTAATCTATCCTGTAATATATAGCTTGTGGATGATACCAGTTTTCATTTTTGCGCCTATTCAACTTGAGTGCTGTGTTTGTGGTTCATTTGTCTTCTAGGAGGCAGAGAAGGGTGTAAAGTTCCTGACCTTCCCTCCTATCCTGCACCTACAGCTCATGAGGTTCATGTACGACCCTCAGACTGACCAAAATATTAAGATAAATGACAGGTAAAAACATTTTTTGTGTGTCTTGTAGATATAAAAATGTTCTGCCGTTTTGACATTAAACGTGTCATTATGAAGAGTTTGACAGAACAAGTGACACTGATACTCATTATACCTTTGAAATGCTTTGTGATGTAATGATGAATTTAGCATCAGAATAGAATAAATGCTTGTCCTGCTGAGAGGGAGATTACACTTTTAAAATATCCTTGAGTGACTCATCTAAATGTTGTGTTTGTCGACTGAGCACAAAATTGAATGTGGACTGGAGGGTGCACTTTAAGATACTCTTCCATAATCTCTCTGGCATGTGCTCTTGTTCACTCTCTGTGATGATGCTAGAGAAATGGAGGCTGAGCTTGATGTTTTGGTCCACAGGTTTGAATTCCCAGAGCAATTACCTCTGGATGAGTTTCTGCAGAAGCCAGACGTGAAAGACCCAGCCAACTACATTCTCCACGCCGTGTTGGTGCACAGCGGAGACAACCACGGGGGCCACTACGTCGTCTACCTTAATCCTAAAGGAGACGGCAAAGTGAGTGTCACCGCGCCAATAGTGAGAACCTTTAATTTCAGGGGTCCTTTTTTTTTCTTTTCTTTTTTTTTTTTGGTGGTTATTGGGTTGGATTTTTGGGTGGTTTGTGGTTGCATTAAATGTTTTGTGAATTTTAGTAAAGTAAAACTTGAAAGCGTTGGAGGGCTCCAGACTGAATTTTGTTTCAAATAGTCTTCCAATTAGTTCTTCACACCGTTGCTGCTTGTAGATAAACTACCGTTCAAAAGTTTGGGGACCTTATTTTTTCTTTTCTTCTAAATATTAATACCTAAGCAAGGATGCATTAAATTGATCAAAAGTGACATTAAAGACTTTTACATTGTCACATGATTTGTTACATTTGGGTCTGTTTTGACCCTAAAGAGGTACATAAAAATAAAAGGGGGTTAATGTAGTAATAGTATGATATTCATTATGGTATAAAGTTACTGATCAGATACAATATGGTTTGAAAAATTAGGTTATGACTGTTTTATAAGCTTACATTCCAAGTATAACTGTTTCCACACAAATTCAGCACAACTGTTTTCACTATTGATTATAATAATATGAAATGTTTCTTAAACACCAAATCAGCTTATTAGGGTTTTAAGGATCATGGCAAAACTGAATTGTCAGCACCCATTACTGCAGTCCTCAGTGTTACATCACAGGAGTAAATTGCATTTTAAAATGCATTAAAATAGAAATTAAATAAAGTCAATTGTAATATTTCATCATATTACAGATTTTACTGTATTTATGAAATGTGGCTATGATCATAAGAGTATTTTCAAAAACATAAAATTATTCAATAAATAAATTGATAAGATTTCAAGAACTTTTTTCAGACTGTCATTTTGAGTCTATAGAATGTTTCTTGCGTGTCTCATTGTTGATGTCAGTAAATGCATATCAAAATGTGTTTCTGTCAGACCCTTAGCTTTATAGGCAGCGTTCCAACTTACAGCATGGCAATGCTTCAGTCCATTCTCCTTTCTCCTCTCTTGTCGTTTCCTTATTGTCGTTCTCTTTCCTTGTCGTTTCCTCCTGTCCCTCCAAGTGCCACAGTTTTTATGTTAGTCTGGAGCCCTGCATTGTTTGGTTTGTTGTTGTTTAGTCTAGTAACAAACATTGTTTTGACTTTGCCATTTTGTTTGATCTTCTCTAAATTCACTTTCACATGCCTTCATAATTTTTTTTTCAGATGTAATGTTTGTTTGTTGTTCTTTCAGTGGTGTAAATTTGACGACGATGTCGTTTCTCGGTGCACTAAAGAAGAGGCCATCGAGCACAATTACGGTGGTCACGATGATGACTTGTCAGTGCGTCACTGCACTAACGCTTACATGTTGGTGTACATCAGAGAGTCCAAGCTCAGTGAGTGCCGTGAACATAATTATGCCTGCTGTGAGGTTAATTTATGATATCATTTTAGCATGAGGTAATTTTATTCCGCCTGTGTGTGACTAAGTGGCTGGCTCTTGTAGATGCTGACAGCAATCCAGCCCTTATGAAAACCGCCCTGTGTTTGGTTTGGATCTCAGGGCATGTGTTTGACCTATGTCCATCTGTGCTCATAAGTGCTCTTGTCATGTTCAGGTGAGGTCCTGCAGCCGGTCACAGACATGGATATCCCCCAGCAGCTGGTGGAGAGGCTGCAGGAGGAGAAGAGGGTGGAAGCTCAAAAGAGAAAAGAGAGGCAGGAGGCTCACCTTTACATGCAAGTACAGGTATGGAGCCACATTATGTCCAATCAAACCAATCATTCTTGGGAATGCAAATGTGCCTTCTAAATGGAAGACTTATTGGTCCACTTGGTGTGCCTGGTAAAATGGGTCAAATGGGTTCATGTTGGCAGAGGCCTTAAGTTTAGACCTTTTTTAGAGTTGGATTTGTAAAATAATTATGCTATTTTCTGTTTAACAAATACTGCCATCACTCTGTGTTCCTGTAGATGGTGACAGAAGACCAGTTCTGTGGACATCAGGGCAATGACATGTATGATGAGGAGAAAGTAAAATACACAGTGTTCAAAGTTCTGAAAAGCTCCACTCTGGCTGAGTTTGTCCAGAACCTTTCGCAGACCATGGTGAGACTTCACTTGATACAAGTTCCTTAGATAACATCTTTCTTTTTTTGATCCCACAATGTACAAAAGGAATTTAGTAAAGTGTAAAAAAAAAAAAAAAAAAAAATCGGGGCAACATTCATTCAGAATGAGTTTGCTCAAACAACTTTATTTTTATTGTCCTGAACAGCACTACTCGGTTTAACCAATTTTAATTTATTCATTCGCAATGCAAAATGTCTTGTCAAAATGTCAGCCAATAAATATTTGTAAAACAACTATAGTATGTTCAGTGAATTATCAGTTAGAAACAAACGTTTGTCATCATTCCATTCTTAAGGCCCTTTCACGCTGAGCTAATTGCCAATGATCGGGGCTTTCACACCGCAAAACGATCGCCTTCAGCTAATCTGCGCCTGCACGATAGGTGGCACTGACCGAGGCCCTGTTTACACCTGGTATTAAGATGCGTTTTGGTCGATCGGATCACAAGTGGACGACACTAAATACAGGAGTAAATGGGGTCTAAAATGTTTGAGCTTGTCCACTTTAGACCACTTCCAGAGGAAGTCGTATCATTCGGAAGGGCAAGAAGTATGATCACGTAATGATTGACAGCTCTAGAGTTCTCTGACTCGTAACAAACACGCACGGAAGAAAACGGTGGTCTGTACGCTGTTTCAAGCTCCTCAGATTGCATAATTCAGTGGAAAATTCATAGAAATGATATTCTGTATAAAGAATATAATTAAAGAATATTGCATCGCTTAATCATGCTCAGTGTGAAAGGCCCTTTGTGGTTTTATGACTTATAATGAAGTGAACTCAATCTTAACCTTTTCAAAATCATCCTTTCAAAGCAGTGTCATTTTAGTATTTACAGTTGCAATCAAAATTATTCAACCCCCTTACCTGCAAGACATTTTGCTGATGAGAAATTTTATGAAAACAATTCATCAAAGGTATCAGTAAACTATTATACAAAGTTTATTAATACACATTTGAGTGATTCGAGAATGTAAATTTGAAAAATGAAGAAAATTAAATTGGCTCTAAACACACGTGTACAAAATTATTTAACCCCCAAAAGTCAAATTTTGTGCAGAATCCTTTATTCTTTATAACCTCCAATAAACACTGCCTGTAAGTGCTTAGAAGCTTCTGTCACCTCTATTGCAATCTTGGCCCATTCCTCGTTTGAAAAAACTTCCAGATCACTGATAGTCTTTGGTTTCCATGTTACTACTGCTTTCTACAAAATTCCCCAAATGTTTTCACTGAGATTTTAATCTGAAGACTGTACAGGCCACTCAAGAACATTCTACAACTGATCCCTGAACCAAGCTTAAGTAGATTTGGATGTGTACTTTGGGACTGCTGTCCTGCAGGAAAGTCCATTTGATCATCAAGCTTCCGATGGCATTCTTCTGCTCATAAGCTTTGCCTATTTTGCACCAGACGTATCGTTGATCCATGGGTCCAAAAAGTTCCAGTTTGGTCGCATCCCTCCATTAAACATTCTTCCACAACTCCACAGGTATATGAAAAATGAATTTAAGCATATTCAGGTCATCCTTTTATGTTCTTCTTGGTCAAGAGTGGCATTTGGCAAAGCTTATGAGCAGAAGAACACCATCTCCATGGTCAAACAAGGAGGTGGTCCAATCTTGTTATGGGGGTTCTTTGCTGTTGCAGGAAGTAGAAATCTTGACTGTATGAAGGACATCATGAGTTGAAGTATCAAGCCATTTTGGCAAAAATGGTGTTGGCTTCTGTGCAGACTGAAGCTTGATGATCATTGGACTTTCTGGCTTTTTACCATTAAGAGATCGTTCACACGTCAGCCTCAAAAAACTGGTAAATTTTGTGATGTCCTTCATCAGAAGTGATCTTTAAACGCTGTGCCATTGTCTTTATTCGCATGATTGAAAAAGGCAATGTCTCAAACTTGACACGTAGAAAAAGCTGAGATGCGGAGCAATGATCAAAGATGTCAATCTAGCGCATATTTACATAGAAAAACTTTAAAAATGCAGCAGAGCTTACTGTAAACAGTGCGGAGTAATCGCATCATCTCAATAAGAACTTATAATTTGTCCCAAAGCAGACTTCTTACGTCTGCACATTCTGACCTTGTACATTGTTCTGACATTGCTACTGGTAATGTTACAACTTCTCTATATTGATAAATTGCCAGAACCGATTTTACTGGTATTTTTGAAAAGGTCCTGGTAATTTACCAGTAAATACTGTGTGTGAGAAAGGGGCTATTGTCACACATTTGCACATAGAGCTCAACCCTGAATGCTGAAACCTGATTCATGGTGACAGTCAACAGACAGTGTAAAAATGAGCTCTTAACATCACCACACAGCAAATAAGTGACAGCAGTCAGCAAACAGCAAAAAGATATCCTGCTATAGTAACCACATAATTTATTAATGCTGCAAATGCATTCTGGGAGCTTGCAAACCTAAAAATCAGCAACATTGTTAATCTTGAAATGAAACTGTTAGGCTAGTTAGGACAGCATGTTGTTCAAGCTTGCGTTATGTAGATTCAAATTCCCATTTTGTTGGTACTCGCATTTGCTTAATGTCTGAGGTTAGTTGCATTTCTGTTTTATCCATGAAGATAGTCTCAATGAATTTCATTTCCTCCAGGGTTTTCCACAGGACCAGATGAGACTGTGGCCAATGCAAGCCAGAAGCAACGGCACTAAACGGCCGGCCATGTTGGATTATGAAGCAGATTGTAACAAGTCTGTAAGTCTGTGCACTCATTTTTAAAAATCCATATATTTTTAAAGTCATTCTTGTTTCATACTTTGCTCTGTATGAGGATAAAGCTATACATTTCACTGTCACAAACAGATGATCGACTTGAGCGATAATGAGAACCCATGGACAATATTTCTAGAAACTGTAGATCCAGAAATGGCTGCCAGTGGTGCAACATTACCCAAGTTCGACAAAGACCGTGAGTTTCAATGTGTACATTTGTATTATGAATATATTATCTATTAATACACTAACATTTTAGGCTGTAGATGTTTCACATTTTATTTTAATTTAATGAAGAGCAAAACGGCCTACAAAGTTTTTGGTTCTGATCAACTTTTTAACCTTGTTGGTTTTGATTTTCAGATGATGTTATGTTGTTCTTGAAGATGTATGATCCAAAAACCAGAAGCTTAAATTATTGTGGACATATCTACACGCCTATATCCTGTAAAATACGTGAGTAATCAAAGCTGCATATATGTTTCATATAAGTTTTTGTTGTAAAGATCTAATTAAACAGACTTCAATCCTTTATTACATTTAATCCATTCTAACCCTGACACAAACAGGAGACTTGCTGCCCGTTATGTGTGAAAGAGCAGGGTTTCAGCAGGGAACTAGCCTTATCCTCTATGAGGTAAGACTGTTGGTTTGAATAATTTATCCATTTTTGTGTAGAAAATGCTTGGTAGAAATGTATTAATAATCAGTAATTGGTATGGTTGATAACATATAAATGACTCATTATCTATACTGTATTGGTAACACTTAATAAGCAGGGCTCTGAACCAGTTCAAGGAACGAAAACAAACAACATTTTGACAGAAACGGAAACTAAATCAAATTTAATCGTTCTGAACAGAAACGCTAATTTGAAATGGCCATTAACCGGTTAATAATGTTATCGTTCCGTTTAATATTTTAATTTGGCAGTCAACCAGAATTGCAGGATAGTAGAACATGAGTTCACACAACGTCACATCACGCATCTGCAGCGCTTCTATGAACAGAGTAAACAATAAAACTATAGGCTACATAACATATATAAAAATAAAAAGGAATGTTTAGGCCTATAGGCTACGCAAAATATATTTCTCTTAAATAATTAGGTCTACAGATTAACAAAACGAAAGAAAACATGCTGAGTTTTGCTTCATTGTGGCACACTCCAAAGATCTAGGAAAGGAAACTGAGACATTCTGCTTGTTTTCATTATTTGAGTGTCTTTTGTAAATGTATGAATGATATCTTGCTTTTACCTGTATGTCCATAAATTACGGAGTACAGTTTAGGCTACTGTTTTTTTTTTTTGTTTGGTTTTTTTTTTTATAGAAGGAAAAAAAAATTCCAGTTGTTGCGCCGGCGCCTCACATGCGCGCACAAATTCTTGCATTGCTTATATATATTGCTCGCAGCCTGTTAAATATTAAAATAAAATAGTCAACCAAAGATATAAAACAATAGCTTGGGGCCTGTTTACACCTGGTCACTTCATGCATTTTCTCTGATCGAATAGCTATCCGATCGTGAAAGACCAGGTCTAAATGCCCTCCAAACGCATTTGAGATATAAATCCGATCGCTCAAACCACTTCTGGAGGTGGTCTGAAAACTGAACAGGTCTAAATGCTTATGGTTGACGAAACCACATATGTAAATTTAACTCCTCCCAAAAATACTAAAAAATAAACGTGTGAGCGTGTTATAGGCTAAATAACACGTTATAGTCAGATATGACAGCGCTACTGCAGCACGCATCGCCACAGATGAGTATCTATTTAGCAAGGCAACGCGCAAACTGCCGCAGAACACACTGAAAGTAAGTTGCAGGTGCGACTTAATCTTCATTAAAAGTAATGAGACTAAATGATCTTACCAGTGCTGTTGCCGTGCTCTCTCCTATTGCGGTCTTTGATTTTGAAACTAGCTGATGATCAATAAAATGCAGCTCATATTTGTTGCTTTCGGTGATGTGAACTCCATTAAATCTGCATATAGTGTGGGTATTGAAGATCGGATTTATATCCGTATTGCGGAGGCACATTTATGTGGCTAAGTGTAAATGTTTTTTATAAATCGGATGGCTATCTGATCAGAGAAAATGCATGAAGTGACCAGGTGTAAACAGGCCCTTACACTGCTCAATTCAAGTCTGTAATACAATCTGCTGTTTACCACCCGTGCTGTTATGTGAAGGATGATGTTTTACGTTTATAATGCGAGTGAAGTACAAAGCTAAACGTTAGCTCATAAATAATAGTTTAGCATACATTGCGAAAATGGAAACGGTTGGGTTTGTGCCGAATGAGAAGGGTAGGCTTCAGATTCACTTTAAATTAATGTTTTGCATCTTATTTAGTTTTAATTTCTAATATAAATCTGTTTCTCACCTTGAATATAGCAATAGAAGCTGGAATGGCCTTAAAGATAATTTTTTTTTTTATTCGTTTTGCCTTGACATTTATATAGCCTGAATAGGCCAACTGTTAACTTTGGATGTTTTATTGTGGAGTAAGGGTAAGTAAAATAGGGCAGTTTTGTTCATAATTTATGTTTACAAACATAATAAACAAAGCTATGTAGGCTAGGCTATTCGTAAAAATTTTTCTTTATTTACCGGTAGCCTAATTTACATTATTCTGAATGTAATAATAAAATGCGACTTAACTTATTCTTTCTCCGTATTTTTAACCATGTAGCAAACATTTTAAAATATCTTGAAATTTGTAAACCATTGATAGTTTTTCCCTTTTAAACTAAAGGTTTACATTTGGACAGAATCTTATTACAAAAGATAATTGTAGGCCTACTGGCTAAGATGGCAAATACAAGACCGTTTTTTTTTTTTTTTTTTAAATAAGTAGTAGTAGTAGTAGGCTACATGCAAAAAAAAAAAAGTTAAAAAATAACATTATTAACTGTTATTTTTTTCTAATCAAACTGGTTTTGGAATGTTAATAATACTAAAAGAACGCTTGGAACAGAAACGTTAAAATACTACTGATTCTGCTCGGAGTGAAACGATTTAATTTTTTTTCCCGTTTTTAAGCCCTGACGATAAGGTTTCATTAGTTAACTACATTAGTTAACATGAACTAAGAATGAACAATACGTCTACAGCATTAATCAATCTCAGTTCATGTTAATTTCAATATTTACCAGTGCATATTTAAAAACAAATTGTATTTGTTAACATTAATGCACTGTGAACCAACATGAACAATGAACAGCTGTATTTTTATTAACTGTTAACAAAGATTAATAAATACTGCAACAAATGTGTTGCTTATTATTAGTTCATGTTAGTTAATACATAAATGAAACCTTATTGTAGTGTTAATATTATTATTATTATTATTATTATTAATTATTTATTTATTTATTTATTTATTTTAAAACAGTATAGTTTGTATGCAACAGTCGAATTTAGGCATTAGAACATAATAGAACAGCATGAAAATATATGGTTTGGATTAGTACTGTTCAAAAGTGTGGAATCAGTAAGACTTTTAATTTGAAAATGAGGGCATAATAATAATTAATAAAATATAATTAATATTATAATGATTAAGGATGCATTAAATTAATCAGAAGTGACAAACATTTATAATATAAAATGCTTTTGTTGATGAAAGTTGATGAACTTTCTAAGAAGCCTGAAAAAATGTATGTTTCCACAAAAATATTAAGCAGCACAACTGTTTTGAACATTGATGATAAATATTTCCTGATCACCAAATCAGCATATTGGAAAATTTTCCGAAGGATCGTGACACTGAACACTAAAAGTCAGTTGTGCTGTTGCAAAAATAAATTACATTTTAAACTATACAATTTAAAATGTAATATTTTTTATAATATTTTACAATATTACTGCTTTTACTGTATTTTTGATCAAATAAATGCAGCCTTGGAGAGAGTACGAGCCCCTAAACTTTTGAGCTGTGGTGTATTTCATGCATTTTAATGGTTAGTATAAATGCAATACTGCATAACTAGGAATTGGCTTCAAATAGAGACATAAAGTTAAAACATGATGCATTCTTTTACAGGAAGTTAAACCGAATTTAACAGAGCGAATACAAGACTATGATGTCTCCCTGGACAAGGCTCTGGATGAGCTTATGGATGGAGACATAATTGTGTTCCAGAAGTAAGTATTCATTGTCTTAATTTTTGAGTCATTTTGCACAGGTTTGCAGGGCCTTGAAATTGATTGTTGTTTTATCGTTTCACCACCAGGGACGATCCTGAAAATGAAACCAGTGAGCTGCCTACTGCAAAAGACTACTTCAGAGACTTGTACCACCGTGTGGATGTCATCTTCTGTGACAAGACCATTCACAATGACCCAGGCTTTGTTGTGACACTGTCAAACCGAATGAACTACTTCCAGGTTGTTGTTTTTTTAAAATGGATCAGAGAAAGTGCTAGTAATGCCAAGCAACCTCTGAAAAATCTTCTCATCATGATTCATTACATTTTTAGGTGGCAAAGACCGTTGCGCAGAGGTTAAATACTGACCCCATGCTCCTACAGTTCTTCAAGTCACAGGGGTATGTCTTCTAATTTTTCAGTTTAATGTGCCGACTTCCCCCCGTTTGCATCCATGAATTTTTTTTAAATTTTTTTATTCTCCTTCCTTTCAGATACAGAGACGGTCCAGGCAACCCACTCAGGCACAACTATGAAGGCACTCTCAGAGACCTGCTGCAGTTCTTCAAGCCCCGGCAGCCTAAGAAGCTCTACTACCAGCAGGTGAGAGAGAGGTCTTATCTTCCACTTGGTACTTGGCGCTAGGGAATATGAGATCTTCTAAGCCGTTACGTTCGGGGCATCTGATTTATTCATGGTTTTGCCTCACGCAGCTCAAGATGAAGATCACAGACTTTGAGAACAGGAGGAGTTTCAAAGCCATATGGCTCAACAGTATGTTTCGAGAGGAGGTAAGAATGTGCTGCAATAATTCTCCATTGAATATACAATTATGCCAGCCAGCCCTACTTATTTACATAATGTACGTTTCCACTATGTTCTACATGCTCATCAGTGTGAATATTTTATCTCCCTTTGCATTAGGAGATCACACTATACCCTGACAAGCATGGCTGTGTTCGGGACCTTCTGGAGGAATGTAAAAAGGCAGTGGAGCTTTCAGACAAAGGCTCAGAGAAGCTGAGGTCTGTGTATTCTCAATTCAGTGAATTTTGAAAGTCCTGAATAATGGAAAGTGCAATGTCTGTATCATTATTTTATATCTGTTCAAAGGCAGCTCTGAGAGGTTTTTAAGGGACTTTCCATGAGTGTCTTAAAGAATTGGGCATAAAACTCTTTTAAATAGTTTAAAACCTGCTTTGTGTTTTGCAAATTTCTAGTGATACATTTCTAATTTAAAAAATTTGGGGCTTGTAAGATTTTTTTTGTTGTTGTTGTTTGAAAGTCTCTTAAACCCAAAAAGCATGCATTTATTTAACCAGACGCATTGTCAAACAGTAATGTTGTGAAATAATTACAATTTAAAATAACTTTTCTTTTTGAATATATATTAAATTAAATGTAATTTATTCCTGTGATGGCATCATTACTCCAGTCTTCAGTGTCACATGATCCTTCAGAAATCATTTTAATATGATGATTTGCTGCTCAAGAAATATTTATCATCAATGTTGAAAACAGTTGTGCTGCTAAATATTTTTGTGGAGGCTGTGATACATTTTTTCAGGATTCTTTGAATAGAAATTTCCAAATAACAGCATTTGAAAATGTGAATCTTTAGTGGAAGATTGTCACTTTTGATCAATTTAATTAAAAAAATGTACAAAGTGATTACATTTCCCAGCTTTATTGTCCTTCCTATAGATATAGGAATAGAGACATTTGATGTATCACTGCATTGTTTCATGCCATGTTAATTTGACATAACTAATAGTTGTCACAAACATGGGATTTGGATGAAAATGGATTACAAAATGACAATCCAGGGCTCCAGACTGCAACCAAATGGTCTCATTTTGTGACCTTTTTTTCCTGCCAGTGCGACTAAATTTTGTTAGAGGTCGCACTGGTGCCGCCACCACGTTGCCCAACTGATGAGAGCTGCCATTTCTGTTGCACATAATGCATATGAGAAACGGCAAACGAAACAACAGCGGAATGAAACAACGTTACTCGTTCGAGCTGTGAAGCGCAGACCGTTTATCAGCTCGGACAATAATAAACAGCACAACGCAGCGCGAGCTCAGAACAGGCTCTTGTGAGCCGATTTTGATCGCAAGATACTGTTACTACACAGCACTAGGAGATCCAGTGAGAGAGAGTTTGAATTTGCAGAACAGAATTAATAACATCACAGCGAGATGCAGTGAGAAGCATTTAAATTCGGTGAAGTATTCTGTTATAAACTACAGGTATCAGATCAAACAGCACTGAAGTGGAAATATTGAGCCATGAATGAAGGCCCTCCAATCCACACAAAAAAAAAAAATCACCAACTTTCACCATGGCTTTAATGTTGTAACTTGTTTTTACAGTGTTCATTTCAGGGTTAATGCAAGAACTTTTTAAAGTTTTAGATAAAAAAAAAACATTATCTGCATCTCAATTCAAGCTCAGTGCTTTACTGTCAAATGTCCAATAAATAAACATAATATTATTAATAACTGTACTTACTAATGCAAAACTATAGTAATATGATTAAATTACCCCCACCCCCCAGCGCTACCAAATCTGTAGAACCATCTGTAGAACTTAGTGGCTCCGGTGCCACTGCTCTCAAATGTCAGTCTGGAGCCCTGCAATTGAGGAAAATCACTGATATATCAGCCAGTCGTGCTTTAATCACTCACTGACGCTGCTATATGAGTCACTCTGATCATATTTCTGACTCCTTTCACTGGTCACTGCTGATATAATTCTCTTTTGCTCTTATAGGCTGTTAGAAATTGTCAGCTACAAAATTATTGGGGTTCACCAGGAAGATGAATTGCTAGAATGTTTATCTCCAGCAGCCAGTCGAACATTCAGAATAGAGGTAAGCATGAGCCCTCAAATCCCATCATTCACTGCTGTGCACAACAAAGGACCTATTCCCTAGTAAAGCCTCTTAAAATGATTTGGAATCTGAGAGACGCCAATTATTTGTGGATGCTGTTCCCTTGAAATAAGTTTAATGTCTTTCGTGGCAGGAAATCCCTCTCGACCAGGTTGACTTGGACAAGGAGAATGAAATGTTGATTCCAGTTGCACATTTCCACAAGGAAGTCTTCGGGACATTCGGAATTCCGTTTTTGCTCAAGATCCGTCAGGTGTGTTAGCTGAGTACATGCGTAGGTGGACGGCTGTCATCTGTTCGGTTTGTATGTGTCGTGTTTTTTAATTTGTGCGTTTATTGTGGCAGGGGGAACCCTTCCGAGAAGTGATGAAGAGAATTCAGAGCATGCTTGACATTCAGGAGAAAGAGTTTGAGAAGGTAAGAGCAGCTTTTGCACATTAACACATGCATAATTCAGGTCACTAGCAACCCAAGGTATGTAAAGTGCAAGTATATTTTTCTCTAAATCTAAAGAATGAGAATTTGGCAATCATAATACTTCTTTGGAGATGACATGGTTTGATGATTTACTGCAAAGGAAGTGCATAATCATATTAGCGTCGTTTATTGGTCAATCTGATGACAAAGCTCTCAGATAACAATTTTTTTTTTTTATAATAAATGATGATAAATTATGTTTTTAAGAGTAGGCTATGCGATTTATAAGTTGCATAGGGTACACATATATGATGTCAACTTATGCAAGGTGTATGTGTTTCATAAATTGTTTTATTTTTTTTTAAATCTAGGAGTGGGAATCTTTAGGCACCTCACAATCCAATTCCGATTATGGGAGTTGCAATCTGATTACAAAACTATTCATGATCTATTTTTTTATTTTCTTTTTCTAATTAGTCGGTTAGTTTACCAGCTTTACATCTTAAATTAATTTGTACTTTTTAAATTTAATTACTCGTGTAATTATAAGTTGCAATGTTTTAACATAATTACAAATTAAAATTAAATCAATTGTAAGATTTCTCAAATATAGTTTCAGAACGTACAAGCAAAGAGTAAATAATAAAGAGGAACAAGAAACATATTACCAGCAATAAAAAAAAAAAAAAGTTCAGTATCTAAGTGATTTTTCTCTTACTCAGCTTTGGTGCTGTTGGATTATTACTGGTGGCATCATAGACCGTTCTGATAGGCTGCATTCACACTAATGTACAGCTCTATTTTGACACATCAGATGTTTGTCCTGTCTGTCTAATTCCTTAAGACATCTGACTGTTTACATTAATTTTGCATCATAAATGCATTTTTATGCAACCACTTACATGGAGTCGCACAGCCGCATACCACGACCGCTCTTCACAAAGCGCATGTGAGCATTTGAAAGCAGCTGTCTGTCAGTGAGTTTCGTTTTGTGAAAATATATATATATATATATATATATATATAGACCTGCTGCATTCCAAATGGCATAAATGATTCCTTCATAGAGCATTTGGAAGTTTAAACACTGAAATACCAGCAGGCAAGACTGCACATTGCAAGCGTATCATCAAGCAAAGCACTCGTTTTTAACGGCGCATATCTTGTGCAGTGAAGCCCGATATTGCCCTTGTAATACACTTCAACCTTTGCAAATCGATTCTGAAATTCTCAGAATCTGTCCAGAATTATTAAAGTCACAATTTTTATTTTTATTTCTGTCCTCATTTTAAGCAATAAATTATAAAATCATTGTTATATATGATACAATGGCTTTATTAAAATATTGTAATTTTATATTTTGTTATATAGTGACTATATTACAAGGAATATTACAGTGCTTTGACTATTTTAGTGCCTGAATTATTAATGCATACATTTCATGCTGTATATATTATATTTTTGTAATGTCAAAGTCTAATGAAATGTGACCCTGGGGACATATTACAGAAAGATCTTAACTTCAGAATCCTATCTTATCACTGTATAAAAGTATAAAAGCCTTTTAAAAGCCTTTTCGAGAATGGCGTTACATGTATTAATTATACAAGACAAAGAGCAGCGACGGTTGATAGTGGTGAGATTTTTGGAGGACCTAGAGGATGTGCTGCGCTTTGATTAAATATTTCCTTATTTTTGTGAGTGAGCGAAGGTGAAAACTTGCCGAATAAAACAGGCTTTACCATTTCAACGGAACACTGAAATTAAAAGTGTGCCGTTGTTTCTCCATTTTGATTTTAGGTTTGCAGTTTGCATGTCATTGGTTGCTTGGTAACAGACCTGACAGTTGATTACTGAACTCAATGGAGCAGTTGTAAGATTTCCAAACTACAGATAAGATGAGATTTTGTTAGATAGGATAAGAATCCTAAATCAAGTTAAGATTTGCTTCTGTAATACAAATTTGTGAAAAATCCTAAATTATCATATCTTAAGTTAAGACCTAAGATAGAAATTTTCTGTAATACGCCCCCAGGACCATAAAACCAGTCATAAGTAACACGGGTATATTTGTAGCAATAGCCAACAATACATCGTATGGATCAGAATTATCGATTTTTCTTTTGTGGCAAAAATCATTAAGATATTAAGTAAAGATCATGTTCCATGAGGATATTTTGTAAATTTCCTACCATAAATATATCAAATTTATTTTTGTGAGTGGATATGCATTGCTAAGGACTTCATTTGGACATTTTAAAGGTGATTTTCAAACAAGCCATACATCAAAGCTTTTCAGAAAAATTGACCATTATGACTGGTTTTGTGGTCCAGTGTCACAAATATACTTTTTATTATTTTGTAATTATTAAAATATCAGGACAGTTTTATACTATTGGGGCAGTTTAGAGAGCAATCGATGTTAAAATATGCCTTCTGGGTTGCTGAAGACCTGAATATGTAATAATGTTTGATGAAACATTTAAGGGTTATATGATGATAGATAAATTGTACTTATTGCCATTTTCTGACAGTTTCAACAATGGTCACTAATTAGCAGACCACAGTCCTGATTTACATTCAAGTTAGGTTTCACCCAGACCATCATTATAAAATAAATAAATCCATTTTGTTTTATTTTCTTTTAGTTCAAGTTTGCAATAGTCATGATGGGCCGGCATCAGTATATCAACGAGGAAGACTACGAGGTGAATCTGAAAGACTTTGAGCCACAGCCAGGTATGTCACACTCCATTTTCCTCTGACATCTCAATCAATAGACCAAGGAATTTATGCTTATGCTAACCTTACTAGGGATGCACCCATATGAAAATTTTGGCCGGTATGATAATTCTTTGTATTTGAAATTCGATAACCAGTATATCGGCAGATAAATCTAAATCCAAATTTTTATATAATTTTTGAAAGCCTGATTACAAAAACAAAAGTTTCACCATTTTTAAAAGCCATGTCCCAAGCACTTCAACATAAATCAAACATATACACTTGCAGTAGCATAGTTTGAACCAGTGTAAGGTTTAAAATTAATTTTACACTCTTAAGGCCAACTTTCTTTTAATTAAAAAAAATCTATTGCCTTACAAATAAATAAAATAATGCAAACAAGTCATTGGGCAATGTCATCTGGTATAAAGAGTCAAAATGCATATGCCATGGATAAAATGGAATAGCCTCTGCAGGACAATAATAAAATTATTTTAAACCATATTGTTGATGAAAAGAATACAAGAAAAACAAAAGTGCTAGTTTTGAAATAGAAACCTCTAAAATTAATATTTCCGTTTCAAATAACAGCACTACTGCGCTGAAGCTAAAGATGATCACCGGTAAATCACCGAGATATAGATATCTATCTATCATATATACACATAAAACATTAACATATTACAAATTACAATTGCACAGAACAAAAGGCTGCAAATGCACAAGCAAACTTGACTGTGATAGTCAACTCTGTTGTGGATGGGCTAAAACGCCAGCGTACAAGGAGTATTCTTTCATAGTCATGTTCTCATTATAATTTTATGTAGCCTATATGACAGATTTGCACTGTGCATGTTGCACTTAACTGTATTTTCCTTCTCAAAGTGATTACAATCATATTTCAAGCAATTCGAAACCATTATGGCAAATCATCAGTGCGCATCTGAAGTCTCAACTGAAGAAATATCGGCCAAATTTTCTTATCGGTCCAATAATGATAACATTAAAAAAAAAAAAAAAACATATCGGCTGATATGATGTATCATGCATCCCTAAACCTTATCATATTCTGTACTTCGTCAGGGAACATGTCGCACCCGAGGCCTTGGTTAGGGCTCGACCACTTCAACAAAGCTCCAAAGAGAGGTCGCTACACGTACCTGGAAAAAGCGATCAAGATTCACAACTGACAAGCCCCCACTCTAACCGACGATACTAAAGACTTTAACCAAACCTCTTGTGTGCACCACTTTTAACACCTGCTGTCTGGGTACACAGGCACCATGTATGAAGTCTTCAGCGAATGGAGTGACTGCTGATGCTCCTGTTTTTCTTTTGAGGCTGTTCGATTTGGCTTCTCTAACTATTGACTGCCTATTTGTCTGGAAGAATGAATTGGATTTTAAGAAGAAAGGGGGAACAGTATGTCCTAGACTTTTGTTTTGATTTTTATTTTGTGTTTTGTTTTTGTTTGTTTTTCTTTTTCTTTTTAAGTTCGTTTTTAAAAGAATTGTTACGGCAAGAAAGCTGCTGCATTGTGAGGTGGAGGCGATGGAAAGAGGAGTTATGTCATTTGCAGAAGATGAAAAGGATACCTCCATCCTTCAACACAAAAAAATCACCGCAAATGGCTGAGGCTTTTGCTAGTTGCCCTGACATGGTTGTCTCATTTTCTGGTTCCTTAGTGCAACTAGTCAATTTTCATGTTTACACAATTCTTCTTTCTCACTTAGTTTGGTTGGAGAAATTCAGTTTGTCGTCTTTGGAAATCCTGTATAATAAAGTAAAGAGCCACAGCATCCGTTTTAAAATAAATAAAAATGAAATAAATTGTCTGTACTTCATCTTGCACGTTGGCACTTAATATCCAAGGTTTTACATTTCTCAGCACTGTTAAATGTAATCTTTGGTTGGAGTTTGATTTGCATATCCCTTTGGGTTTCTCCCTCCTTTTTTTTTTTTTTTTTCCCCCCTCTCCCCATAAACTGTTCTTTTTTTTTTTTCTTTTTTCCCCCTTCCTTTAGCTCCTCTGTCACTGGCTGTGGGATTATTCTGATGGGGAGAGAGGTTTTGCTTGCTGACGGCTCCAGATTCGTTGTACTGTTTGTTGGCACGAGGCTGCAGACGTATAGTAGACTGGTTTGGGACATAGAGAAACCAGCATTAATGAACCAATACAAACTTTTTTTTTTTTTTTTCCTTTAAGCACAGAAGGAATGCTCCCTAGTGCATAGTTGGCTTTGTAAAAACAATTAAATTGTATATTTAAAGAATGAACATGTAAAATTAAAAACACCAATTTGTTGGGTACAGATCAATTCAGATGTTCATATTCATTGTGTGTAGTTTTATTTTGGATCCTGGCAGTTTCATTTGGGTTTTTTTTTCCTTAACTAATTGCAACAGTTTGTCTTGTTTAAGTGCAGTACAAAGATGACCTGCAGATCACATCTTTCTTTTTTGATTATTTTTTTTTTCTCTCCAGTCTAATTCCTCCGTGTAGCAGCAGTGTACGACAACTCTTCCTGTATATTGCCTTTTTGCTGGAAAATGTATGTTGAATAAAATTTTCTATAAAAGCTACAGCCATGGTCCGTGGAGAATTGTGACTCGAGATGGTGTTTAGATTGTAATGCTGTGCTAGTGTCACATGTAATATGAAGAGTGCAGTGTATAAACACAATACGGGTTCTCATTAAGGTATTGCACAGGCATGTTTTATTATGACAGTTTAGATGCACATATGACATATTTTACATTATTGTAAAGATTCAGAGGCTTTTTACAGAAGTGAAAAATTTCTAAACAAGTTTTTTTTTTTGTTTGTTTTTTTTTGTTGTTGAGCTAGCTTATTTTAATGCTTGTACTGGTAAAATCATTAAGTCATTTTGAGGCCCTTTTGTTGAACCACCTTTCTAAATAGTTCAGTTAAATTACTGATTTACATTACGTGATGTAATTGTACTTAGGCAGATCAAATTTTTGGTTCCATGAACACCTCAAACTTGTGAACCCTTAACCCAGAGTCTCTTATAGATATACAATCAAAACCATGAGTATTCAAATTCATTTGTAATTAAAAGACTAAACCAGATGAACACCAAAACGTTCTTACTTACAAACATAGCAAAGCATTAGTTCATACAGGCATGTTTGTACTAAATGACATCTGTGTTGGTCTGAAAGCGTCCTTCATATAGTGTAAGGTGCAACACAAATCCACGAGCGGTGTTAAAATCAGGGAAGGGACGGGGTTAGCAGCATCGCTTCTTTTCAATGTGCAGGATCTTACTGCATTTCGGGCATGTGTGATAGACGTCTTTGAAAAACTTGACAAAGAATGGAATCAGACAGCAGAATAAAACAAACCTGGAAGAGAGAAAGACATTCACAGTCACAGTTTGTTGGTGCACACAAGACTTGATGTTTTCATCTGCAAATTCAAATGGACTCTTACCCGCACAGGATGAAGAGTAAGCACATCAACCAAGCGTAAACTCCCACTTTGTAGGTGACGTTGGTTAAGACCTGCTGTTGGCATTGCGTGCAGGTTGCCATTCCTGGTTTGCGACCCAGCTCGTATGAATCATAGCTGATGAATTTGTTTTTGCTTTCAGTTGACTGGGACTGAACTACAGGAGAAGAATGTGTTTAGTAAGTATTGACTTTATTTATTTATCTGGTCTTTATTTACCATTAAACAACAGTAAGTTCTGGTCCAATAATTTGATATCTATATTTACATCTTTGGGACTGGACAGCTTTACCTTTCCAGACAGGAACCCATCACAAAGTCTTGTGAGTGATTGTGTTTATTTTATTTCATTTATGAATAGCACATTAACAAGTAGGGGCGAATTCAGGTTGTGATTGGGACACTTTTTGCCATTGAGATGACTGGAAAAAAGTGTCCCAATCAACCTGAATTCACCCTATATCTAAAATCCTGTCATCAAAACATGGGCAGCTCTTTCTGTGTACCCTTTACAACTTACAGTTTTCCACAGATAATTAACAGGTAACAGACTCACCAGGTCTGGATGATCCCATTTGGATTTGAGAATCTTTAATAGTTGAACCCTGTGGGGTGAACGGAGTGTGCACATGGTAGACCTTGACGTCGGAGCCCTTGGCACCCTCGACTGTTAATGTCAAGAGGAAAGACACAGGTGAAACATTAATATTTCCCTTCATATCTATTTCACGTTTTCACATTTGCATCACACACACTGGCTTGATTGCTTTTAGATTTTCAATATTATGATTATAATAATGAGTCATGACCAATGATGACTCAGCAACTTACTTGGTATGATATATGGAGGCGGGTCCCCAGTTCCGTCAGCGCTCATTCTGTCTTTGGCTGAGTTTAAACTGCTGGGACAAAATTAAAAAAAGTCTCAAGATGTGATGTTTGCTATTAGGGCTGTCATTTTTTCATATGCTAAAGTGTGATAAAATGACTTAATCTGTGCTGGCTACTAAAATGTTGTATGTTCAAACCCCAAAAACTCCAAAAGCGAGCAAGGCGCTCAAACTGTACTATAAGTAAGAAATACATGTTATGTTTTAGGATTGCTTGCTGTTTACCATTTTGAGCAAGTATTAATAACTTGAATTGTTTGTTACTAGTCAGTATAAACATCAGAAAATGCTTAGTAAAGACGCTGAAATGGGCAGACCACCTTTAAAGGGCAACGCCTTTGAGTTTTCTCATCCCTGACTTTCTCAATGAAATAGCCTGAACACTCATGTTGTCTTCTTTCTGCTCAGTTATCATCAATCTATGTGTAGCTGCCTGCCAACTTCATGTTAGCCAGACTTGTTGTGCCAAAATTCATAAAATGTAAACATCATGTGGCATTTATTTCCATGATGCTACAGTGTGGTAAACGCCTTAGATAACAAAAAGACAAGACAGTTCTACAAGCCCAGGCACTGATTGATACAGTTGTCCACCCAAAGACTGAAGCGGAATGTTGCTCTACCACATGTCTGACTGTGGTGCTAATACTCAAATAAGCAAACCATTATGCTTCTCATGGAAAACCTGGTTTGTACGCATGTAGTATCGACCAAGAAACATACCACCTCCAGTGTCCGGCACCTAGGTTTTAAAAGGGATAACTGTGACTTAAAACAGCCAGAATGTCATTTGTGTCAGTGTTAATCTCTCAACTCTCAAACAGGATCTTGACTTCACTTCTATACAAGATTTTTGTATTTTACTAATTTACCTGAAATTCTCAAATAAAATATATCAGATCAACAATGTGTATGTACAAGAACATGACATATTCCCACTAAATTTAGATTTCAATGTGGATATAAATGATTGTAAGGTTAATTGGAGTTTGTTTTAGGAGTGTATTAGTAGGAGGTGACCTGGAAACCTCAAATAATCTAAATATGTCAGTTATTTTACAGCTAAAGCACACAAAATCAAAAAGCACTATTCATCGCTCAGGCCAGGCATGTTGTCTTTCTCGTTAAATGACTCATTAAAGCTCTGACCATTCAGCCGTTACAGAGCTTAACATTCAAACAAAAATAAGGCCTCACAATGTTTAATTTACATTTATTAATTTTGACTTCCATATTTCTTAAAACCATCCCTGTTCTCCGTCTTGTACTATTCTGCGCAGTGTTCAAAACTCTGTAATGTTAGCACTTCTTGTGTTATTGCCATCTTCAGACTAATCGCTTGTTGTATTCCTCTTTTATAATAAAAGTGTCTGCTAAATGAATAAATGTAAATGATATTTCATTTACTTTTAGACAAATTGCTCAAGAAAATGACCTTTTCTGATTATAAAAGGATAATAAATCATTTTAATCAACAGCCGCGGAACATTTATACCATTAGTTCTAATTCAATTCAACAAACAATTCAAGATAAAATTCTGAAAGCAAACAGCAATGCCATACTGTTTAACTGGTTTGTTAGTTAATTTTTTTACTTCAAAATCTTGAACCTTTTCTTAGATCATTATAACTGCCCCACCTAAATCCAGAGGCATTTAAAACTGTACAGAGAGCTCTCTTACCTGTCCTGTTGAGGCTGTTGCTGATGGTTAGACTGAAACCAGTTTCTATGGCGTTTATCAGCTTTTCATAGTCGCTCACCAGCTCCACCCCTGCCGCCTTAGAATACATTAACATATTCTGTCATCTTTTATGAATGTTCTGACGACAGAAACAGGAAGGCTGTATTTTTGGACATATCCATCATTGAAAATGTCTCTGAATAACCAGTTTTGCTGATCGAAGTCAATGGTGGGGTATATGAATGTAAACATACTATACTTCTAGACTGAAAATGAATGACAAATCAGCAGTGTACACTGTAAAAAAAGAATTGTTGGTTTAACTTAAAGTAAGTTACCTAGTTGGCTTAATTTTGAGTTCATTGAAATGAGAAATTTGAGTTAATACACTGAAGGCGATTGGTTTAATCAACAGAAACTCAAAATATTATTTGAACCACATTAATTATCTAAGTTGATTTGACAAAAGAAAAAATGTTGTAATAACAAATCATGAAAATAATTAGCAGGTGTTTTGGTTTTCACTTTTCACGCATCAAAACCTAAATATTTGTTTTACTATAATGTGAAGTTGGCCATATGAACTTCAGCTAGTTTTGATTACCATATCTTACATAGTGACTTCTTTACTCTAACCCTCACGCTCAGTCTTTGACATCCCAGAGCCCCCAGTGATTTAATTTAAAATTAATTTATATCAAGTTGTAAAAAAACTATTTGTTATTGAACTATAGTTCAGTAACTAATATTGAATCTGTTAAAAACTTTTAAGTAATGTGAATGTTTATCATTGATGTGACCCCAGTAAAAATTTTTTAGAAAATTACAGGCAGTTAGTAGAATTGAACTGCTGGACTAATCAGAAAATCTTAGTCTCTTATACCCCAAACAGTATGTATAAAAAAAAAAAAAAAAAAAAAAAAAGTTGAGTTGTTGGTTTAACTTAAAAAAGTAAGTTACCTGGTCGCCTTAAAATTGTTAGTTTATTGCCATTAAAAATTTGAGTTAATACAATGAAGGTGATTGGATTAATCAACCAAAACTCAAAATATTATGTTATCTGAACCACATTAATTATTGAAGTTGATTTTACAAAAGAAAAAATATTGTGATAACAAATCGTGAAAATATTTACCGGGGATTTTTACAACATTATGTTTATTTCTGCATACATTTAACATTTGAAGTTGTATAAATTAACATTAGTTGTGAACAAAAACAAATTAACAATGAACAACAGTATATTTATAAATTAACATTAACCTAGAATAATAATAATGCTAATTTGTCATTGTCAGTTCATGATACCTATTGCATTAACTAATGTTAACAATTTGAACCTTATTGTAAAGTGTTAACTATATTTTTAATGGTTTGATCAATGTCATTAAGAGGAAATCTTTTATTATAATGAGTGATTATGAATTTAATGAAAGTCATCAACATATTAATGTCAACCTGATATGTTAAGTTTACTTAACAAGGTGTAAAAAAGGCCTTGGGCTCTCTCAGACCACAAACAGAAGATGTTAAGCAAAATGTTACAGTGGTCTGAAAAATGTAAAAAATCCTTTCTTGAAACTAACAAACTAGATATTGTTAGCTTCCAGCAAAGAGATTTCTCATTTTTCAGGCTTTTTCTGTTTTAAAGTGTAAGCTCTCAGTCTAATCTGTGGTTGTAGCATGTCACATGCCATCACATCAGCAATAAAACGTACTTACAAACAGATTTTGTGAGTGATAAACTACCTTACAAGGGCTAAGGGTAAAGAACTAGTTAAGATGGATGGGTGAAGGGTATGTGAGCTGCCGGGGAGGGCTTGACTTCATGAGCTCTCCAGGTGTGGCAGGGAGTGGAAGAGTCTGTGTTGCTGATATCATGAGAGTGGGCTCGGCTTCTCAGCTGCGTCTTTTTGTGTGACACTCCTTTCACTGCGGTTTAGCTTGTCCGGCAGCATTCCACCTGTCGTCACCAAACATTATCCCTTCCACATTTCATAAAAAGGTTGCACACTTTCTGCTGATGATTACCAAAAAATAATTATAGAGAGATGTTGAGTTTGTCAGGCCTGCAATATTTTCAGCTATAGGGTTTTGATCTGCCAATTTCCTCTGGATGTGCACTGGAAGAGTATGATCTCTGGTTTGTACGTTATCATGCAACTGCACTTTTTATTTATGTGCATTACATATGCTGCTGTTCAAAATTTTGGGGACAGTAGGATTATTTTATTCAGCAAGGACACATTAATTTGATCAAATGTGACAGTAAGGCATTTGTATTCTGTTTTTTAAATAAATGCTTTTTTTTAACAAAGAATCCTGAAAAAACCTCCAATCATCATAGAATGATTTCTGAAGGATCATGTGACACTGATTGGAGTAATGATGCTGAAAATTCAGCTTTGCATCACAGGAATAAATTACGTTTTAAAATTTACTCAAATAGAAAACAATTATTTTAAATTGTAATAATATGTCACAATATTTCAGTTTTTTACTGTAAAAGCCTTAAATAACCTAGGAAAATCATATTTAAAGCCATTTGTATGGATAATATGGCTATATTTTCATTCATAATTAAAAACACATTTTTTTTCCAGGTAAAAAAATGCAACAAAAGGTCACAAGATGGGGGAAGGCATTAACATCACGTGAGATGTTTAAAACAAAACAGGTTCCAAAACTTTTACTTGCAGCCTTCAGGCCATTGCAAAACATACTAGCACCCTTCATTCAGTTTAACAAAGAACATTTTTAAGACTCTAAAGTCTGAATGGATGAGATGTGTTCAAAACTGATGTATAAAACACAACTGTGAACTTATATTCTATATTAATACTAACCCTAACCTATAGCTTCCAGTTAGAATGATAAACTGTCACTTAGTGTACAGAGTGAATTCTGATTATTGTTCATAACTTCTTGCTGTACGTTTGTCTCTATTGCTGTTGCTGCAGGTTTATAAAAACAATAAGTCACTTGAGGTTCCAATTTTATTTTAAGTCAGCGTGTAATATCCCACCAAACTGGATTTTCAAGATGCGTTCAAGGCTTCATAAAGATATTTTAAAAGACTAGACTGGATTAATTCAGAAAGTAAAGTGATTAGTTGTCATTTAAGAGGTCTTTTTGTCCTTAAAGGTCACTTCCTTTACGGAACAGATCCACAGGAGATCTTTGGAAGAGCTTGTACTATAACTTTCGGGAGAGTGATCAGGCATCAAGATGCGGTCCTGCAGGGTGTGGCTGTAACTAAGAAACAATTCTAGTAGAATGTCAACAAGAAATAAAGATTAGTGTGTGCAGTTCTCATAAAGCATGATGACAACCAGGGCAAGAACATTCATAAATCACATTCCAACAAGAAAATTCCACCAGGAAGATCGGCACTCTAGGAAAATCTAGTAAAAATAGGGCCCAAACTAGCACGGTAATACGAAGGAATTCTCATTATTGATTTTTTAGGTTTTCCCTTCTTTCTTTTGAATTTCGCATTGCTTTGTGGTGTGTTTTAGGGTGAAAGGAAATGTCTATAAACTGAACAGATAATATCCTGGCAGAAAATTACCAGTACCTTTTACATTTTTTCTTACAGATTTTTCTCTGTAAAAAATGTGGTGAGAAAATATAAGCATGCTTTAATTTTTTTTTTTTTTTTTTTTTTTTTTTTTTTTTTTAATTTAAGGGTAAATAATAAACAGTTTTTAAAGAATGCCTTTATTTTATATTCTCTCCAGTACTCACAGAGCAACACTTTCTGCTTTTTTGGCACCTTGATAAATAAATAAATAGTACCATCAAGCTTTCCACACAGTATTACATGTGTTTCAACCTGAACACATTTTCTTTTAGGCATTATTCAATAATGTATTTGTTAATTTGTTATTTATTTTAATTGATCAGCACTGAAATATTTCAACCTGGTGTGAAATGAATTTAATGTAAATATGTGAGATGACCCAGATCCTGGTGCTCCAAATTGAGTGGCAAAGCAATCACAGATCCAGATCCAGCTTGGATAATTCTCCCAGGATGTTGTGGCTGTTGGTTGAACAAAGAATGCATCAGTAAAATCTGAAACAATCCGTGAGCAACTGTACAGGCAACTGTACAACTTCTTAACTGTAGGGGGAACTGAACCTATATGTTTGGTTTTAGATGTGCTTTAAATTTGTTTTTGTTAAGTAAAATGTTATAAATCATACCTCAGACATATGTATGTTTATATGTTGTGCTGTTGTATATAATTGTTTGTGTTGTTGTTTTCATGTTTTGTACACTTTGTACACTTTACTTTATACAGACAAATACAGACCTTGTGCACAGAAAAAATGCAATAGTTGAAAATTAAGAAATGTAAATTGTGATTCCAAATCATATTCCTGCAATCTGTCGTGCAAATGATTGCCTGTTCGCTGTTTTTGCATATGCGTGTTTGCTTGGAGATTTCTGTTTGGGGTCTGTGAAATCCATTTAGTCATTTTTTTAGTTTCCCTGTTGTCCACTGCATCAAAGAAAAGGGAAATCTTATTCAGAACATCCAGGGATACGAGGACGTACACCTACACAAACTGTTAGATTTAGATTTTCTGTAAAGGAGGTAAAGCAACCATGAACAGATGGACCAGCAGAAGTGTTTTGTTCCTGGTCGTAATCTTCCTGCTGATGCCTCTGACCTGGACACGGAGAAGAGCACCAGCTGAGACATATAAAACCTTAAACCAAAGACTGAGAAGGCTGAATCAGCAGGTTTGTTGTGTTTTTTATTTAACATACTGTCTTCAAATATCATATTACATGTATCTGTAACATTTAATTCCTCCAATCCTAGTTCATGAGATTTCAACAGATGACCTTCACTCATCTTCGGAGCATTGCTGAAAACTACAACATTTCAAACAGCATTGACTCTCAATTTCAAATTTTGAGTCTGCAATTTGAGAGGATCTCCAGAGAGCTCCATGCATTTAAAGAAACAACAGAGCGCAGTCTGAAGTCCCTCAAATCCTGGACTAAGAGGCTTGACTCCAGTCTGGCCAACATGACAAGAGCTTTGAGGGAGAACAACCATCTCAACCTCAGACAAATCCAAAAACAGAGAACAGTGCTCTCTGACCTGTCCCACAAGATCCAGAACCAGCAAAGTCACATCGGCTCTTTGGAGTCCTTGAGGAATCAGGTTCAACACGGGATGCAGGATCTTCGGGCCTCTCTCAAAAGGCATCAGACCCAGATAACGAAGTTGGAGAGTCAGATAGAAGGGTTGTTTAAGATCATTTCAGCTTCCAAGGCAGGAGTTTTGGATCCCCCCAGTTCTATCAGGAAGCAACAAGGTGTGGTTCTGAGGCACGTCCAGCCTAAACCGAAGCCTAAAGAACAAAGAATGAGAGATAGATTGCCAACTTCTGGGCCCACCAAACAACCACAGACACATGAAATAAGACAGACAACAGCAACTCTGGCAGAGCACTGTACGACCAACAGTTCAGGCTAAAGAGGAACTTTTTCAGCTTCCTCTTCGACACAAAATCCCACATATTCAAGCCCCAAAGGAAGAGGCCAAAAGTAGGTATTTAGAGAACTCTAGTGGTTTTGTGTCTAAAAAATGAAATTGAAAATAATAATTGAAAAAAAGAGAGAAAGTTTTCATTCTGACAGTTTGCAATATGGGATGTTTCAGTTCCCATCTGCTTCATCTGCTTCCCCTCACATAAATGTCTGCTTCCACTGAAAATTGTCACCTATATATATATATATATACCCTACCAGTCAAAAGTTTGGACACGGTAAGATTTTTAGTGTTTTTAAAAGAAGTTTCGTCTGCTCACCAAGGCTGCATTAAAAATACAGTAAAAACAGTAATATTGTGTAATATAATTACAATTTAAAAGAACTATTTTCTGTTTCAATATTTTTTATAAAGTAATTTATTTCTGTGATCAAAGCTGAATTTTCGGCATCATTACTCCAGTCTTCAGTGTCACATGATCCTTCAGAAATCATTCTAATATGCTGATCTGCTGCTCAAGAAACATTTATGATTATTATCAATGTTGAAAACAGTTGTGTACTTTTTTTTTGTGACCTTCTTTGATGAATAGAAAGTTCAAAAGAACAGCATTTATCTGAAATACAAAGCTTTTGTAACATTATACACTACCGTTCAAAAGTTTGGGGTCAGTAAGAATTTTTATTTTTATTTTTTTGAAAAGAAATGAAAGAAATTAATACTTTTATTCAGCAAGGATGTATTAAATTGATCAAAAGTGACAGTAAAGACATTTATAATGTTACAAAAGATTATATTTCAAATAAATGCTGTTCTTTTGAACTTTCTATTCATCAAAGAATCCTGAAAAAAATATATATTGTACACAAATATTTTGTACAATTGTACACAATAAATGTTTCTTGAGCAGCAGATCATCATATTAGAATGATTTCTGAAGGATCATGTGACACTGAAGACTGGAGTAATGATGCTGAAAATTCAGCTTTGATCACAGGAATAAATTACTTTATAAAATATATTCAAACAGAAAACAGTTATTTTAAATTGTAATAATATTTCACAATATTACTGTTTTTACTGTATTTTTAATTAAATAAATGCAGCCTTGGTGAGCAGACGAAACTTCTTTTAAAAACATTAAAAATCTTACCGTGTCCAAACTTTTGACTGGTAGTGTATATACATATATGACCATTTTTTCCCATTATTACCGTCATAACAATTACAAAGACAAAGATCAGATTTCATTATTTTTTAATTTATGCCAAAATGTCTAATAATATTTTTTATCCCATTCTTAAAGTTTGCAATGTGGGTTCGATGCTTCTGTTCCCGTCTGCTTCCGCTGAAAATTATCTCACCTTCCAGAGGAGATTCCAAACCGGAATACATGAACTCTCTATCTGCACTTGGCTGAAAGTAGATGCAAAGTATGTTGGAACAATTCTTTCTTACGCCACAGAGAACAATGACAATATGCTTGTTCTCTATGGCCGAAATTCTGGCGTACTGGGCTTCATGGATTTTGTGATTGGAGATCCAGCGTATCGTGAATTATCTTTACAAAATATCCTGGATGGCCTCTGGCACCATTTATGCATCATCTGGTCTTCCATTGAAGGCAGATTTTGGTATTATTCAGACAGTCATCTCGTATCTACTGGATCCAAGTTCCAGAAGGGCTATGAGATCCCTCCTGGGGGCACTGTGGTCCTGGGGCAGGAACAGGATTCGGTTGGAGGGGACTTTGATGAAGCTGAAGCGTTTGTGGGTAGACTGGCTGGCTTTGCGTTTTGTACTAGGACCCTGAGCCCTGGGGAGGTGTCTGGGCTGGCCGCTGGCAAAGGGGTGCCACGAGGGGCAGTGCTCACCCTGGATGATGTAGACCACATGTTTGGCTCTGTTCAGCACATTTCCTGTGAGTGTCTGGAACACTGCATGTAAAGGCATGACAGAATCAGCCAGAAAAACACCTCCGTATACACATTGTTTTTGTATTTCCATTTATTTTGGTAAAACAACACTTTCACATTTGGTCTTACTATCTTTTGACTATAAACTTTGCTTTAAATAAACATACATCATATTCTTGTTGGTCACAGTCTACATTCAGTCAACACAGTGTCACAAGGCAACTAGATTGTTCAGCAAAAATATAAATAAATGAATCAAGGAACTTTAATCTGTCATATTTTTTTTTCCAGACTACAATATTGGGAATGCTGTAAATTTAGCAGTAAACAAACCACAAAATGTATTCATACTGCCAAGCACAATGAGTTCCCAAAATCAGCAATACTGTTCAATGTGAAATTGTAAAATTTGTAATTTCTTTTTATTTTTCATGATTTACAAAACTAAATATATGCTCTCTATGGTGAATTAAAGATGATTGGACATAAGGTCAAATTGAACAGTACAATTATACAGAGGTTATTTTCTCATCTAATGAGTTATTTTTTATTTATTTATTACGTGGCAGTGATCAAACAGGAAGTGGACCTTGAAATGCATGAAGTGTGGAAAATGACATAAGCTTTAGCTAGTTTTCATAATAAAGTAAATTGCCGTAGCACAAGCCTTTGATGGAAACTTGAATGTGATGCACTACTGCAACAAAATCAGTAAAAAATGTGTTAATATCATGTTTCTATTTTCAAAATAAGATTGTTTTTATTTCATCCCATCTATATTATGTCCCATCTAAAAATATGCTTTTTAATATCATTAATATCATCAAAAATATCAAATAGGACAGTTCTGAGCATGTTCTTAACCGTTCAGAACAGATCCCATCTCAGTCACAGACCTACCGCACATCATTGACAGAACCCAGAATAATCGTGAACTACATTTCCCAGACTTCCTTTCTTGGACCTCTGTGCTTTCCGTACCCTCGTCACGGGATTGCTTCTGATTGTTAGTCATGGGAAAGAAGTGTTCGCAGTAGCTGTTCAGTTAGCAGGTTTAATGTACGTATAATTGTCAAAGTGGACATGGCCAACATCGCGAAGAAAGTGTCGTGGTCTAGCCGAGGCGATGATCGCGGAGAGAGAACGCCACTGCTGAACGGAACCGAGGATGGAAAATACAACAGACAGGTACCAGACAGGCCATGGATACTACAAAAAAAAGACATATATTGGACTCACATTCAATCTGGAATGTTTTGAATTCTGCTTATATGAATTATCTGCTTTGCTGATTAAATACCGCATGCTTGTTAAGCATGCAAAGGTAGTCGCAGACAGCATGATGTTGTTAGGACACTTGCACTAACTTCATGTCATTTCACTGTGTTGAAACGAAAACAAAATATTTCTGTTAGAGGATAAACCCTTGTGTTACTTGTAAACCCTTGTAAGGTTCATATGTCTTTGTATTTGTGCCTAATGACATGAGGGAGTGTGTTTTGCAACTCTGGATATTTGGATTTTTAACTTCCCATTTCTTTTAACCCTCTTATTTTGCTAAGAAACTGTAAGCACCTGTGATCCTTTGACCTACACTGAATCAGTATATTTTTGTCAGGGCCATAGCTAGAAATTCTGGCCCCCCTTACTGTATACTGCACTGGACTCCATTTGTTGTGTGGCCCTCTTGGCATGTGTGCCTTAGGACTATTTTATATATATATATAGAGAGAGAGAGAGAGAGAGAGAGCGAGAGAGCGAGCGGGGATATTCTTGACAATGTCACAAAGCATTGTACCAGTAACATAAATGTGGTATTTATGTTAAAATATGGTCATATTTTTTTGTATAGTTGATGTAGATTCTAAATGTAGATTAATGTAGTCTCTTGATAAGTGTATTGTGTTTGGTTCATAGTTATCTGGGGGAGGTATGTTTCATATAGGCAGGCTGAGCACTGTGGACCTTGAGGAGGAAATCACACCCGAAGAGGTAAACTCTGTGTTCCATCAATTCATTTTTATTCATTTTAAAAAAAGGAAACTTCAAAACAAAGGACATCTCAATAGCCCTTATTCCAGTCTAGAAGAGTGGCTTTACTGTTTTGACACAGCTGTAGTTTCAGTTTTATTTTCAAAGTGTTTGTGGTTTTTTCATGCTTTGCATGTTAGGGTTGCATGTGAGTCTGGGATAAATTTCTCCTAAAATCAACCATTCTTGGTAGGAGACTCAGGAAAAAGCCTGATTTAATGTACTTGATTATTTGTGAGGACATGTTTCCGATGTGCTGGCAAGTTTGCTCATGGCTGCAAAGAGTTGCTGTAGCTAAATAAAGTGTTGTGCTATTCTGATTGCATGAGCATAGAATGACTGTATATGATGAATGTCGGCCGTGCAACTCTGTTTTTTTTAAGTCTGTTTTTTATTTTTTCAATTCACACAGGACATTGTGAGAAGTCGACCGAAGGAAATCCCTCATAACGAAAAGCTGCTGTCCCTCAAATTTGAGGTAATTGAATCTAAATCTGACCTTCAGCCACCCTCTTCTCTTTTAATTGAGTGTCTGTTAGGAATACTTTGAAAAACCGGTAGGTTTTCTGTAAGTGAGCTTAAAATGCAGCAAAAATGTAACATGTACACTTTAAATAAAGTCTTTGAAGAGCTGTGAATAAAATGAAACGCCTATGTTTTCTTTCAGAGTCTTGATTATGATAACAGCGAGAATCAGTTATTCCTGGAGGAAGAGAGACGGATGAGTCACATGGTCAGTAGAGCCACCAGAGATTTTCTTATAGAGTTGGAGATGGCAAACTCTGGGTCTGTGTCTTTGGAAAAAATTATAATGGTTAACTTGAATCATGTGCGTCTTGTAAGCTGTTCATATAAAGGCGCTTTCTGAGTTTACAACCTTAACGGTTGATAGAGACCGAAATGAATGTGTAGTTCCTAATTTAACAGTCCCAGATTGTCCCAAAATTGAGTCTTAGGAACGTTTCACACTCTCTTTTTTATTTTTATTTTATTTATTTATTTATTTTTATTGTTGGTCTATGTACACATGCTGTATCAACTCGACCCCGAACACATTGATTTTTTTTATCCAGTCACATTATAATTAATATAACTAAATGAACGCATGGAACTAACAGCACAGCTTAGCACATTTTTTCATGGTAATCCCCAAATATTGCTTGATCCAAAATGAACATGCCATACAATCATTTTGAAGTTTTTCGAACAGCACTCACTGATAAGCTATGTCCACTTAAAAGCAGTTTATTCAGCGAACTGATAGAACAGACTCTGGTTACCTTGCTATGCAACAGGAAATTGTCATAGTCATTGCAGATTAACATGAAATGCTCATTTATACATCTGAACCGTAGAGTTTCAGATGTCTGGAGATCAATCGATGGGTTATCTGTGGTCTGATTGGGTTCTTCACTGGTCTCATCGCATGCATGATAGACATTGCTGTGGAACGTCTTGCTGGGTACAAGTACTCTGCAGTCAAACAGAGTATCCTTTTTCTGTCAGTCATGTATTTTGCAATCATCTGATAGGATCTGTTTCTCACTTAAATTGTATTTGTATAAAAAAGTATATCTTTAGTTAATTAAAATGAGCCAATACACTGCAGTTCTTGAACAATTTGTCACAACATAATTTATTTTAATGCCATCAGTTTACGCTCGTAATATGGAAATTGGTGTAATCCATTCCCTTTGGGACTACATGAATAGTTTGGTCATAACCGGATGCACTGCAATCCAGACCCAGACAGACAGTTTTGAAATTTTAATCTAATATAATCTCTCTATGTAGTTTATTAAATTTAGTTCTCAACTAAATATAAAATATGATTATTTTTTCATTTTTGTATGCCAGGAAAAAGACTATTAATAGCAATGTTTAGTATAAAACCACATTTTATTCATGGTATTATGCAGTAATGATATAGCTCAGTATTATTTTTAATACAATGCTAAAGTACAGTCTGATATGTGATGTGGTGGTCCATGTATGCAGGATTAAATCCTTTTCTTTTTCTTTGAAGAAATGACTAAATTGCTAAATGAATTTATGTATTTGTTTTTGCAGCAGTCAATTTTAAAAGAGAATTTAAAGAAAAGGCTTATTTTTATTGCATGGAAACGGTTTTCGCAGTTTAATTAAGTGTTGTGCATTATGTATTTCTTACTGGCTTCAGAGTTTTTTTTAACCAGATGTTCAGACATTGAGAAGTTCACAGAGTTCGGAGGCCTGTCTATTTCTCTTATACTGTGGGCAGTGCTGAACTCTGCTTTCGTGATGGTTGGCGCTATCACTGTTGCTTTTATTGAGGCAAGTGTTATCTTCCTGTCAGAATGATATTTGTATGACTTCTGCTTCCCTTCTGTACTTCAGAGTCACTTCAGAGAAATCACTCAGCTCTTTCAATACAATGTACTCAAGCAGAAAGCAGAATTTGGCTGTGTTTTGGCTACAATATTAATACTATTTCTCGACTTATTCGATCAGATGGGGTTACTTTTTTTTACCCAAAATTTTTACTTTTTTTCTGAAAGAAATTAATACTTTTATATGGCAAGGATGCATTAAATTGCTCAAAAGTGACAGTGCAGAGACAATACAAAAGATTTTTCCAGTTAAATGCTGTTTCCAAAGAATCCTGGAAAAAAATTGTATTACAGTTTCCACACAATTATTAATAAGCAGCACAACTGTTTTCAACATTGATAATAATAAGAAATGTTATTTATCAGTATATTAGAATGATTTCTGAAGGATCACGTGACACTGAAGACTGTAATGATGTTGTGCTGAAAATTCAGCTTTGCCATCACAGGAATAAATTACATTTTAAAATATATTAAAATATAAACGTCTCAGGTTACGATGATAACCATGGTTCCTGAGAACAGGAACGAGACTCTGCGTTCGACGCATATGGGGAACGTCACTCGTGACCCGGTGTTGAAACCACTATCAAAAACTCCAATCCTATTGGCGGCGACAGCCTATGACGTCATATGGCGCGACCGGAAGTATAAAGGAGCGCCTAGGAAGCAGTCAGTATCAATCGTCTTTGAGGGACTGTTCCGCAGGCAGCCCGAAGCATGGCAGGGAAACGCAGAGTCTCGTTCCCTGTTCTCAGGGAACCATGGTTACATACGTAACCTGAGACGTTCCCTTTCGAAAGGAACTTCAACTCTGCGTTCGAGGCATATGGGGAACGATATACCCACGCCGCCATGCTTGAGGAGAGTGCATGCCAAAGAATGGCTAGGACAAGAGAACAGTTCTGTAGAAACTGCAGCAACTCCCCCTCGGGTCACACCAGGCTGTCAGTGACAGCATTCCCTAAGGCCAACAGCCCAAGCTGAGCCCAAGGAAGGCCCTCCAGAGGAAAAGGCCTACCAGGACCGCTAAAGGCATCTGAGACCAACTTTTCCGCAGATAAAGTGGTCTCTTTAAGGGGAATGTGGTCAAGGAACCGAAGGAACCCCGACCAGTCACTAGAGGGGAAAGAAGTCACCCTCAATGCCACCAGGGAGGCCGACCTGGTCTGTTATAGGACAAACTTAGTCTTGGCCAACCCTGTCTGAAAGCAGAATCTTCAAAACGATTCTTCATAGAAGAGAGCAGGAAAGAGCGACTGCAAAAGGCAGGAGCAACTCAAACCCACGCGTAGAGATGGGCATCCTGGAGAGCAGAACTCAGCTGAGTGCTATGAACCCTCAAATTGAGGGGAGTAAAATCCGCTCATTCTAGGATCTACTCAGTGCTTAAATTAACGCACTGAGGAGGCTGTGCGCTAAACACCTGTTATACAGGGGCACAAACCAGCCTAGGGCCGAATCTAGGAGGAGGCCTGATTAAGGCCTACCACCATGATCAGCTTAGGGAGCTAAGCACTATTACAACATAACCCGAAGGGAAGTACAAAGCTCACCTAACAGGTAGACCATGCAATGGGCACATAATCATGGAGGCCGAAGAGGGGCCTACAGCATGATAATAGCTATATGTGAAAACAGAAGTAAATTCAGAAAGTGGCCTGGAGGGGCCACTCTGAACATCTGCCTTATGGAACAGACAGGAAAACTTCAAAGGCAGCAGGAGGGCTGCCAATGTGCCCGCATGACCATCCACCTAACACAATCCAACGAGCAGTGCACTCAGTAAAAGCACCTTTTACTCTTTAAAGCAAGAGGAGTACAGCATATGCCGACATCGTATTAAGGAAGGCCTGAGGGGCCTATAACCTCAACAGACACGTGGCATCAGCTCGTGGCAGTGTTTTAGACACCAGGACCGATAAATAACCGAACTAAAGGAGGTTAGATTTATCACCTGGGCCTCTGGCCAACCGGAAGTGTATATAGATAAATCTAAAGAGAAATATACACAATCATACACCAGTATGTTCCAAAAGGCGGCCCATAGGGCCTAGCAACCTTTAAGACACACAGCGTAAGTCTAGTGGCCATTCCTAGGAGCACAATAGATCCACCCTAGGCGCTAGGTGGCTATTAGCTCAACTAGAGTAAAATCAGACTCAGGGAGGCAGATAGCATTCACCCTGAGGGGCCAGCCACTCAAAGGTACTCGGTAAAAGCACCCTAATACTCTCACAGCGAGAGGAGTACGTAGCTGAACTCCACATGCTACACCGGAGGCCGAAGTAGGCCTACCTTAGTAAACACGTGGCATCAGCAAGTGGCTATAATAACCATATCAACCAATGGGCCATGTATACAGACCTTTTACTTAAAAAGGGATACATAAAACGCTGCCATACAACGTGAACAGGCCTGTTTAGGGCCTATCCGTGAACGATGGGGCGTGGCCGATGGTGGTATGGTTTCCTGAGCATCCTGCCAGCAAGTCAAACTAAAAAAGAGACCTTAAGGGGCCTACAATCTCAGCGACAAGTGGCGTTCAGCCCTAAAGCAAATAAATACAACTGTGCCAACATGTCAATAAAAAGGAGGCCTAAAGGGGGCCTACCATATAAACAACACGAGGCTTCAGCACATTTTGAATAAAAGAGCCAAGCTACAGGGAACCAGTTTAACTAACTGCAACCTGAGCTAAGCTACACATTCCAACAGGCAATGTACCCTAACATAGAAGGCTAAAGGGGTCCAAACAAGCCAAATGGTCTAAGGAAGGCCCATAAGGCCTACACCTCAAACAAACACATGGCAAGGCCTGTGGTAATATAAATACGTGAGCAAGCATTGATCAAGTAACAGTATGCATGGAAACAAATGCTAACTAGAAGGAGGCTAGACAAACAGGCCTACAATCTAAGTTATATGCAAATAACCGTTAAGAGACCACAGAAAAGGGGGGTAAAATAGCAACCATCTTTCCTCAGAAAGTGGTACTACCACCCTAAATATGCGAGCCAACAGGTAAAGCACTAAATAACAGTAAACCAGCTAAAGGGGAATAAAGTCATCAAATCTCTAAAGCGGCTAAAGAAAGCCCGCTAAATAGAGAGCAGGTGCCAACCTGAGGCAGCATAAGCTCACATAAAATGTAGGGCAAAAGTCCAGAACACTCAAAGTCATACAATGCTTTGATGAATATGCTATTTCTAAAGAGGAAATAATTTTCTCCAAACAGATTCTCAAATCTGTACCAAGCCAAAGAGGACGGAAGCTAAAAACCTAGCAACGTCAACTCAGACTTGTTTAAGAAAACAAGTGGCTCAGAGGAAAAAATACAATTTCCACAGCATAAATGTTCTAGAAGTGGGGCCTAGCAACACCGCATGACTTATCTAAACAAAGATAAGGGCCTAGTCCACCTGAGATAACAGCAGCAGGGAGTCTAAAAACAGTCTACACTTAGCTGTTAAACTCAACAATTGCACCTACATAGCAAGGGGGTAATGGGCATACGGCCTAACAACTCCCTCAGGAGGAGGCCAGAAGTAGGAAATATATATATCCAGAGGATAATATATATATAAAAGGGGTTATAAAATAACACAGTAAACCTAGCTCTAGCCTGGCCGCTAAGCTATGGGCCTAAACCAACACAGGCACCAAACAGCCTATAAAACCTGTTATTCGCTTCCAAATCTCATAGAAGGAGAAAGGAAGCGAAGTTCACAAGCAGACATGTCAGGTGGCCAAAAGAAGCCACCGATACATGTAAACTGAAGTAGTAAGTGCCAACCCAAACTATACTGAAGATAGCTGAGAAGCTAAAGAAGACTAAACAGCAGCCATTTTGTGGCCTGCTCAGTCAACAAAAACCACTTCAGTTTTCTGCCCAAAACCCCTAATATATTTTACTGTTACATGTTCAGGAAAATATAATATACGTAGGAACAAAACAAGGTCAAAATTTAGGAAATAAATCGGGCCTTGTCTTACCTTTCCATGCTCAAAGACCAAGGATTCTCCCTTCAGATATAGACAGAAGGATATCAACCTGGTTCTTAGGCCAAGAACCCTTTCACTACCAAGCCAGAAGGCGGGCCGTCAGAGAAAAACTCATCATGGGCCCAGCCATCAGCCTGACTGTTCAAAGGTTGTTTCCTGAACATGCATTAAAAACATTCCCGGGAGGCCGGGGAAGAGGGGCGGGGTAGAAATTAATCTACCTCCGCCAGAGAGGAGATCGACACCGGCGCTGCTGGCGCCTGTACTCAATCACCTCCTCAAGTCTTGCTTCCTCTTCCTCGTGTCCCGCCGCTTGCGACTTACTCCGAGGTGGAGGAGGCGCCGAGCGGCGACACTGGATCGCTGGCCCTGTCTCTGAGCCTCGGCTCGAGACGGGCCAGGACCTCCGGCTGTCTGGGCCCAGAATCGGATCTGAGCGGTATGCAATTCTTATAAGCTGCTGAGCGCCGCCTCTCTGAACTTTCCGACGACCGTCTCAACGGAGCCGAAAAGCTCAGAAGGCGAGACTGGGCATCGAGGAGAAAGCCCTTCTCTTTCTCCCCGATGTCCGCCATGTTCAACCACAGATGTCTCTCCGTAGCCACCATGGCCGCCATCGATCGACCGATCGAGGCAGCCGTCTGCTTGGTGGCCGGAGAGCGAGATCCGTAGTGCGGCGCAGCTCAGCTACCGCATCAGGGGACAAACCCTGCCCCTGATCCAGATCCTTCAGCAGATCAGCCTGGTAGGCTTGCAACACCGCCATGGAGTGCAAAGCCGCACCAGCCTGACCTGCAGCAGCGTATGCCCTGCCGTTCAAACGAGATGTCATCTTAAGGGGTTTGGACGGCAGGACCGAGCTTTAAGTGTCGGTGCACTGCCAGTGACGAGATAGTTAGCAAACGTCTGCGCCAATAGGCGGCATCGGCGCGATACCCGATGCTGGCGCAATCCTCCACATCAGCGAAATTTCCCGCTGATGTGAATGTATTCTCGCCGAGTACGGGTTCTTCCATGCCTTCTCGATCTGAACATGTAGATCAGGAAGGAAAGGAAGGCTCACCGGAGTTACGGGGTTATGGTCAGAAAGAAATCGTCATTCAACCTACCGCGACGACCTCTCTCCTCGCGCACCCACGGCAGCTGCAGTCTGCCCAGCGCGTCCATAACCTCCAATAACTCAGCATACGCTGGGCAAGGAGGCTTGGAGAAAGAGGCTGTCTCACTCGCCTCTTCCTCCACCGCCATCTCCTGCTCACGGGGGCTAGCTGCCAGAAGAACACTTGCTCCTGGATCCGATGATGTCAAAGATAAGACATCATCATCATCCAGGAGCTCATCCCCGCCAGCCGCCGCAGGAGGCCGAGACAGTAACACCCCTCTCAAACTCCTCGGCGAGCTCCATCTGCGAGCCCCATGAATGCAGCCGCCGCTCTGCCTCAGCACGAGCAGGGCCAGATCCACCGGGCACAGATGCCGACACCCCTTCCCTCGAGAAGAGGGCCAGGCGGGAACGGAGCGTTTTCATAGGAAAACGCTCACAATTCACACAGACAGCGCCCTCAAGCACTGTCCGTGCGTGTTCTTCTCCCAAACAGTGAACGCAAAGGTTGTGTGTATCTTCCGGTGTCAAGAATCTCGGACGGATCAGCACACTTCCTAAAACGTTTAGTCTTGTCCTCAGACATGATAAATACCTTGTAAGAAGACGAGGTGGCACGATAGTGGCAGAAACACAAACAGTCCCGAAAAGACGAAAGATACTGACTGCTTCCCTAGGCGCTCCTTTATACTTCCGGGTCGCGCCATATGACGTCATAGGCTGTCGCCGGCCAATAGGATTGGAGTTTTTTGATAGTGGTTTCGAACACCGGGTCACGAGTGACGTTCCCCATATGCGTCTCGAACGCAGAGTTGAAGTTCCCTTTCGAAAGGGAACAGCTTTTTATATTTTAAAATGACATAAAATTTCACAATGTTGCTAATTTTACTGTATTTTTTTTATCAAATAAATGCAGCCTTGGTGAGCATAAGAGACAAAAATATTTAAACATTTCTGACCCCAAGCTTTTGAATGATAGCGCACATTTATATACCATGTTGCATTTAGTAAGTGGTAAGATATTATTTTACTTTGAACATTGTTTAAAATTCAGTTTTCTTGTTTTTTTTTCTTAGCCCATTGCTGCAGGAAGTGGAATCCCTCAGATAAAATGCTACCTTAATGGAGTGAAGATCCCTCGTGTTGTTCGACTAAAGGTGATGTCTTGTATAGCTTAAGCTCCTCTGTAAGACAACAAAGCAACTTGATTTTTAACTGAATAAAAAAGGTATAAAAAATCCTTTTTTTTTTTTTTTTTTAAGAGATCTCTAACATTTTTCTTCTTCCACATCCACAGACTCTGGTGGTAAAGGTCTTTGGTGTGATCTGCTCAGTTGCTGGAGGTCTTGCCGTTGGAAAGGTACAATAGAAAATCAGTTGAGTTTAATGGGACTTTACTTTGAGGTAACGGACTCAACATCTGCTCTTCTCTCACAGGAAGGGCCCATGATTCACTCAGGAGCAGTGGTGGCCGCAGGAGTATCTCAAGGCAGAAGCACTTCACTGAAAAAAGATTTTAAGGTCAGTTTTCTGTACTATTGGGTCTGCTTGAATCTTACAGTGAACATGGAGCCTCACTGCAAGTTTCTATTCCCACAGATGTTTGAGTATTTCCGCAGGGACACAGAGAAGAGAGACTTTGTCTCTGCAGGAGCAGCGGCTGGAGTCTCTGCTGCTTTTGGAGCCCCTGTTGGTGAGACATGCAGAAAATAATTTCAAATATCCACATTTTTAAAAAAAAAAAAAGTTATGCAAAGTTGCTAAAGTGCCCCTATTATGGTATTTGAAAGGTTCCTAATTATGTTTAGGAGGTCTCCTACAACAGGTTTACATGATTCAAAGGTCAAAAAACACTTTCATTTTCTCATAATATACATTGCACATTACCACATTTTTCAATGATTCTCAAACGACTCGTCGGATGAATTAGTCTCTCTAAATCCCTTCTTTCCGCGAGCCTGCTCTGCTCTGATTGGCCAGATGGCCCGGTCTGTTGTGATTGGTCTACCGCTTACAGCTCCGGAGGCTACGCTACTCAGTTTGACGTACAATATGAGATGTTTCAACCGTAAGTCCTCTACATCAGCATTAACAAGTGTATGTCCATCAACAAATCGATGTGTATATTTCTAATTTATTGCGGTGCACATGTGGGAACTGTATCATTAACTGTATCAATAACAGTGCTAATGTTAGCCAAACACTAACGTGAATGATTGATGTAATATTAAAGTTTGTAAAGCAAATCGAAAAGAACGGCAGGCAATCTGCATTAATTGACACAGTTTTAGGTAATAGTGGGCCACAGCTGATTTACGGAAGTATTTCAGTAAGACAGTAATAACCTGAGTTAGCCGGTTAGCCGGAGACATACACAAAATAGCTAAAACACAAAGCTACGTATTTTGAACACTGTATAATAATCAATAATTAATCACACTTACAGGTTGTGATTCTGAGGAGCTGATTTTTCACAGCCTCAGACTTTGGAAGTGAAAATAAACCGAATTTACTTTCGCAGCGCACAGCGTCTTGTCAACATGTTATCCACACGAACGAGCTACAGCGTTTAAGAGGGGTTCAAGTTTTCGCGGGATGTCCACGCAGATTGTAGGTGGTCATTATGCAAATATATTAACTTGTGACGTGTTAACTTCGTGGAAGTGGGATTTGAATTACAAATGACTCAGAGTCGACTCTTTCTTTTGAGAGACAATAACTTTATTTATGAGGCACTTTCAGCTTTACAACTTTGCAAACTGTTTACATTCACATACAGCTACATTACACACTGCATGAAAGGTCATTTTCAAAAATCCATAATAGGGGCACTTTAAAGCATATTAAAATACCTGATATAATCAAGAGTTGTAGCTGTAAGTGAAAATACGTCATTTGTTCCTCTGAATAAAAGCTCTTAAACTGCTCTGGAATGAATGTTGGATCAAATTGTTCAGGATCATCTTTGATTCATTGTGTTTTTTGGCACAGGTGGGGTTCTGTTCAGTTTAGAGGAAGGCGCGTCTTTCTGGAACCAGATGTTGACTTGGAGAATTGTAAGTGATTTTGAAAAAGAGCTTGGGTCCTCATTAAAGAGCACTGTCTATTTCACTCAGTTTCAAGGTCAACTGCTTGAACCTCTCATCCTGCTTTGTTTCTGATCTAGTTCTTTGCTTCGATGGTCTCCAGCTTCACACTGAACTTTTTCCTGAGTATTTACCACGGGAAGCCTGGAGACCTCTCCAGCCCTGGTCTCATTAACTTTGGCAGCTTTGACACTGATGTAAGTCCTGTATCTTTCTCTCTCAGTTACTCTGACAAGTTTTTTTTTTTTTGGCTGCCAGTTTTAAGTTTTTCACAGCACTGAGATTTGAGAGGAAAATCAGTTTAAGTGGAATTGACTCTTAAAGCTTTCCAAAATATCAAAAGAAAGAAAAAAAAACATTTAATTTTCTAGTATTAGTCATGACATTCCTGAACTAAATTTAATGTGAGTGTGTTTTCTTTTTTTTAGAGTCTACAATATAATTTATATGAAATTCCTCTCTTCATTATCATGGGAGCTTTAGGTGAGGGGAACGTCACTTTGTCTGTGCTTAAAACACCTTAATAAATTTGTTTACAAAATTAAAATGAGTGGATGGAGCTTTTGAATGATTTTTCTGTTTTTCTTTCATTTTCCAGGAGGGATACTTGGGGCATTGTTCAATTTACTCAATAATTGGCTAACAATTTTCAGAATAAGGTAGGATCACAAGCTATTGAATATGGAAG
Source organism: Hypophthalmichthys nobilis (assembly GCA_037950665.1). NCBI lineage: Eukaryota > Metazoa > Chordata > Actinopteri > Cypriniformes > Xenocyprididae > Hypophthalmichthys > Hypophthalmichthys nobilis. The sequence goes on along the minus strand of CM075475.1, from coordinate 27,168,089 downwards.
GTTATGGGTAATATGTATTGCATTAATTTAGGAAACACTTTTTTGTATAATGGTAGTAAAAAAATTTTGTATAATGGTAGTAAAAAAATATAACTATTATTGGTGCCGCAATGTATCTAGTCCTTATATTGGCCATTTTAACTCATTTTTGCAGCAACTTGACAATAGGTTTGAGATTCTGCTAAATGGATGGTAGGTTTAGTCATTGAATTGTAATTATATATCACTGAGCAGAAGCAGTTGGGATGACTTTTACAGTACATATCAATCATTTGTCATGTGCCCAACAATTTTCCGGGTTATGCCCTCATGTCAAATTGAGGCCAACAAGTAAAGGAAGAGACTTTCCAAACTTGTAAGGAGTTTAATATAGTCTGAGAATGACTGATACTGAAAACACAAAATAACTGTTAAAAAAAAACATAATGTTAAGGAGCATTTAACAAACCTTTTATTTTTAAATTTGTCAGCTTTATTATTTACACTGCCATTCAAAAGCTTGGGTCAGTAAGATCAGTCAGTTTTTTTTGTTGTTGTTTTGTTTTTTGTTTTTTTTTAAAGAAATTAATACTTTTATTCAGCAGGGATGCATTTAATTTAATCAAAAGTGACAGTGAAGTCACAAAAGTTTGTTTCAACTTCTTTTGAACTTTTAATCCATCCATCCATCGGCCTTTGAGATTTTAACAGGATGTGTTATGTCTCAGGTACGTTCACCGGCCGTGCCTGCAGGTAATGGAGGCTATGCTGGTTGCGGCGGTGACCGCTACAGTTTCCTTTGCTATGATCTATTTCTCCAATGACTGCAAGCCATTGGGACTGGACCACACTGAGGAATATCCTCTGCAGGTGTTTGTACTTACTGGGCTTTCAAGATGTTTTCTTAAAGGTGCTCTATGTAAGTTTTTGACTGTACTGAAGCATAAAAATACCATAATATGTTTGCAGATATTTATTAAACATGCTCAGTTCACATATTCGTTTCTCTGAAAACCATTGCTACAGCCAGTTATTTTACTTTGAAATTTGCGTTCTGTGTCGGAATTTCTGTTTTTGTTTCGGTCTGTGCAAGGCCGCACGTTGCCAATTTACGCAATAGTATTTCGCCACCCCGGGTTGCCAGTTGGCGGAAAACACATGTAGCGAATTGCAGTCATGGAAGCCAGCGAACAAACTGGGTCAGAGATCCAGGTTCTTCCCGACCTAAAAAGCCTCAGCATCCATCCATCCAGGAGCATATTAAAATGTGATATCAACTCATTATAAATCAATAAATCAACTAATTATCTTACAGTGTGTAAGTCTCCTCGCCTTCCAATGTCAGTTGAGTTCGCTTCTGTTGCGTGTCTTTTTTGGCAACCCGCGTGTGCATCAAGTCTGAGGGGGCGGGGCAAACAATATTTTGAATTTGGACTGCAGTACCCATTTCAACCACTAGCTGTCATTCTTACATAGAGCACCTTTAAATGATGAAATGCTTAGTTGAACTGATCCTAGATCAGAATGTAGTCTGAAATGCCAAACAGAAATGATTTGTTATATTGTTCATTTACAGCTCTTCTGTTCTGATGGTGAATATAATTCCATGGCCACCGCCTTTTTCAACACACCTGAGCGGAGTGTAAGGAGTCTGTTCCACAACCCTCCAGGTGTGTCTCTGTGTGGGTGTGGTTGGGTGTGGACAGGCTTGAGAATGTGTGCGGATCTTATCAGACTTGAATTCAAAACATCAAGCCTGATGGTCATTGCAACATTTCTTGAATTATGTGGTGTGTCTGCATGGTTTTTTTTAGGAATGTGTGTTTTTGCATGTGTCTGCCAAGGTTTTAAGCAGATTTAGAGTTACAAGCTAGAAGCAGGCCAGCTAACAGGCAGCTAAAATCTTCCTACGCTCTGGAGAGAAGCCATTTTTGATTGCTTTCCCAGAGTGCTGCAAGTGCTCTATAGTCAGTACACAGCCACTAGACTAAACAAGCAAAATCACAACTTACCTATTAGCAAGGTTGGTAATGTTTCAAAATGTAATTTGATTATATTGCTTGCTAACATAAAAATGATATGATTAATATCACAATTACTACAAATAATGATATGGTTTTAATATTACTTCATTGCTAGTAGCCTTATGTTGCCCCCTACAGCTGGAGAGCTTAAAAGTATGCAAACATTTTTGCATACAAGTTTTTTACAAAATAATAAATAAATAAAAATAAAATACATAAAATAAAAGGGGGGTGAGGGTCCTATTCTAGTAACATACATAAGTCCAGTGCAGAAAGAAGTTTCAGGGCATTTCTGTCCATCATACACTGAAGAGATTTTGCAAATAGCTTCAAATCATTCTTCCATCTGTTGAAATGGGGTTTAATTTTTAAATATTTACACCTGTGGATAAAATGTTTACCTAAAACAATCAGATTGTTTATCAAAAATTCTAGGTTCTTATCATTTATAAATGCTAAAGAGAACAAATGCTCAGCCGACTACAGATCATGCAGGGTTGTGCATAGATGTCATTTACATTTAAAGGGTTTGTTCACCCAAAAATGAAATTGTCATTATTAATTACTCACCCTCATGTCGTTCACACCCTTAAGACCTTCGTTCATCTTTGGAACACAAATTAAGATAAAATCCGATGGCTCAGTGAGGCCTGCATTGCCAGCAAGATCATTTCCTTTTTCAATGCACAAAAAGGTACTAAAAACACATTTAAAACAGTTCATGTGACTACAGTGGTTCGATCTTAATGTTATGAAATGACGAGAATAGTTTTTGTGCACCAAAAAAACAAAATAGCAACTTTATTCAACAATATCTAGTGATGGGCGATTTCAAAACACTGCTTCATGAAGCTTCGAAGCTTTACGAATCTTTCGTTTCAAATTAGTGGTTCAGAGCATGTATCAAACTGCCAAAGTCACATGAACTATTGAAATTTCGAAACACTTATGACGTAACGAAGCCTCATTTACTGAAATCACGTGACTTTGTCAGTTTGATACGCGCTCCGGACCACTGATTTGAAACAAAAGATTCGTAAAGCTTCGAAGCTTCATGAAGCAGTGTTTTGAAATCGCTCATCACTAGATATTGTTGAATAAAGTCATTATTTTGTTTTTTTGCCGCACAAAAATATTCCCGTCGCTTCATAACATTAAGGTAGAACCACTGTAGTCACATGAACTGTTTTAAGTACGTCTTTAGTAGCTTTCTGGGCATTGAAAGTGTTATTTATTTTGCTGTCAATGGAGGCCTCACTGAGCCATCGGATTTTATCAAAAATATCTTAATTTGTGTTCTGAAGATGAACGAAGGTCTTACGGGTGTGGAACGACATGAGGGTGAGTAATTAATGACAGAATTTTCATTTTTGGGTGAACTAACCCTTTAAATGATTTAGAAGATTCTCACATCCAGAGTGATGTACCAACAGTGTTTTAGCATAACAAATGAGATTGTTGTGATCGATCAACAGATTGCAAGCATGCCATTTAAAACAATATCTGCTAGGAAAGGTATGGTACTGTTCTAGACTAACTGGCATTAGTCACAGCACTTGCATATTGTTGCCCTATTGTTGGTTTGATTGCTTCTATTGTTCTCCTCATTTGAAAGTCACTTTGGATAAAAGCATCTGCTAAATGATTAAATGTTAATGCAAATTTTACTGGGAATATCTCTTTCTCAGGAACTTACAACCCTGTGACTTTGGGGGTCTTCGCTCTGGCCTATTTCCTCCTAGCTGTCTGGACGTATGGTCTGACCGTGTCAGCAGGAGTGTTCATCCCCTCTCTGCTCATTGGAGCAGCCTGGGGGCGACTCTTTGGGATCCTTTTGTCTGTCATCGTTCCCAGCCCATCAGTAAGTACAGCTTTACCCTTTTTTTAATGACAGCTACATTTTAATCCATCTTAATCCACAAATTCGAGAAAAATATAGCTAAAATGTGAAGAAAGATTAGCTGTATTGTGTTGTTGACATTTTTTTTAAACTGATAGATTTCGGCGAATCCTGGAAAATATGCTCTGATAGGTGCTGCGGCCCAGCTTGGTAAGTTATCGAGGTTTTAGCTTCATGTTAATTTCAGCTAGACATTCTTTACGGACATGCAGCAGGAATGCAGTCTCGTGGCTTAAAATAGTGCTCCCAACTGCATTTCTGTGAAATAAGTAAGTGTCGTCAATAACAAAAATGGCTGTTTTGTTGTGTTAATCTGACAGGCGGCATTGTCAGAATGACCCTCAGTCTCACGGTAATCCTGGTAGAAGCCACAGGGAACGTGACCTATGGCTTTCCCATCATGCTTGTGCTGATGACTGCCAAAATTGTGGGGGATTACTTTGTAGAGGTGAGAAGCAAAATATCTAGCATGCTTGTTTTTACTTTGTAGAGGTGAGAAGCAAAATATCTAGCATGCTTGTTTTTGTCTCCTGTAAACTGGTGATTTGTCTTTCCAGTATTGTATGGTTTTTTGTTTTTTTTTAAGGGTGTCACAAAGCATTAGTCATGCATGTATGTCATTTATGTTTTGTTCTATTTGAGCACAAAGCACTTGTGTGCTTTTGTCTGACTCGTTTTTGTTGTTTATAGGGCCTGTATGACATCCATATTAAGCTGCAAAGTGTTCCTTTCCTCCACTGGGAGGCTCCTGCTACTTCTCATTGGCTGACGGCCAGGTAACCACACCCTTCAGCCTTATGTGTCATATGATGCTTTCATCTTCTCTGATGCACTCTATACTGACTCTCAGTTCTAGGTAATTCATACAACCATGCAACATTAAGGCCAAAGTAAACTTCAGTTTTTATGCATACGCGAGGGTCCGCGCGGGTACAGTGCATGTGGCGCAAATTTCGTCACCAGAATAGTACACGCTCCGCACAATTTTTGTAACTGCACATGCACATTGGATTTGTTTTGCACTAATCAGTTATTCCACAAGGTGGCAACACTGGCCCGGGCCATTGTTTCATAGTAGAAAACGAAACTAAAGAACAACAACAACAGAGGTCCACATAGGTTGTTTGCACATGACGTCACGGGGAGGCACGAAATGCAGATGGAGTGCAGGAAGTGATTTTCTACATTGGGAAGCACTTTAAAATGCCTATGCATCGTTTATTGTTGCTCTAATTGATCAAACCGAGAAACCACAAGGAGCTTTTTGTCGTTTACCAAAAGTAATCCTGCGTCTGCGGATGGGAACTAACTAAAAAATAAATAAATAAAACTTACTAAAAAATAAATATGTATAATGAAATGATACTTTAGATAGAAACTAATAAGAAGTATACACTTTAACGAAGTGCACACAAATTTTTCCCGTAACATCTGTATTTGTGAGGTTTGCGGCATTAAATGTTTAATAGATCTTCCATTTCAATTATTAGACAGAACAGTTAAAGACCGTAAACTAATGAAGACAAAGAATGGGTGCTTCTGAGCTCAGCGCTATCAAAATAAAAGTCCTGCTTCTGACTCTTATCAATCAAACAGAAAAACTTATCAGCCGATGCAATAACAAAAAATGTCAAATATCGGTCAGCTACTAGTCTACTACAGTGTTGTTATAATTAACAAAAACTATTAAAATTGTTTTCATTAATTGAAATAAAGCTGAAATAAAGTAAAATGTAATATCATGAAAAACTTAAAAGCTTAAACGAAAAGTTGAAATGTTGCTTTGGCAACTAACTGAAAAAAAATGTTGAAGTTATTAAAGTAGTTCAAGTACTAAAATAACTAAAAATAAAGCTGTATAGAATACTTTTAAAAAATGATAAAAGCACATAAATTGACTCGACCTTAATGTAAAAATGAAATTAATACATACTACAATATTATATAAATAATACTCTAATAACGGTGGTGCAGTGTCATATAGTGAATGTATTCTTTACAGGGAGGTCATGAGCTCTCCAGTCACCTGCTTTAACAGAGTGGAGAAGGTCGGAACGATTGTGGACGTCCTTAGCAACACATCCACCAATCACAATGGCTTCCCAGTGGTCACCCATACTATTGTGGACGATGAGGTGACATAACCATGACAACATGACATCACATCCTGTTAATCCTAGTATATTCCAGTTTAAATAAAGACTAAAAGTTGCATGTCTTCTTCCCACAGCCGGGCAAAATCTGTGGACTTATTCTCCGATCTCAGCTTATTGTTCTTCTCAAGCATAAGGTGTGGACAGTTCTGATTATGATGACTTCAGTTGGACAATTTTGATCTTTACTTTTTAGGCAATACTGTTACTATGGTCAATTCTAATAGTTCAGCCCTCTGTCTGTGTCTCAGGTGTTTGTGGAGAGGGCGTCTTCACGTCTCATCCAAAGGAAGCTACAGCTGAAGGACTTCAGAGATGCATATCCACGTTTCCCCCCTATCCAGTCCATCCACGTCTCTCAGGACGAGAGAGAATGCATGATGGACCTCACTGAGTTCATGAACCCGACCCCATATACTGTGCCTCAGGTCAGTTATATTACATTGTAGCATATACAGACTGAGACTGTCTGCCTTGCATGTAAAGCAGTCAACTATAGTTTTTGTTTTTGCATTCCATTTTGGAGCAAGTTTATCTGAAATTGATTATATAACAATGGACTAGCATTGGGAAAAAAATAAAGACTGGAGACTGGAACCTCTCCAGTTTCCAGCTTATTCATACATGGAATTAAGCCGTGTCCAAGCTTTAACCAGAATGCCACTGCCACACCCTATTGAAATGCCACCAGGAAGTGTATTTTAGTTGTCATGACTATGTGGTTTAATCATGTGCAGTATTGACTGTTGTTTTTCATATTTGATTTCAGGAGACTTCACTCCCTCGTGTGTTTAAATTGTTTCGGGCACTAGGACTGAGACATCTGGTGGTGGTTGATAATGAGAACAGGGTGAGTGTATCCACCTATGTTTTACTGTGGTTCAGTTGCTATGTTTAACTCAGAGCTAATCTTTAGGTTGATATTGGAAATTTAATTTTGCTTTCTTCGAGTTTTAAATTTAGATTACCTTTCCATCATCTATTGCTAACTTAAAGTTAATATTTAAAAACACCAATTATTTAGTAAAACTGTTACATGTAATCTTTTGCAAATCTCAAAATAAATATTTTTTTATAGTGTACATTTATAATGGTGGAACTCCTAAATTCACTTGTAGCATTAAAATGATTATAGTTTATTTAAATGTTTTAACCCTAGTAAAAAAAAAAACAACTATACCAAAATCTATTTAAAATGCATTTATTTCATACTAAGTATACTTCAAATCCATTAACATATTTATTGGCATATCACTTAAGACTTACTGATATAAAATTATAATTAAACTTTATTTGGAGTATTTCTTTATTGTACAATGCACATTTCTTAATATTAAGCCTAAAATGTGTTTTAATATCACTGTTAATAAGGATCATATGATCACTGTATAATATCAGTCTTTAAATGCAAGATATTTAAAGTGTACCTAAAGTATACTTGCAATAGTTCCACTTTAGCACAAATATACTTAACTATATCTTTAGTTGGACCTCAGCACTGCCTCTGCACAATTAAAGTGCATTAATTACAAAGTTAGTTGTTCCAAATTAGCAGACTTTATATCAAGTATATCAGTTTAGTATACCAAAAGTGCAATTGCAGGGTATTTTTATTAAGCACATAAATATGTAAATGTATTTGTAGTATACTTAGCATAAAAAATGTATTTCAGATACATTTTAGTATTTGTTTTCACTAGGGAATTTATTTACATATTTTAATTTCTTTTTTCATTTAATTTATTTTCATGTATTATAGAGGAAATAGTATAGAACCTGAATATCGGCTATTTATTGGTTATCTACAATAACATAAAAATTCAGAAATGCTATGGGTCTTATAATTACCTCTACTTTGGATGTGAAGGTTGTGGGGCTGGTAACCAGGAAGGACCTTGCGCGCTACCACATGGGTAAAGATGGCCTGGAGGAGCTTCACCTGGCTCAGACGTGATTGGTCTTCAAGTTCATTCTGGACCCTGCCTTCAGAGTGCCAGCTTTGGACCGTAATAACTCAGGGGCTGGTCAGAGTCTCTCTCCTGTCAAAGATGCCAAACACAAACCTGCAACATGCACAATTTGTCCGACATTCAGTATTTTAAGGGCTCGATTATTTGAAGAATACATTTTTGCTCCTTTATCACAAAGTCAGTTATGCGTTGATTTTTGCCTGTGGAAATACAGCGAATGAGCACATTATGTTAGTACGTAATGTTAGTTTTGCACTATGTGACTATTTATTACATTTATAATATTTTAGAGTAGATGAGCTTTTCGGGAGCCCTAACTCTCCAAAAGCATCATTTTGTGTCACCTTACATGTTTATCATGGCTAGTTACCATTTGAGACATGTACATCAATGTTTATTGTCATGCCAATGATAATGTATATTGACATGACAATGAATGCATTTTTTTCTTTTTCAACAAGGATTTGTTTTTGCAGTCACAACAATTCCTACACAATATAAATTGTGAATACTTACTTGCTAATGCTTAAAGATAGTTCTAGTAAAATGCTCAAAGTAAGATATTCATTATGAATGTGCAGGACATTTCAAGCAAGTTTCCTGATATGGAGTAAAATCTTAAGATTTCTCCCCATTTGTAGCATTAAGAAACCTATTGGTGATACCTCTATGTGCACTTAATACAGACTACGACATATATTGTTACAGTTACTATGGTTCATTACATTTTTGTTTACTTAAAGTTGTTTAGGATTTTTAAATGTTTCTGTCTTGATTTATCAATTTAATAGTATCAAATATTTTAGGGTAGATCTGGCCCTAAAATTAAATACATAAATCCTATTTTTCACGTAGCAAGATTTGGTACGAGTTTAATACTAGCTAGTGATTTTATGTAGTACATTTCCTGAGGGGAGTTTGCCTACAGAATGTGAATTTTCTGCCTTGAGCTGCATTTGTTTTCTGTGAAAATCTATACTTTAAAATTAACATATAAATCACAGTATTGAGCAGTGAAAGATCATGCTAAAATAATTGCCAAGCACTGATTGCAAGAAACTGTCTTTAACTGAACATCAGATGAAGCGTATAAACATGACATCTTGTTGTCTTTGTGCTAAAAATTTGACTTGTAGGCTGTACGCGTCAATGTTTAAAGCCAATATTTTTTGTTTTTATTGATCAATGATCTTTTGCTCTGCTGATCTCTACTTTTATATGGGTGTTGATTTGAAGTAAAAAAAAAAAAAAAAAAGTTTATTTTATAACCATTTGAACAACTTTGTGAACTAATAAAGCTATGAATCAACAAATGAATTCCTCATGCCTCTTCAGTAATTTTCTCAGATGATCATGGCTGATTTGGATTAAAAAAAAAATCTGTTTTAAATTTTGTCAGCTTTTATGAATACACTAGCATATAGATGGCTTCAAAGCTAATTAACATGGATTAAATAAATTATTCTGCATGTGCAACTGATGTTCTATTTCAGGAAACTCAGCCCATTAGTAAGGCAACAACACTACATGACTAAGCAGTATGTTATTTTTCAGCTTTTACTTGGCATAATCATCCCTGATACTACACTGACACATTGTTGCGAGGTGTCTAAAAAAATGGTGCAAAATTGAATTCTATGAGTAATGCTGCAAGGATCTCTTAAGTTTTCATGTATGAATCCCATGTTGATCCGCCCTGTTTATTATAATCTCTGCTGTCATGTGCAGCTAAATCCACACAGTGATCTCTCTGAGCCTAGGAGAAAGGGCTAATGTAATTACATCATATCTGGATTATAATTAAATAATTTACATAATTTATACTTGTGTAAGTATATCTGAATGTTGCTGAATCATGAGTGAGTGAGGTCATCTGGGTAGTGTGTTTAACAGCAGTAAATTTTAACCATCCATAGACATTAATTTTAATTTGATCATGCTCCATTAAAAACAAACATAATTCAGCACAGAGCACTAAATGTGTCCATATGCAGTGCGGGTGCCTGAGGGTTAAGTTCAGTGTGTCCTAATCCATTTAGAGCGAGTCTAAATCTCCTTTCCTTAATCCTCTCAAATCAATAGGTGCAAAAATACATCTGTCTGGCATCAACTGCCAACTGTCAACTTACATCTTTTACTTCCTCTTTTTATCTTAAATTAGGGTAACCTTTATTAGCTTATTCAGTGACTTTCAGTTGGTATAGGCCAGGGTTGCCAGGTTTTCACAACAAAACACGCCCAATTGCTCCTCAAAACTAGCCCAAAATTAGCCAAATGGCATTTCAGGAGGGTCCCACAGTAAAAAATCGCGTTCCGGGGGGTAAAATTCGCGTTTTTGGCGGGGCTCCCCTAGAGAAATTCGCATTCCAGGGTCTAAATATCACGTTATTTTGGGTTGATTCAACCCGCGGACATGAAAAACAACCCGCAGCAACAGTGTAAAAGTAGCCCAACCCCGCGGGAAAACCGCGGACTTGGCAACACTGGTATAGGCCATCATTTCTGTCACTAATTTTCTCAATCGGATGATGCTTGTCTTAGCAACCCAAATAACCATGTAACAAAAACATGTTCTAATAAAGCAAAAAGCCCCGTGAAGCCATGGTTTACAGTGAATTTATAACAGCTAAGGGGGTTTTAGGCACTCTGCTCAGCGTCATGCCTAACAACACCTCTTAGCTGTAATAAATTCACTGTAAACCACGGCTTCACGGGGCTTATTGCTTTTATAAAACGGTTAGCACACAGTACAAATATTAAAGTCAAAAAATATGTATCAATGCAACTTTCATTAAGTAAAATCATTAAAAGGCTTCCTTCCGCTGGAAAAAATAGTCCCTGACCATGAACAGCAACAGAAGTTATATTATTACGCCATTAGATGAGGGAGTCACTCAGTCGCAAAGACTTTTATATTGAAACTTGTTGTGAACACGGAACAAGACTCAAATGACAAATGCTTTGACTAGCGCTGTCAGTGTCAGCAGGGCACGTGAAAACCCAGTATATGTTAAAAGGACAAGATCGCAGCAAACATTCAAACGAATTTTTTATGAACATATTACTGACCTGAAGGAAAATGCTAAATCTGAATGCAGGTAATACACTCGATATCTCTCTCACAATACTCTTCTACATAATACAGTAAGCTTCAGAACAAACATGTTTATGTTGCTAAGAGTGGTTGCTAAGACAGACGCAACATACACATTCAGTAGAGCAGCCATACATGTAATGCAGTCAGCTGTATGTTCTCGGGAATTTTACAACTGCTTCAAACGCGGCTCAACCAATCAGAATCAAGGGCCGGAACTATCCGTTTTATAAGCACGTTTTGCCAACGTTTTTTTTTTTTTTTTTTTTTACGTTAAAGTTATGAAAACTTTATTTCTGAATGTTCCATTATTGGAATGTTACTTTTGATCTGTTCTCTGAAGATTTCGAAACAAGCAGTAACATTTAAAAAAGTCCAACTAAAACGTTTCAGAAAAAAAAAAGTTCTATGAATGATGTAGTATAGCCTAAATAAAATTTTTGTGCTAAGGTTTTGAGAACATTATTAAACACCTGCATAAACATTATATTAACATACTGGAATCTTTTTTTTTTTTCATAACTTTGAAATAACCTGTTAGGGTAGAATAGCGAACCATTTTTAAATGTTTTTAAACAACTCGCTAATGATTTGTATTGATAGATCTGTGGTAGGCGTATGTAAATCTACAAGAACGTGTTACATTATTATTACACTATATATAGGGCTACTTTTGATATACAAACGGTCAAAGTGCTATGGTTACCTCATAAATTTAGCGCAAATTATCTAGCATTCGTGGTTAGCCTACTAAAACGTTTGAAAAAAAAAAAAAACACTTTTATGATTCTGACCTTTTGTGTTGACTCCCTTTTGTTAAAATTGATAACGACCTCGTCAGTCTTTGAGTTGTAATGCATATCAAATGTAATTTAGCCCTGATTATGTTTTACACTGTTAATCCTTATGAAGAAGTAATTTAGAAAAATTAGAAAAGAGACTACATAAATGAATTTGAAGAAAGCAATTTGATGGCAGAGGAGTTCTTGTGAACTGCTTAATTGACCATTAACAAGGTCAAGAAGTCATACGATTTTTGCAGCAATTAATTTCCATGCTGAATTTCCACATTTCTTGTTCATGTTTCAAATAGTATACTTCATTCAAATAGTCTACACCAAATCTTTATTTTAACATATTTAACAATACAGATGTTTTTTTTAAATTAAGCCAAACATGAGAACTAAATTTGCTACATTGGAAGTCTAAGGCATCAACACCATACAACAGATGAAGTGATGTGAACAGCTAATAAGGCCTCTCCTCTCAGAGTGCATCTACTAAAAAAAAAAAAAAGGCCAAAATATAGAACTAGCACAAATAAAAACATTTCAGAGATAACTTGGCAGGTGGTGCCACAGAGTGTACCACTGTATGGAATTTGGGTTATGTGCAGTAGAAAATAAACTTTGATTGAAATCAAATTCCACATTATTTCTTCTACCAAAAGGCCTGTCACCTTTATATCATCCTATAAATGTCATAAACCTAATTTCTCCTGCATCTGAATATTCACTATATTAAATGTATTGTGCATTCATAGGCTGGTGGGTTGGTGTCTGTACAACTGTTTGCAACAGAGTATAATAAAGGCAATGGTGCAAGAGTCCGTTTGCAGCATCCCTCATTTGGGATCTAGAGGTGGAGTCTAGTCAACTAAACCAGGTGACACATCTTCCTGTAGTCCGTCTCAAATAATACCATACTGGGCGAGCTCGTGCAACTCCAGATGGCTAAACGCTTCCCATGGACACACCACAGTGATGTCTGTGCATGAAAGAAGTTGGCAGATGAAGCACAGTGATGAGCCAGACAGTGAGAAAAAAAAAAAAAAATCAGTTTGCAAGAGTAATGGGTTTAGCATAACGCAACACAGTAATTTGAACACAACAAAAGCTACGTTCCGAAGGCTGTACTCACCAGTGCCAAGACCCTCCATTCCTGGGATCTCATCTCCAAATCTAATGAAAAGAGAGAAGAAATTGATCACAAAATGAAGTGTATTTCCTAATAGATCAAGTAGATTTAAATGTTGTCTACTCACCCTTTGACTCCCTTCTTGGGAGGTTTGCTTTTGAATTGTCTTGTCATTCTCTGTTTGAATTTAGGGGGTCCTCTTCTGGGTGTTGTTGGTCCTACTCTTTTTGGGCTTACGGGTGAGTCACTGAGACTGTCGCAGCTATTTCCCGAGCTCATCTCGTACACCGTCTGTGTTTCCCAAAAAATCAGGCTCTTATGTGGGATCTAGTGTTTGTAGATGTCTTCTCGGTCAGTGTCAGTCTCTCTCCTTGTGGTCGAGGAAAGTCGGCTTAAATACACTCAGACTGGTCCGTGTTTGCGTCAATGGGTCAACAACAAAGCCTGACAGATTGCCGCAGTCACACAGCAGCAATCCGTTCCAGGTTAACTCAGGCAAATTGCTGGGATTACTCCTTGGATTCTAAAAACACAAACTGGCCTTCATTGAGAAATCTTTCTGAATGGTCAACTCACATACTTCAGTACACCTGGAGAGTCTGTCATGGGTTATGGTGAACATGTGTTTCATTCATGGCATATGTAGAGGAAATGACTGACAACAAGATCTTATGCATACTTAAGGAATTCAAGCATGTCAACAACTTTGATAATGACATTACCTTAAATGGCTATATAAGCAAGACGGATGTGTTTCAAAAAATTTTCTAAATTTTTCCAAAGTGAGTTGGCATATATAGTAATTTTACTTAAAAAAATCAACAATAATTGCACATTTCTCTTATGTTAAAGAACTTTCAGATATCTGCAAACACCATCATTATGTTAAGAGTAGCATAAATAGAACAATGACACTGAAATCTGTTTTTAACTTCATCTCATGAAGTTTAACTTACTGTTAAATTGTTTTAAAATATTTTATCTATCTATCTATCTATCTATCTATACATCCATCCATCCATATAAAATACAAAAATAATTAATTTTGAAATGGTTATTGTGGCCCTATTTAACACAAGATATCAACATTAAAGTGAGAAACACAACAGTATTATCTACACTTAATATGGAACAGGGTTGCTGACGTTCAGTGTGGCGTAAGCTATGTTAAAAGACTAATTTACTTAAAGTTAAGTCCCTGACATTGTGAGTGATGTCGAGCAGTGAGCACCATTAAGAAGATCATGTCAAGCAGAGACAGATGTCAAATATAGAATTGGGATATGAGAGTCATGTGGCTGAGAGCTTTAATACAACTGAGAAAGAACACCTGCTTCTTTAAGAGAAGTGGAATTCAGGCCAACAGGTAAAATATCATCTCATGCAGCCTTTTCGGATTACACATGAACTGATACAACAATAAAAAGACTTTTAAGGACAGTTTAAAGAAAAAGAGACCTCCATTTCCAGTTCACAGCGTGATCTGAGTCTCTTTGAAAGTTAACTTCACTCTGAGTTACCCGCCATTCCCTGGAGGCGTGGATTATCTGTAATATCATGGAGCTGCTAAAGTGTATTTTGGAGATCTTTAGAGAGCCTTCTGTGGCAATGGCATAAAACTGAGAAGGCATAACTTACCTTGGTCTCAAATCAGTACCTGATTGTATTTCTGTTCTTTTTATTTTACTGTTAAATATGATTTAAGTGAGTAAGGATTATTAGTAGTAGCAGCAGTCAGCAGCCATACATACACTTTTATAAATACACATAAACAATGTTTAAAAAAGATAAAATAATAATAAAAACGCATATTAAACACCAATCCAGCTAGGAAAATGTAATTCAACTTTTAAACAGAAGGGGGTGGTAAGAATCTTAATAAAAGCTGATGCAGTGAACTTGTTCGATAAAGCACAGGGGTTTAAAAAATCTCACAAGGGGCCCAAAGTTTACTTATATTTTAACTTTAACTTAATTAAAATGCCAAAAACTTTTTTTTTTTTTTAAATCAAGACCTATACATGTAAACTGATATCATATACACAGCTGAGATCTCACTCAAGACGGTTTTGACCACTGTAACATATAGCTGGTTTGTGCAGAAAAGCTTTGAATATTGTATTGGTCAATGAGGGGACTTGGAATCCAAAAGATTGAGGACCATTTGTATGGCATATTCTTTTGCAGAGAACAAAAACAGGTTTGGCTATAAAATCTGTGGCCTGAGGCAACTTCTTCAGCATTCCTTCTCAACACAGAACTCCCTTAATTCCTCTTCTACTGTAATGCAACTCTAGCAAAACCAGGATCTGCCTATCGACTTGTGCAAATACTACATAAAAGCATAGCATAAAAATCACAAAACACAAATGTTGAATGCTACTACAAAGTATATGGCCAAATCGTGAATTAAACAAAGTCTAATGCAATAACTGACCGATTTTGTGCAGATATGCAACTGCTACACAAATGAAAAGGAGCAACATGTAGCCTACATGTTAATCATAATTTATAATAATCGCAAAACTTATAACTTTATACATTTAACATTAAGCTTTTGTACATATATTAGGCATATATTAAGATATTTATTCATTTAGTATTAAATCCAATTGTATTCAATGGAAATTGCCTTCAAATTGTATTAAAGTCACATTTAACGTTACTTGACGTTTTGAATTTCAAGCATGTAGCCTACTCACTACAAGAGAAAGAGCGCAGCTATTTGCAGCAGGCATTGTTTTACAGAAACGCAGAAAATCCTGTCGAGGAATTTACAGACATGTTGAGACAAAGATGTCACAAATAGCCTATTTTAGCAGAGGAGTTTAAGCACAAGGCATGTTTAGGAGCTCATATTGTGGTGACGCAGATTCCTGCTGAGACGCTGCTGCACACTGTAGATTGACATTGTCACTGCTCTGTCATTTTAACGAGTTATTATGCTGCATGTCATTAAAATCTTGATACGGCCAGTACAGCATGTTTGATAAATCTGTTTGATTACACAGTATCAGATTGACTCTGCTAACATTGCAGTTGTTTGCAGTACGTTACTCATGTCCTGTGAAAATGTTTTGACATATTATATAATTTTGCCATTTTTAGAAATGTGATATTCTTTTGCAAGTAGCTACAAACATAAATAGCGAAGTTTACAAAACCGTAAAACAATTTTAAGTACACTTGGCTGGTGTTTCTTTTAACAGCTGTGTGTGAGGCGTTGAGTTGTGATTGGTAAACTCTATTTCCTGGTTTACACATGATCTGAACACTCTTGAACATCCGCATCTGCAGTTCTGCAAGACGAAACAAGGCGGTAAGACACTTTTACTTTATTACTTCACTATCTAACTTTGTTTTCAGTGTTAGAAACGATTTGTTTCGCTGTAGACATTATGCAAAGATGCAGACAATGGAAACAAGATGCATACTGATTTTTTTAACGTTGGCAAAAGTTTTTTTTTTTTGTGGGGGCTTTTTAAGGCTCATATAGGTGATCTTTGTTATTTCCATTTTCATTTTTTGAATGACATTCTGAAATGGGAACACTGTCTTGAACTGTAGGAGGTTACATGCATATTTAAACTTGATTAATTCTCAAGATTTCAATTCACACAGCAAAATGTATGATTTAATTTGAGAGGAATAGGCTATAGAATGATATTAATATCTGGCTTTGATGATAATTTGGTGCATTAATAATCTCACTTATGCCACAAAGACAGTATTAGCCCCATACTCTAACTTTTGATGTACTTTTTTGGCAAAGTCGTATGCAACCACATCCTCTTTTAACGAAAGACCAAACTGAGATCCTGTTCTGACTGGCTCCTGCATGTGTCAGACTCCTTACTGGCATCCTTTATCACTTTATAAGTATGAATATTGAGCAGAATGAACGATTCAAAAGACTTTTAGATGTTACGTAAGAAATAATGCACAAACATCGTCACAATAGATGTTCAGATGTATCACCTTAAAGGGGTTTATTTTGTACAATATCCTACTACTTGTTATGCTGCATGGACAGGAAATGTTAATTTTAGTTGAAATTATTTTATTAGTTTACTTGTTTTCATTTTTCAGAAATATTTGAGCTCTGAATGTTACAGTTGAACAAACAGACAAACAGCTGTGTATTAAAAAAGTTGCCACATCACCAGGACATGTCAATATTTCACCTATTTTATTTCATTTAAACTGTCGTAAATATCTCTTGTTGCTATTTGAGTATTAGACCATGGGTAATTTTACTTGTGCATGGATGAGAAGGTTTAAAGTGCTGGTGAATCACTATTATTCTCTGTCGTCATTCAATCCTTTTTCCTGTCATTCAGTAGCACTTCTAACTGTCTCACAATGCCCTTGCTCTGAAAAAAAAAATCTTTTACACACTTACATAGCAGGCGCTAAATATGATGGTGATGTTGAGTGTCTTTATAGCCAAACTGATATGGTTTAATCAGCACGAGAAGGTGTATTGCTATTTTATTGCAGCCTCTGGAGAATTCAGATATGATTTTCTTTTTTTTTCTGAAAGCTCATTTTGCATTGAGATGGTTTAAGGGGCTGTAAAATGATTGGAAAATTCTTGCGATGCCTTTTAGCCTCATATTGATGAGCGCAGTAGATGACATACGTCAAGGTGCATCACTGAACTGATAAATAGCCCATAAAAGCTAGTGTGGAAATGATTTTCGAAGAGATGAAAACTTTCAAGGTTTTCTTTTAGTTCTTTGAACAGCTAACTCTGTTTTTCTCTGCACAAATAAACAAGTGCAGTCACCGGAGAAGCAGCCAAAAATATCACAATGGCTGACAGATCCCTAAAAAGGAAACTGTGTATATTAACTGGCAGACCTCGATAAACAAGATCTTTGTGTATTGATCAAGACAGCCCTTTCACTTCCTTCTTGGGTGTTTGTTGTTCAGGCCTAGGGTTGTGCTGAACTTCCTGAAGTAGTGGAGCAAAACGAACTGCAATTTCGAACAAGCCTCAAGAGGAACCATTCAGAACTACACCAATGTGATTTTATGGTTATTTAAATTTATTTGACTTTGTTGAGACCCAATTTGACAGCACATTCAGACAACAGACGACAAGCCTCATATTGTCAAAAGAATGCCACTGATCTAGACCAACTGTGGTTGGATTCAGAAGACTGCTCTTGTTACTTCCTGTTTGTGCAACAGTTTCCAGTCATGCAGATCATAAGTAGAGATATTTCTTTGTCAAAAGTGTGTGCATGCATCACTTGATCATTAGTCTTTTATGATTTTTTGTTTGTTTGTTTTCTCCTTCTTTGTAAGTTTCATTGGAAATCACAGGCTGCCAGATAGCAGCAGTCTTGTGCTCTCAGCTTAGTGTAGTTTGATAGATCTATTATGTAATCTGTCAAATCCCATTTCAGAGCTGCTTGATTTGAATAACTGTCAGTCTAAACTCGAATCCCAGATTGCGCTAGCTGACCAATGTGAAACCTACAAAGTAAGATAGAATAACCAGAAGTGAGGTCTCTTTAATATCTCAATTTTTAATTCAAAGGAATCAGTTTCAATGGAGAACAAAAAGATACTTAAAGTTGGCATGAGATGGAAGTTGCAATAGTCTTTTCTTCCCTTTTGTGACATATATCTCTTTGTGAAACGGCTTCCTGAACTGGAAGAAATGTAGGCGGGACTTGATTTTGTCCATTAGGAATTGATTGGATGGTTATGGTTTGCTATTGCTGTGATGTCATGTGAGTGACAGGTTGTCCCACCCTCGCATCAATAAACATGTCATCAGAAAAGAGATGTCACTGCAAGACAAGTTATTTTGATTAAATTATTTTAATTAAATTATGATTTTGATTTGATTACATGGGCATATGAATAAAAAATGATGTCTATGGATACATAATCTCATCAAATTCTTCTAATTATAAGGGCTATTCTACAGCAGTTCCCGTTTTTTTTTTTTTTAATCGTGTGAATTTGTGAATAAAACTATTGGTTGAATGCTGTAGTTAGAAGATGTTTGTATTATATTTTTGCTTTTGCACTGGCACTTCAGTCTCACGCTGCCTTCATATGCTCTATTGACATGTCAATCTGCACATACTAGTTTCCTTTGGCTGTGCACGAGAATGAATAATTAACTTCCTAGGATTATGATACTTGTAAGTACTTGTAATGTTGCCTTTGTGCAAAGTAAACCTAATTTCTAAATAAATAAAAAGAAATACAAAACCAGTCCTAAGTGAAAGAAAACAAGTTGACAAAAAGATTGAATCCCATATTTGGTGATAATATAGCATAATGATAGATTTATAAGCAATTTTTTTAAGCGAAAATTATCAAAAAAAAAAAAAAAACTGAGAAGTAGTTATACCCTGTGTGAACAAAGTCACGAAGTTTCAGTCCAATGTGATAACATTAACTAGTATTTTCGGGAAAAAGAAAATCTTCTCTGGGTCAAAATGACCCGAACACCGCATGAGGGTTAACAATGTCTTTACTACTTTTCTGGACCTTGAATATGGTCATTTTGTTACTTTCTATGGGAGATTAAAAAAAACTCGGATTTCATCAAAAATATCTTAATTTGTGTTCCGAAGATGAACGAAGGTCTTGCGGGTTTGGAACAACATGAGGGTAATTAATGACAGAAATTTCATTTTTGGGTGAACTAACACTTTAAAAATCACCTGCAGGGCAGTTTCCACTGAACTGGTTTGGGGGGAAAAATCACACTAATGAGAATGTGACGTATTTGGACATGGGCGTGGTTTCTGACATCACACTTGGATGTGGGCCGACTTGGATATCCACCGCAGGCTGCAGCGAGACGCTTCTCGTGTGCGCTGCAGTTTTGTTGCCTGCCACTTTAAATGCTCAAGCTCTTTAGAGCAGGATGGATTCTGATTGGCTGTTGATGTTTTTATCATTCAGCAGCTGGAAAAAAATCATTCTGAAAGTTAATACAATAATATTGTGATCCTCTTTGTCGTTATAATTATTGTTGTGTGGACACTATTCTCATACACGATTATTAACTTATAGTTGTTGTTCTTGGTGTGATGGGCCTTAAATCAAACTTTTTGTAACCTTGGTATTTTTTATATTGCTGTTTTCTGAGTTCTCCAATAGTAACAAAGCCACACAAAGATGTTCGCTACAGTGATTTTATAACAGGTGTGTTTTATCCCTAAGAACATCCCTTGCGCATGGAAAAATCAGTGTAACGCATGACCATAATGGCTTATTGCTTCATTATACTAAATATGAATACTAGTTCAGATACAATCCAATGGGTCTTTACCTAGTTCACACATCAGATGATGTGCTGTTTGTGTCATAGCTTTGCACCAGACATGCAGTGAGATGCTGTAATGGGTCGGCGCACATAAACCATTGTCCTTACAAGTCTCTTGAAAAAGGCTTCAGCATTGCAGCACCCCTCAGCAAGATGCTTCCAACAACAGAGCATCAAGGCCGTGTGAAATGCAGAGGCACGCCCAGTGTAACCTCCGACAGGTTCCTCTGACAGGTCCATGACCCCTGAGAGAGATGACAGAACGACATGCTGGAGAATTACAAACTGATAGAAAGTCATCTTCGACCAGAGGGGAAAAAATCTGCCCAGCATGTTGCCCGTGAAAGAGAGAGTGAGAGAAAGAGAGAGGGAGAGAGGGGGGAGATAAAAGGGGAAACAATGTGATAGTTGATATAAAATGGGGGATGGTAAGAATAATAAGTGTCTCTAGAGAGCAGAAATGTGAAGACAGAGAAATAGAACAGGGAATAAAGAGAACAGAGGGGAAAGGATACTGTGTGTGTGTGTGTGTGTGTGTGAGGAAGAGGATGAGATCATCGCAGTCTCCTGTCTAATGAGTGATGGGGTTGGGAGGCGTGCTGAACTGAGGCGGAGGGTTTGCTTCTCATGCCGGTGGAATCAATAGCGTCTGCAGACTGGAATACCGTTCCCACATTACCGCCTCATTGCCAACACTTCAGCCACAGCCGGTCTTCCTGCGCGGATTAAGCACAGATCATTTGTGCATTCGTTCACTCCCTTACTTTCTTTTTTCTTTCTCTTACGTACTGTCTCTTTACTATCTCTCCCTCGCTCTCTCTCACTCGCTCTCGCTCTCTCTCTCTCTCTCTAGCCAACCCACACCCAGTGATTCTGTATCTTGGTTTTTTAGTGGCGGTAGAAAGGATGCTGCTGTGAATTCTTTTTTTATATATATATGTGTTTTAGAAACAGATTTTTCTGTACCACAGGAGGTGTGCTTTCTTGATTTTTTTTTTTCCTGATTTTTTTGTGGGAAACCTTGTGGAAAAGAGCTTACTCACAATGTTGGGCTTGGATGTTTGTGAATTTGGTGGACAGTTTCTTGAACTGCTCTGGTTAACAGTTTGCTACAGAGGTGAGGATGCATTTATGTTGTCTATTATGATATAAAAATGTTGAAAAGTTGAAAATGAGGTACTAAAATTAACTTGAATGTATGCTGTTTAAATGCTCTTCAAACTCCACCGAAAGACCTCAGATGATCTGCCAATCTAATAGACCAGCCCTAAACCTTCAGCTGAAGTAGTTTGAAGCTTAATGTGAATGGTGTTTATAAGTTGAAATGTATCCTAAAACCTATTTACGTTTCTAACTGATTTTTTTAAAGTCATGCTGAATGGTCATTTTAGGTGACGACTTCCTTTGTGGGTAGACATTTTTATAGTTGGCATGTGATGCAGTTAAAACAAGCGAAGTTGGATTGATCAATATGTATTGATCGATTGGTTGTTGCTCTCACAACATTGCTTTGTGTGTGTGATCATCATGTTGCTTGTAATTACATGTCACAGATGTTGTTGATTCAGGGCTTCACCCTGCAGAGCTGCTGCTTACTGACATCAATCCAGTGTTGCTCACTCCCACTTTACCTCTTTATCTGTGTCTTCCTTTCTCTTAGTGTCTCCATTTCACTTTGAAATCTTGGAAGTAATGATGTATGACATATGAACACCTGCTTTTATGTGTAAAGAGGAGAGTAAATGTACATATCTGAATGAGTAGGATGGGTTACATTGACATTGCTATCTCAGATTCCTATACAGTATGTGGCTTCTCCATGAGCATTCCCATTAATCTCAATGGCAGTTGCTCGGATGACACAGAGACCCCCGGAAGTATGTGATTTTGCTCACCGGTGTTCAGTTTTGCAGGTGTTTTGAGGCAGTTACCCTACTAGTCATTCAAGAGACAGGAAAAATATAAATATATAGTCAACTTAACTTAAATTTAAGTACCCCAAAAAACAAATCTGCCACTGGTAAAACATTTACTATAATAAAATATATTTTTTAAAAATGCAACTGTATGGTGTAGTTACAACATGTACCAACAGGGGCTAAAGGAAACATGCTAACCAACCAATCCCAACCTGAACCTCACGAGAAGGTGTTTTGCAAAGTTGGAATTGCGTACAAATTTGTATAACATGATTCGTAGGAAAACGTATGATTTATAGTAAAACAAAAAGTAAGCACGAACAGAAGGCTGTATGAAAGCGTACAAATGAAATCGTACAAATTCATATGGATTCCAGTTTAGCAAAATGTAAAAAAAGTTACGAATTGTCAAAAGACTGTTGGAAAAAACTTGATCCCTTGTATTTGACTTAAATCTGTTTCGTTTTTTGTCAAGTCTGCATGTCAAAACAACTTCGACAAGTTTACAAACCTGATTCATATTAAATCCATATGTGCTTTGAAATTCGGTCAAAATCTGATGTTTTGGAATGTGCCTTAGCCTAATATTGATACACCGGACATTGGCCCTGTCCCTAATGGCACACTTCATATGTACTTAAAATGACTTAAAATGCCCGCCGTGTGCACATGATTGTGAAGTCCATGAGACCATAGGGTGTCCCATTTGTCATTTCAGGATTCAGAAGGGTGCTTGCTATGCACCCTCTAAATGCACTTTTGCCGAGTCCGCACTGAGGCGAGCTCCACTGCAGACTTCTTCCCGACAGTCAAAGCAGGGTTCCGTTACGAAAGTGTGGATTCATAGGAAGATCGCGAGTGTTTAGACGCATTTAGGGCAGGGCCTTTAACAGCACTGTATAAACAAACAGTGCTGTTAAACAAACAGTCAGTCCACAAGATCGGATTTGAAAACCAAACCAGATTTGTGTGCAGTGTGAACAAAGTCAGAGTAGTTTGAGGCAATGTGATTCCAGTGGAATCAATGGTGTTTAGAGAAGGCCCACAAACCCGGGCTCCAAGGGACGGACAGGTGTACAGGTTTCTCAGCTCTCTCTCTGTTGGACTGCAGGTGCTGACACGCTAAGACCCCCTGTGGCCCGGCAGAGCTGCATCACGACTCAATGAGCCTCAGCTGCTGCTGTGCTGTGATGGATGGCTGCACGTCAGAGACCTGACACATGTTTAAAGGAGTAAATCAATTAGATTGCATGTAGGAGAAACTGAGATTTAAAAAAGCTGACGTGTTTGTGCTCCCTGTAGGGAAAGGCCATATGAATGAGGAGGATCACATGCATCATTGCACTACTTGCAGTCAGGTGTTCAGCTGTTTTCTCACTTTGCAGCTGCTGTCCGATTACTGATCCTGAGAATTTGAATATGTCCCCAACTTTTATGTGTACTAATACTTATTTTAATGGTTTTCAACTAATTTTTTTTTTTTTTTTTTTTATAAAGTTTTTGATTATATTTAAATCTATTAAATATTTTGTTGTATTGGTTATGTTTTCAGTTACAGATAGTAGTCTAGTACCGTTTTATATTTTACACATGTATTTTGTTATGTTTTAATTTTTTTGTCTTATCCATCTTCCCATAAAAAAAAAGAAAGATTTTTTTTTTATTTTCTTCAAAATAAAAGCTCTATGGTTTAACGATTAAAAGCAAAGAAATTAAGAAAGCTATACATTTTAGTATTGTAATTTTATTAAATAATATTATTATCATTACTTTTATTAAATTCTTAATGTTTAATTTTACAGAAAAATAGTATTACAATAGTTATTTTTTATTTTGTTTAATTTGTTTCATTTTTTATGTATTTTTTATTAATTTTTATGTAGGAATAATAATAATAATATAATAATAATAATAAAGGAATATATATATATATATATATATATATATATATAAAATCAAATTCAAATATTAAGCCTAATTGTGCAGCACGAAATAAGCAAATCTGGAGCTCTTAAAAAAGTCTAATTTTAAATCGCTGTCACAATTTTTATCAGAAAAATTCCAATTAGATTTTTTTCCCCCTAAATTGTGCATCCCTACTATTTTCAGCTTGCCAAAAATTTTAAATGTATTTTACACTTAGTTGTTAACATTTTTGTTATTTATATTACATATTTTGACTTATTGGTTATTCTTTCAGCAGATAATTGTCTAGTTAATTTCTTTTTAATTAATAACTTCTCTCTCTCTCTCTATATATATATATATACTGTATATATATATATTATTATTTTTATTTATTTATTTATTTTTTTTGACACATTTTGCCATGAATACACTTCACAGATTTCCCCCCAAAATCAGTACAGAAAGTCTGTAGATTTTGTCTGGGCCTGCTTTATTAATTGAATTTCCTCTCATTTTTCTTTGAAATCATCTTGTGAATATTTAATCTGTGTGTTCTGCCATATTCTAGATTAGAATTAGTGTATTCCTGCTGCATTGTTTCAATATATTACAGCCAAAAGCTTCTGTGACAGTGTCAAATGGCTTGAGGCGTTCTGTCTGTAAAACCGTTGAATTGTGCAGATTTCCGGCCTGCTGTGGTTTGTGTTTGTCACTGACTTAAAGTTTCAGAGTTTACTGATATGAATCACTCTTGACTCTGCTCTCAGTTTGATTAGCAGAGACTTTGATGGTGTCAAAGTAGTTGAGAAAGTGGAGGATGTGAGGGTTGCAGAGCAGTTAAATTTAAAGTGTTAATATATACAGGGAGTTAAGTTACAGCAGCTGCTAAATTTGGTTTCATTTTAGAGCAAACTAAGTTCATAAGTGCAGGCAAGATATTCAGACAATTTTTTTTTTTTATTGTGACTTACCATACTTTTTGGGGGCCTGAAAATGGGATTGAAAGTGCAAGTTTTTGAAAAAAACACGTCTCAGTGTAAAAACGGTGACGTCATACGCATGCGTATTACATGTTCAGTTTATAGGCACGTAGCGTTTTTTTTACAAAGTAAAGTAACATTGCCAATAGAGTTGTCAAAAGTACCAACTCTGGTACCATGTCGGTACTCAAATTTAAAAAATGTCTGATTGGCCATTGTGTTGAAGCACTCATCAGATATGTCTGTGATTGGCTTTAATGATCAACGCTTCAAAAACGTTGTAAATAGTCATCAGTGACACTCTTCACGGAGTGCTTACACAGATACACACGGGAGCTTTTGAAAGCAGGCGTCTATCGCGGACCAGTAAACACAGTGGCCAATCAGAGGTGTTTACGTATCCGCTCAACAACACTCAAAGCGTCACATTTTTAAAGTTGGTACTTTTGACAACTCTAATCGCCAACTACTGGCCTGGCATGAATAATAGTGTTCTTAGTCGTTTTCGTGGATCCGTGTGAACAGGGAGCATTTTGACAACATTGCCGTATATATGCAAAAAACTCAAAGGAAAAACTCAGTATTTCGTACATTGTTGTCATGTAAACGTACCCTTTGACCCTCGGGTTTATCACTTTGCAAGGATCTTAAATTCATGATAGAAGAGTGAGGTTTGAATGGACTTCAGAAACCCTAGTGGGCCTTCCATTCATCTGCTGAGGGTCCACTGAATATTTGGGTATGGCTGTTGTGCGTTTAATATGAGAGACTGCAGTTCATCAGCGCTCTTTGCTTGTTCACAGTCCACCTCATTAGCTGTGCACTGAAACCTGCAACACGCCATCAGATGAAAACCAGCATGCTATCCATCACAATGTAGCCAGGCATTTAACTGCTTCTACTGATCAAAGCGGGCCAAAGCATGTTGCCTTTGAAGCTCGAGATGCTGCGCCACACATATTTCACTCCAAAATTATATCTCCGAAGGGTGGGGGAAGCCAATTAAAAAAGATTCTTCACAGTATTATTATTGCTATTTAACACAGCTGAGCAAGGGTAATTACTGTCATTCTTCTTTTTATAATAAAAATGACCTCTCACTAGTGGCCACTGTGAGAATGGGAGCATGTCTCTAGTGTTCATTAGAGCAGCATTTCTCAGTTTGTGGGTTGTAATACAAAAATGATGACTGGTCCAACACAACCTCATGGCAATTCATAACTATTTTACGTTTTGGTGAATTGGTGGCTAATAATTTATATTTGTAAGATCTCATTCGTACAAGGGGCTGTTTAGACAACACCATTTTCAACTAAAAACAAAATTTGTATGTTTTGCCCGTTCATTTACACGACAGCAGCATTACGATTAGCCAGCAGCTTGTGGACATTGAGAGGACATCAGTGATGTTTATTGATTTAATATGTATCTGATCACATTGCAGTTTTGAGATGCCATCATCATTATACAGAAAACATGCCCTGAAATGTATCTATAACCATCCTTAACTGCAATCCCTCACTACATCGTTCATTTTGCTTGCAATTTGCAGTGAGAATCTTTGAGCTTTGGCTCATGGATATGCTTTTAAATTGCCCAATTAGTTCAGTCATTTATTCAGTGCGACCAGGCTTCCCATGAATCTCAGCTTGGGGGATTTGATTTGTGTATTCAGTGTGCAAGATATTTAATTGGTGTGCATTTTTTAGCAATATTTCAGCTGTAATTGCACAGGGATAATTAACTAAATAGCCTTATTATGCACAGGATATTGGTCCAAAGGACACCAGTGTGCAAAATGTGTCCACACTTGAGTAAAATGTCGTAACACTGCAGTCAGTTCAGGCGTTTCCGTTTTGCACAAGAGTTGGCTGTTGATTAATACACATTTATGCATAGCCAAATTTCCCTTCTCACACTTCATTACCACTTTCATCTGTACACATTCAGATTGTTTATTTCTCTGCTATTAGTAGGTTAATTGGCTCACTTTGTCTTCTGGAGCTGGAGTATGCCGTATGTCTCAACAGCATTTTGCACCTGGAAATTGCATAAATCGTGCAGCCTCCTCATATAAACTATAATCTGACCTACTTGTCCTTCCTCAAATTGTCTTCCTGGATAGAGTGTTTTTTTTCCCGTTGGTTCAACTGATGTAGAGAAGATACAGAATTCATTCCCACACTTTCCTACCTTTTTGTTGGAGGAAATTGGCTACCCATTTTTATATACAGCAGCAGCATATGAGTGTCATGGTCCTTGAGCTAGCGCAATCTGATGCAAAAGGAGATGGTGGTATATTTTTATTAGACACTATGAGTGAAAATCGCTCTTTAAAACTAATGGTGTATTAGAGAGTGACCCTCAAAAACACCCTATTGATTCCATCAGATCAGATTTTATAGCCCTATCCTTCCATTATTCCATTTGCCTTCACATTACAGCACTTAGGGTTTTTCTTCTCCTTTCATAATGTAAGAAAGGTTCATCATCACTCTTGATAATCATTGAGGAGGATGTAAGCATGTTTCCATGGCTGCTGAGGCAGAGCTGGCCTGAAGAGCGTCGACACACTGTACAGAAAATCAGCTGGGGCAACCTGGGTGGGGGTGTCTCTGTCTTTGTGTGTGTGTGTGTGCACGCGTTTTTGTGACATATCAGGACACAAATTTGTATAATGACATGGGTATGACATAGGTATTACAAGGAGAGGGTGACTTATGAGGACATTACCCCATGTCTCCATTTTTCAAAATGCTTTTAAATCATACAGAATGAGTTTTTTTGAGAAAGTAAAAATGTGCACAGTTTTCTGTGATGGGTAGGTTTAGGTGTAGGGCGATAGAAAATACGGTTTGTACAGTATAAAAACCATTACGCCTATGGAATATCCCCACAGTTCACAAAAACAAACCTGTGTGTGTTCAGGAACATTCATCCACTAAGGATTTTCACTTGTAGACTAGAGAAAGCAATGATGTCCTTATTTAGAAGTTGTCATTTCCCATAAATTCAGTACACTTTGGTGTCCAGTGAGTGTTTTTAGAGGCACAAAACCCATGTTTGTTTGTTTTTTTGTGTGTGAGAACTATAAGATCTGCTTGATAAACTATTATCGAACGTAAAATTAATCTAGCATGAAAACTAGCTAGTTTTAAACATATAAAATAAATTTTTACCTTTTCTCTCCTCAAAGATCTAGACTTTCTCAACTGTATCCATTACTTTAATTCTCAATCATAATATTTAAATGACATTTTAGTAGACATTTCATCAGACTTGTCTAACAGGGTTGCAAAAACCTCAAACCTCAGAACCTAAATAGAAAATAAAACAGCCCATATAATATTGAGTTCCACCTCCTGAGGTTGACAATTTATATTTTCTGAAGGTTAAGAGTTTTAGGTACCATTTTGTACCATATTTGGCAGTATATTTCTGTACAACACTTCTACAAGACTGCTTCTCTTGGGGAGTTATGTGAACATTACAATTTAGCTCTCTTAATTCATATGACAAATTGCTGTCCCTGTTGTTGGCCTCCTACATGGAGAGCAGTTTTCTGGGTCTTTATTTTCCTCTTTTTCTCTGGAGAGCAATACCTCAGCTGTCTGCTCCCCAGTAATTATTAGCTGTTATGCTGAAATTCAGTGTTTCTGACAAGTGGCTGAATTAATAAAAGCAATGATTCCTTTAACAGATCTGCTACAACCAGACTGGCTTATTATAATTAAACAGGAACAGCTACTGTACATAAACCATCAGTTACTCTTTTTGCTATATATATTGTCAGACTGCAGGCATTTAGTTAGAAACCATCTCTCAAATGAGATGAATAGAAACGGAATTATCAGCGTTGAAGATGAGTGTATTGTTCCGCTACGTGAGGATTACAACAAATGAATTTAAAAGAGATAAATGTTTAAATCTATTCTCTTTAGCAGTGTTAGCCATTCTGAATTGGTTTGTGTTTAACAATGTGTGAGAGGAGGAAAGATAGCAGAAAATACCTTTAGTCTGTCTTTTATCAGAGTGTTACTCATCTGTAGAACCAAGAAAGAATCACATTGAACATCACAAACCAAGTTTAACAGGTCATAGATTTCACACTAGATTTTTACACTAATAGTTCAATATCTGGCCATTTTATGCTTTTACCAGATGCTCCAAACTTGATCGTGACTGGCCTGCTAAAATCCTTTTCAAAACCAGTCTATAAATGTGGTCCAAAAACTATGAAGTAAAATTAAAAAGGCAAAGTTTTAGTCAGTTTTAATCCAAGTCAAGTAAATCAGGACAAGCACAGAAATGTTATAATCTCATAACCATTAACTACATGTAAATTCAAAGGGAAATGATAGGTTGGTAAAAATATTTTATGTCACAACCACAGACCTCAGTATAAAATCTGATTGATAAATTGTATGTTGATCCAGGTTTGTTGTGAAATCATGGTAAGCTTGCTATCTGTATGTGAAGATGTCTATGAATGTTCTTTCAAACTTATTGAGAAGCAACCGAAAAAGATTATATAAAGCTTAAGACCATGACCTTTCTAAAACCTTTCATTCCTGTTTTTTTTTCAGGCATAATGGCTGACAAAGAAAAAGACGTGCCAGTGGTTGAGGATGAAGATGAGCCAGATCTGAACTACCAGCCTCCGGCTCAAAAAAGCCTGCAGGAGATCCAGGAACTGGACAAGGATGATGAAAGCCTGAATAAGTACAAGCAAACCCTCCTGGGCTCTGGACCTGTGGTGGCAGGTTAGTGTACCTTCATTAAAAACCAGGAAAATGAAGCACACCTATTACATGTGCACACCTTTTAATAATATTATATTAATATTATAATTTATATAATATATACACTACTGTTACAAATGTTTATTTTTTCAAAAAAGAAATGAATACTTTTATTCACCAAGAATGCATTAAAGGATTAGTTCACTTTGAAATGAAAATTAGCCCAAGCTTTACTCACCCTCAAGCCATCCTAGTTGTATATGACTTTCTTCTTTCTCATGAACACAATCACAGAAATATTAATAAATATCCTGACACATCCATGCTTTACAATAGCAATGAGCGGGATCAATGAGTATGAGCGGAAGAAAGTGTCTCCATCCACATCCATCCATCATAAACGTACCCCACTCGGCTCCGGGGGGTTAGTAAAGGCCTTCTGAAGCGAAGCGATGCGTTTGTGTAAAATAAATATCCATATTTAACAAGTTATGAAGTAAAATATCTAGCTTCCGCCAGACCACCTTCCGTATTCAAGTTAAGTTCAAGTTCAAGTCGATTATGTTAATCAGAAATAAGAAAGTCATATTCACCTAGGATGGCTTGAGGGTGAGTAAAGCTTGGGCTAATTTTCATTTCAAAGTGAACTAATCCTTTACGACAGTAAAGACATTTGTAATGTTACAAAATATTTAAAATAAATGCTGTTTTTCAAATGTTCTGTTCATAAAAGAATCCTGAAAAAAAGGTATAACTGTTTCCACAAAAATATTGACAACATTCATCATTGATAATAAGAAATGTCACTTGAGCAGCAAATCATCACATTAGAATGATTTCTGAAGGATCATGTGACACTGAAAACTGGAGTAATGATGCTGAAAATTCAGCTTTGATCACAGGAATAAATGACATTTTAAAATATATTAAAATAGAAAACAGTTATTTTAAATTGTAACAATATTTCACAATATTACTGTGTTTACTGTATTTTTTGATCAAATAAATGCAGGCTTGGTACATTTTCTGAGCATTTGAAGACATTTTTAGTGGATCAGTTTCACCAAACAACTTCATCGAATCTTATTGATATTTTAACCCACATTCATGTAGATACACACAAATAATGAATATTGCAAAGAATCTCATCTTCTGAAGATTGCCATGTCTTCATGGTTAAAGCTGTAGCTCATCTCTCCAGGGATGGCTCTCCTTTCTCCTCCTGCTGTCTAGACAGATTCAGATCCCCCAGGGGAATCCAGTCTTGGTTAAAAGCCACAAACAATATCCTCTTAACTCAGAGAAAGAATGAGAAGGTGCCTATCACTTAGTCAGAAGAGCACGGCTTTGAACTGCTTTGTTGTTTAGAGAAACATAAAACATGAGTTATGATTCCACTCACTGCATAAGGCTGGATAATTTGCATTTGATATTCTGTCCTGCTGCATTAATTATAAGATCTGTTATTGTATTTCTCAGTCAGTTATTGAGTGAAATAGCTTTGTTTCTTTTCTGTTTCTCTCTATGATGAATTGTTTCTGTGATATTATGATCAAAGCCTAGGATTCCTAACTTCTTTTGCCACAGGGAAAATCCAAATATACACTTCAAATCCTTTAAGTGTGAACTGAAATAGTTGCTGATACAGTGTTCCTAAAAGCATAAAAGGCAGATTAATTTCTTCTTGACTCACGGGGCTTAGAACGTTTGATTTAGATGCAATTTAATTTTCTGTTGAGAATCAATCAACTGCAGTAATTTCTTTTTTTCCCATTCAAATGCAGCTTGTGTGCCAAGGGTATTTACATTGTGAGTCCTCTGATTCATTAATGATTCATCTTTGTTTTGTTGGTTATGGCCAGGTTAAAAATAGCCTTTATTCAATATGCTGGGATGCAAACGGCGGCCTGTGCTGGTATTTTATAGCGTTTTGTGTTTCAGTGTAAAGACTGAAAGATCTGCTTACAGAGCTGAGATCATATTTAAACATATTTTAGATATTTGCCAAAGTAACATTTATAATCTTATTAATATAACAATAATAAGTACATTATTAATTTCTCCTTTTGTACTACATGGAGGGGTCACCAGGGTAAATTTAAGAGTAAATGATAACAGATTTTAAATGTTTGGTGAATTATCCCTTTACCCCTTCACTAGGGCTGAAAACACTGAAAATGTTAAATTAAATTTGCCATAAGATCTTCTCAGATATAATAGTGGGATTATGCTAGGGTGATCAGTCATGTTTGGTGCGTGCGTTCCCCAGTGCACAGTTTTGCGAGTGAACGCCGGCACTTGTGACCATCAGCGGTTGATGAACTGTAGTTTCCACTTTTAAAACCAGCCCACCCTGCATCAATAACACTTCATCAATGAGACCCGTCCAGCAATTTGTTATGTGCAGTTTTACACCACTAGCTCCCTCTTGGCGCTGCAGAAACAATCATTCAGTGGAACAGTAGAGTTAAGCGCCTAAATTAAGCTAGTCACCTGCCCTGCATGCTTCATGGGACAACTTCTATGATGTATGGGAGTTCACATGTCACTCTCACCCTCATGTTGTTCCAAGCCTATATGCATGTGTTTTATTCTGTGGGATACAAAAGGAGAATTTTTGAAGTATCTTCACTGAAAATTTAAATGTTCATCACACAAAGCCATTGTATGACTTCAAAAGACTTGAAATATAGTGTATAAACTGTCTGCTTTTATGTTGTGTTCTTTTGTCCTTTTTTGTGGAGCTTGACAGACATCAAAAAGTCTCCTTTTGTGTTCCAGTGGGGGAAAAAAAATTAAATAATAGCATGCTGGTTTGTAATGACATGGGGGTGAATAAATATTGGCTGAAATTTCATTTTTGGGTGAACTGTTCCTTTAAGGGGTGGGGCAGCCGCAGCTCTATCACTGTTAAATGTGCTGAGACTGCATGCTGGGGTCACTAACCTGCAGCGGCTCTGTGTCCACCTAAACCCTGACAGGCCCGATCTATTTCTGTAATGACCAGAGCTCCTATGGACACAAGAAACTAGGGAGGGAATACATGTTGGCTCATTAGCAACAGTGACTGACAAGACTTTAAATGCCTCTTTATCTTATAATGAAGGTGATTATGTTTGTGAAAGACACTGTAGCTGTAAAAGACACTGCAAACCTAGTGAGCTGCATTCTAAAGAATTGTTGGCACTTTCCTGAAACAAAGGCTGTTCCAAAGATAGGCAGCTTAATTATGCTTTCTTTTTAAGATACTTTTTTTTTTCAATTTCTAATTTTCTATGTTTCAAAACGTAGAAAAATAGATCATTGTAATTCAAAATGGTCAGTTAACCAATATTTGTGTTACTTTTGCTCTATAGAGTATTATTTCTTAGCAATATGCTAACATCAAACTATTTTACCCCATATTTGTGTGTATTTTTGTTTGTTTGTGTTATTGAAGTATTGTCCCGTTAGCTTAGCAACATGCTAACATCAAACTCAGTTGAAATCATTTCACCTAATATTTGTGTATTTTTTTATGTGTTTCTGAGTTATTAGAGTATCATCCCATTAGCTTAGCAACATGTTAACTCAAACTCAGTTGAAATCATTTTAACCAATATTTGTGTATTTTTTTATGTGTTTCTGAGTTATTAGAGTATCATCCCATTAGCTTAGCAACATGTTAACTCAAACTCATTGAAATCAGTTTTAACCAATATTTGTGTATTTTTTTATATGTGTTTCTGAGTTATTAGAGTATCATCCCATTAGCTTAGCAACATGTTAAGTCAAACTCATCGAAATCAGTTTTAACCAATATTTGTGTATTTTTTTATATGTGTTTCTGAGTTATTAGAGTATCATCCCATTAGCTTAGCAACATGTTAAGTCAAACTCATCGAAATCAGTTTTAACCAATATTTGTGTATTTTTTTATATGTATTTTTATTTGTATTGTTATTTGAGCATCATCTTGTAAGCTTAGCAACTTGCAAACTCTATTAAAACCAATTGTTAGTAATGTTTCCTGTGAGGAACTTTATTCGTCTGGTGCCTATATAGAGTGTTACCTCAAAGTCACGTATGAGGTTTCATGACCGATTGAACGCTGTAGGCAGTAGGCATTGAGTCCGCTCACGTTTTGGAACACAGCTTTTTATGTTGGTAACAGATAAAACAAAGGAAATGAGTGTGAGTTGTATGGCTGGAGAAACCTGTCTTTCCACAAACCTGAATTGATGATGTTAGTCCACACATATCTGAGATGATTAATGTGTATTATTTACACATTGACTGGCCAGTGCGTTGCAGGTGCATGTTTTTACTCTATTTAGTCCAGTCTAAGTATCTTCCCTGTGGCCTGAGACACATGATGAATGTGTGGATGAAACGGCTTGGAGAATGATACTTCAAATTGTGTGGAAGATGTGTGCTATTGCACTTAAAGTCCCAATTTTGTGGTGGGGAACTTAGTGCAGACAAGCACCACTCACATTTGCTTCAGAACTGTTATTTAACCAGCAAATCATCTTGGTCTAAAAGGGATGCAGCTTCACTGCATGCTGAGAATATTAAACCCAATCATACTGGTTGCCTATTTCTTATTGTTTATGCACTAAGGAAACAAGGCTGTTCTAATGGATAAGTGGGTTTATCCTATAGGTACAGCAGTTTACGTATGGTTCAATAATAAATGTAGAGGAGACAGTTTGCTGTTTCTCACCTGTTTTATTTATTTATTGCATTGCAGATCCCACCATTCCTAATGTCCAGGTGACCCGGCTGACTCTGATGTGTGAGCAGGCCCTGGACCCATCACCATGGATCTGACAGGTGAGTCTCACAAGAAAAACTAGTCAACATGATCCAGCCATTTAAAATGAGGTCTGTCAGCCTATTCAAAAATATAATTTTAATTATTCAGATTAATCAGATATACTAATACTTACTGTGACAATCCCTCAAATGGGGTTGTTTTATTTGTTTTACTGCAATACATTATTTTTATTATTTTACACACATTTTTTATATATTAATTGTACTAAAATAATACACAACATTGACTATTATGTAAGCAATAAGGAATGAGAGGCTGTGCTGTATCGTGAATAAGTCATGGCTGAAGGGCGTTGTTACACCGTGTCCTAACCAGACGCGACACGACACTGCGACAAGCGATAAAAGGTATCTTTTCCATGTTAATCTGAGTTTTTGTCCCAACCAGCCATGACGGCGACACGCGAATATTCTATTTTCTAGTTTCTATTTCTCCGCTACACAAAGTATGGCAATGATAATATCAGGTACTGTTTATGTGCTTTATTTAATGTTAAAAGTGTCTAACGTGAGTTTGAATATCATTCTGTGTTCCCAGCTTTTTAGCTGTAATGAAAACAACACTGGTTAATTCACCTCAGATCTTAAAAATAAATAAATGGGCACAAGAACGTTCAAACTGTCAAATCATTGCGAACAAACAAGTGTATTCAATGCAAAGATTGGTTCATTCACTCTGTAATGTCCGTATGTACTTTAAATAATGTTTAAATGATATAATATTTATGAATTTTACTGTGTACTTGCCCTATTTCATTGTGCCTGTTGTGCTCTTGCTGAGAGAGCCTGCCCACACTCTCTTCTGATTGGCTGTGGTTTTTGATTGATTTTATCGCTTCTCATTTTCGCGGTAATAAATGCAGGTAATAAACTCGCTCACTCGATCTCTTTCTCACAATACTCTTCTACATAATACAGTAAGCTTCAATGAACAATATCAATTGAGAACATACAGTTTACGTTGCTAAGAGTGGTTGCTAAGGGTGTTGTGTAGTGATACACAGAAGCGTTGTGTGAAGCGGTCAATTTATCGTGAATAAAACACAGCTATTGACCAATCAGAATCAAGGACAGGAACTAACTGTTTTATAAATACTTTTATAGTATTTATTAATGTTTTCATTGAGCTTTTATTTTTCAAAATTTTTGAGTTTTATTAATTTCTATATACCTTTTACTATTTTTTTTTTCAGTTAGTTTTTTTAATCTAATATTTATTTTATTTAAATGATTTTTATCAGTTTTAGTTTTATTTAATAATAACAATACTGACATTGACACCCCTATTTCAAATGCAAAGCATCCAACTTATATTTTTTGTGTAATTATTGGTAAGATAATAGTTGTGTGGGTTGAGGTAAGTGGGTTGAATCTGTGATCTGTGGTTTTGTCCACACAAAGGCTGCTGGTCAAGAGCTGGAAGGGCATTTGCTTAGTTGACACTATTGACAGAGCCTCAGTAGCTCTGCACTGCATTCTAATGCTTCAGCTCCCCTGCCTTCAGAGGGATGATGTCATTCCTTCCACTGCCAGCCAATATCATGCAAGCAGGCAGGAGATGGAGATCTGCAACACAAATCAACATACACTGCTGTATGTAACCATGTACCCGCCCTCAAAACACTGGAGGGGACTGTCGGTCAGAACAGGTTTCTGCCACCCTCCTTTGCCCTCAGCCTGTTCAACAGTGTATTTCCCTCTTAAACAATGGGAATACGGCAAAAGGTCACCTGGTTGCTAGGCAATGGGATGATTCTGGACAGTTTAAGTCATAGCTTTAAAGTAAGAAGCCCTTTTTAGATCTGTAACATCGTTGACAGCGTAAAACCTCTGCAGCAACATGTTTCCTCTTTTAGAACAAAACCAGAAGTGACTTTTGAGTTGGTACAGGAAGGCGTTGCCCTCTTAACACACTACATTGTTGCGCTTTTGTGTGTGGACTTCCTGTTTAGCAACTTTTATTCTTAAATTACCTCTGCACTGAAATAAGAGGAACAAAACAATGTTTATTGGTGGGCTGATAGCTGGTTAATGGTCAGTGTAGATTTAAAGATTTAGTTCAGCCAAAAATGAAAATTATCCCATAATTTACTCACCCTCAAGCCATCCTTTCTTTTTTCAGTCAAATATAATCAGAGTTATATTAAAAAATAAAAACCGTGATTTTGAAGCCCAAAAAAGCACACCCATCCATCATAACAATAATCCATACGGCTCTAGGGGGTTAATAAAGGCCTTCTGAAGCGAAGCGATGCATTTTTGTAAGAAAAATATCCATATTTATAACTTTATAGACTATAATCACTAGCTTCCAGTAACGTCCGTCTGCGCGTTCATGAGAAAGACGAGTTTCGGCATGTAAAGTAGGATGTAGGAGTAGCGTAAGCTTAGGTATGAGTAGACGCCTTTAGCGGTTCAAACAAATAAGGCTGGGCAACAAACTCAAGCTCCTCTGACATTTCTCTTTAAAAATTCTCATTTCAAACGTCTAATTTGTGACCAGTGTTTTTTTTTTGCTCTCTCCTCTGTGCTTCCGCGTTCATCAATGCCTCATGCATCAGGTCAAATTTTACTCTTCCGCCAGAATTGACTCGCGTACAGAAGCCAGTGATTCTGCTTTATAAAGTTATAAATATGGATATTTTTCTTACAAAAACGCATCGCTTCACTTCAGAAGGCCTTTATTAACCCCCTAGAGCCCTATGGATTACTTTTATGATGGATGGATGTGCTTTTTTGGACTTGTTCACAGTTACCATTCACTCCCCTTATAAATCTTGGAAGAGTCAGGATATTTTTAATATAACTTCGATTGTGTTTGACTGAAAGAAGAAAGTCATATACACCTAGGATGTCTTGAGGGTGAGTAAATCATGGGATAATTTTCATTTTGGGGTGAACTATCCCTTTAAAACCAAAGGGGTTCAGATCAGTGTACTTTTTTTGTTTTAGTCATGGTTGACATTTTTAGTTAAAGTTTCAGTTCATTATTTTTCTTATTTTATGTACATTTTTGTCTTCGTCTCTTTTGCCCATTTAATTCTTATTAAAATGTCTCATTTTCATTATTGTTGACAAAATCAGAAAACCCAGTCATCAGACTTTTTTTCTAGTAATAATATTTTCTTCCAGTGTGATCCAGACTACTTACACTACCGTTCAAAATGTTTTTTTTAGCAAGGACACATTAAATTGATCAAAATGATAAGACATTTATAATGTTACAAAAGTTTTCTATTTCAAATAAATGCTGTTCTTCCAAACATTGTTCATGAAAGTGTCCTGAAAAAAAAAAAAAAACTTCCACACTTGATTTAGCAGCACATGCATTTTCAACTAAAAATAATAAGAATTGTTTCTTGAGCAGGAAATCATCATATTAGTGATTTCTGAAGGATCATGTGACACTGAAGACTGGAGTAATGATGCTGAAAATTCAGCTTTGATCACAGGAATAAATTACCTTTTAAAATATATTAAAATAGAAAAGTTATAGTAATAATAGTTCACAATATTACTGTTTTACTGTATTTTTGATCAAATAAATGCAGCCATGGTGAGCATAAGACTCTTCCTTCAAAAGCATGAAAAGTTTTTCTCATCCCAAACTTTTGAATGGAAGAGTACTGTTTATTAAATGAAATGTCATATTTTTAAAACATGTTTTATTTTCATGCTGCAGCTGTAAATTCACCCCGAGCCATAAATATAGAGTGAACACTTTTCACTATACAAGAAACTAGAGATAAACAGCATAAAATATCATTCCATAGTCTGAGCTGTAAGCAGGAGCACATTAGAGATCTGTGATCAGTAACACAGATGTGCCAGAGTCCTGCTGTAAGTGACAGCCGAGCATGGCACCTCACAGTGGGACGTCCACTGGGATGTAACGCTAACCAGACTACGTTTTTGATGGATGTGACTGGGCCGACACGCAGTGAAGGAAAAATACTGTGACAGTTAGTGGTGGATGAAGGTAGGGAGCAGAACCTGACTGCACTCAAACTCGAAAAGCACTCAGCGTGACTGCAGAAGTTCTGCTCTGCTGACGTTCAGATTAGAGCAGCAGGAAGCCAGACCTTATCACAGCGCTCTTAATTGAATCCAAATAGTCCACATATGAGCAGTTGAATATTTTGCAGTGTTTGTCGCATCCCTTTTGAGAGAGATGTGAATAAAGCACAGAGGATGCACTCTTAACCCAGTCGGCTCTTTATCTGTACTGTAAAAAAACCTGCCAGTTTCAAATAAATTTCATATAAACATTTTCAACTGAAAATGTTAATGTATCAACCTACTGAAGTACCAAAATTTGTTTTGTACCTTTATAATACACTGACAAACACCAAAAAACAGGTGGTAAAGAAAAAACAACATGATGAATCAAGGTTCATCACAAGTAGCTTTTCCACAAGCTGAGGTAAATACTAGTATATAGGCACACACACAAACACAACACATGGTAACACACAACACTAAAATAATGCAATAAACAGTCATTTAACAACATATGATGTAACATGAAACCATAATGTACATAACTGATAACAAAAAACTAAGAAGAAACTATTATTTAAATGAAAAAACATCAAATCTCACACGAAATTCTTTGTTTTTTCACTGTAAATTATTACTGTATATTGTTTTTCACTTGTAATTTACAGTATTTTACATTCAAATTACTTGAAATGTCATGTATATTTATTACAGTTTTTCACCAAATATAGTAAAGGAACTTAATGTTTAATAATTAATAAAATAATAAATAAACAATAAACTATAGCATTTTCACAGTCTTTTACCATTAAAATTCCAATAATGTTTTAATATATTTTTTAGGTCTTATTATGAGCTGTCCTGTGCAAATATAAAGTAAATCAGCCAACTTACCATCACATTTAGAAGGATGCAAAATTCAGAACTGTTTTGTCCTTTCTTGGCAATGCAGGAAACGGATCTTTTAGTGACGCGAGATTCAGTGAGTTATGTTGATGGTGATGAGGTGTCTGTGTTGAACGCTGCAGCAGTGGGAGTGAGGCCGCTCTCATTCTCACCTCTTGCCAGATTGCAGCTCCTCCAGACTGCTAGAGCCTCCGCTGGGATCTTCCATATTATCCATCTCCATCTATGCTCTCACTGCTGTGTGGGAGTCATACAAACGGCATACCAGCTACAACAACTTCAGCAAACTGTGTTCATACCAACCAACACTTCCTGAATCTTTAAGCACAGGGAAGAAAAGAACACATCTACAATAAATAAACACTTTTACAGATCACAACCTTTTAAACAGTAGAGTAAACGTGTGTATATATGTAATGTGTACGGACAATCTAATTTACATGTAAGTGGAGCTAATCAGCATGTCATAAGGAGATCACAGACCCCAAGATTGAACTCTCACTGTCGCAGACATGGACTAATCCTCTTGTCCAATCAGGATTATGTTATTACAGTGATTATTAGAGCTAGATTTAGTCAATTACAGATAAGGGATTTCATCCTTGTGATGTAGAAAAGTTTTTGAGAGGGTTTGATGCTGCTTCTGTTATATTAACTGTGACATCACATGTCAGCACATGCAGAGAATCCACTTCAAGATGGAGAATGTCCAAGCCGTATTCCAGATCCATTAGATGATAGTCTAAAAATAGTATTAATGTTAAAGACACTAATGAACACAGTCTGGCATTTGGCATCATGTGAATGACCCACAAATCATCATTGATGTTGCTCATTGTATCAATCTCCGATTTCTCCTTCCTCCCTGGTTTCTTTCAGTATCCATTACAAAGCACTTAGGGCAGATTCAAGGGATAAATTGATAACGCAGCAGTTGCACTTTTGTAAGGAAGCTCTTTGCATTGAACTCAGTTGAACTACAAGCAAAAAGGATGCAACCTGCAACATAAAAGGCTCACATTTACAACTATGATATTGATTTATGTTATATTTCTTTAAAAATGTGATTATAACCAGTGTTGGGGAAAGTTACTCTTAAAAATAACGCGTTACAATATTGTGTTACTCCCTAAAATTGTAACTAATTGCATTACTCAGTTACTTTTTATGTGTTGCAGTACTTTTGTTACTTTTTCTCACCTGGGCTTGTGTTTTTTAATAACAACAACAAAAAAAGAGTTCTATTTTTGGCAAATGTAAAGGCTCTTTCACACCAAAAGTGAAATGAATAAGTTTAACGCTGAAGGAAATGCAAATCCGCACTTGTACAGTAGAGGGCGCAGCTCAAACAAACCTTTCAGCTGTGCCGCCATTTTGGATTGCAGAAAATAGGATGCACCTTTCTCCTGTTTTCTTTCAGCATGAGGACAGGAGAGTTGTCAGACTATAAATGGGAAAACAAAGTACTTCCGTTACTTATTTAAAAAAGTAACTCAGATATTTTGTTGTAAATTTAAAGTAATGTGTTACTGTAGTAGTTACTCAAAAAAGTGACGTAACTCATGTTACTTTGGCTGATTTTTTTATTTATTTATTTTTACCCAGGTAACCTCGATGCTTTGAAGAAGACGAACTTCACCATGAAGGAGGGAGTGGACTACAGGGTGAAAATCCACTTCAAGGTAAAAATAAATCAGATTGTTGAGCATAAAAATAGAATAATACAGTCTGCAGTAGTGGTTACTCTTTTATACTGTGGTCTAAGAATACTGTTGTGTATTTATTCATCTAAAAATCTATATTATTCTGAGGTATTGTAAAAATAAGGCTAGTTTTACAATATTGTTTAGGTGAGGCTCAGAGCACGTAGATATGAAATGCAAGGCCAGAAGTGGATAGATTGTTTATTTCCTATCTGGATCAGAAATACACATGGACACCCTTTCCCAGGCCAAAATTTCCTAAAAATAACACACTTAAAATATTTGTAAACAGTTTGGGGTACAATGTAAGCATAAAGTGGGTTTGTGTATTTTTTTTTGCTTCACAAAATGGGTGATGTTGAAATATTTTTGTGTTTCGTAACAGTTTTCTCAAGAACATTTAATTAAAAGTGGCATCTAGAATCACTGTGAGTCATACCAGATCATGTTCCCGCAAAATGCTGTTCTTGTATCCAACAATATCCTTCTATCCCATGATTAATCAGGAAAGAAGTGCTCGATTTAGCTTCATACATGAGATAAAATAGCATTATAGTTCATGCCTAAATATACTAAAATAGACAGTAACTTAATTTCAATGCAAATTCTGGGTATTCCCTGGAGTGAATTCCTAAATGTCCAAGGATCTAACAGGACCTCTTCTGGCGACTGTGTGCTACAACAGATTAAATGTCCTGAGAACAAAAATGACATGTTAAATTAATATTTATTCTAATTCATTAAATCTGTTCCCATTAGGTCAACAGGGACATCGTGTCTGGACTGAAATATGTGCATCTGACCTACAGGAAAGGACTCAGAGGTAAGAGCATCTGTAGTCATGAATGTAAATGTTGGCCTTGCTTGGTACTGGAAGTGTTTGAGTCAAGGGTGTATGAATATCTTTAAACACACATGTACTGTTTAAATGTGCATGATCTAAGTAAACATCTTACAGTCCCATTTGAAAGTACTATCTGATAAATACATTTAGCTTATATTGATATATCATGTTTTTGGGTAAATCCTGAGATGATTTTAGATCAACAAAGCTCAAATTATCAACTCCACTTTGATTGATCTGATATTATATATAAACGAGAAACTATTGATGTCGTGTGAATCAGTATTAATGTTTGTTAATAAAGGGGTTATAGATTTGTCAACATAAAGAAAACTGTGTCATGATGATAATTTAATGTTTTTAATTAAAACGTGCTGTTAACGAAAATATGACAAGAAAAAAGTAACGCTGCAAAATATTAACAATATCGGTCATAGTCAATAATCTCGGGAATTGACCCGCTTGAGGTATATGGAGGACTAGGTGTCACACTTCAGTGTATTAATTCAAGCATAAAAATGGAACTAAATAAACTACTTTTACATATTTTTATTAATAGGCATATTTATAATGGTTTATTTAATTAACATTTAAAAAGTAGTTATAATAATAAAATGCTAAATTAATACATAATTTTATTCCTCTTTTAATTAAATAAATGAATAAATCATATTTAAACAACAATTAACAAATAAATTGACATTTTAAAAAGTTGATTTGCCTTTTGTTGTTGTTGTTGTTTTGCCAAATGCTTTATTTTATCCATTTGTCAGTCAGGTTAAAAAATGCCATTGGACAGTTTACTGGTGGGGGAAACCAATCAATCAACTTTCGATTGAAATAAATCAATCTTTTTTAAGAGCCACCCCCCTCTCACATGTGTATGGAAGCTTGTTTCCATCATAGAATAAAAAATATAAAAGGTAATTGCAACTTTTTATCTCACAATTCAGATTTTTTTCTCAGAACTATGAGATATAAACTCAGAATCTCCAAATTGTGAGATATAAACTCATAATTACAATAAAAAAAGGTCAGAATTATGAGATAAAAAGTAAAAATTACTTTTTTTTTTAATTGTGAGGTTGTATCCCACAATTCTAACTTTTCCTCTCGCAATTCCGAGTTTATACCGAGAAAAAAAGGCAGAATGCACATTATAAAATAAATTCAGAATTGCAAAATATAAACTTGCGATTGCGAGTTATAGTCAGAATTGTAAAATATAAACTCAAAATTTTGAGAAAACAAAGCCAGAATTGTGAAGAATTGAAAAGGTCGCAGTTACATTTTTCATTTTTTTATTCCATGATGGCGGAAACAAGATTGCATGCATGTGGCACTCAAAATTGATGTAAGATGGACCATCATGCTATTTTGCAATTAAATTTCAAATTAATGAATATGACAAGATACTTACTAAATTTAAAATATATTTTCATCAAAAGACACACACACACACATACAAAAAAAAAAAATCTGATGACTCATTGCTTTTTTTTTTTTTTTTTTTACCTGTAGTGGATAAGGCAGTGTACATGGTGGGCAGCTACGGTCCGAGAGCTGAGGAGCACGAGTTTCTCACCCCGGTGGAGGAGGCTCCAAAGGGCATGATCGTTCGGGGAAGCTACCACATCAAATCCTACTTCACAGATGACGACAAGACAGACCATCTGTCATGGGAGTGGAACCTGCATATCAAAAAAGATTGGGACAGTGCAGAGTAAAGAGGTTCTTCCTCTGTCTCTCTCTCTCTCCCAGATGCAAAGCAAAATACCCAATTTATGACTAATGTTTAAAACAGAGACTTAGGCTTGGTAGATATGCAGCTGAAGTTGACTTTGCAAATGGTTAAATAAGAATTAGTCATATAACAAAAACCTTAAAATAATGAAGATGATATTACATATTAAGTGTAATCAACGGTGAGGACATACAGTGACTGGCAGGGTATTAGAGGTGACTTAGTACTTTGTAATAGATATAACAACGGTATAACCAACAAATGAAATTACTCATGCCTGTACTCTCAGGTTAGTGTAAACTGTAAATGTAAATATTACAATGTCTGTATTCTTGCAATGCATTTAGAGTTCTTTACAGAGCCCATGACCAAATCAGTGCATGCTTGAATGTGAGGCCATTGTGTCTGCTATGGCTCTTGTATTGATGATGTAATCAGCCTGCTGTTAACTGATAAATACATGTGTAGGAAGTGGTTTGTACTAAGTGTTGCTTGTCCAAAAGGTATTTCTGAGCATTATCCCCTGCAGAAAAGACCAACTTAGACTAGTATGAAGTTGTTTGGCTGTTCGCCAGCAAAACTTGGCTGGTCAAACAGCATTTCTAGGTGAAGCTGGTTTACTTGTCTTACTGGTTAGTCATTGGCTCTGAAATGCGACATCTGCTGGTCTTTTCAGCTGGGAGCACACCATCACTAAAGCCCATAGTCAAGCACCCTCCTCATTCCCCAAAATGGTTCAAGATCTG
Organism: Hypophthalmichthys nobilis; assembly: GCA_037950665.1. NCBI lineage: Eukaryota > Metazoa > Chordata > Actinopteri > Cypriniformes > Xenocyprididae > Hypophthalmichthys > Hypophthalmichthys nobilis. Next base: position 27,123,443 of record CM075475.1, on the reverse strand, counting down.
TTCATCTCTGTCCAGGTGTCTGTAACTGTCCTCCATCTAGCTTTGATATGACATTGTCTCTGATTTTTTTTTTTTTTTTTTGTTGACATTCCAAAATAAATACATTTTCTTGTTTATATGTCTGTTGATACTGTTACATTACACTTCCATCTCCATCTCTGATGTGATTATCTGACATGTGCATATCTTGATTTCCCTTGAACAATTCTCTACTGCGCTATCATATTCAGAAATGATCAGATTTTACTGTTTCTACAGAATAAGATTTCTTGAAGAAAGGTAATAAATGCCACAGGAAATGTATAAGTTGCATGTGCATTATAATGCCTTTATGAGGGAGACAAATGCTAAATCATCATTAACTGTGAGCTTATAAGACAAATAAGAGAGCACGCAAAAGATTAGCTAAGAGCTTTGTGTGTGTGTGTGTGTGTGTGTGTGTGTGAGAATTGTCATTTTTGATAACTGTGGCTCCATAGTCAAAATATGATTAAGATGTATTTGATCAAATTAAATCCTCAACATTTTCAAAATATCAGCACATGATGTATATTTTCTCAAATTCATATTGTGACTGCTAATGCAATGTCCTCACAATTGGATGTTATCATTAGTCTACTTGTAGTCTGTATTGCATGATTAAAAAACATGTTAATTAGGGGGTTCAATGTGATGTAATGGCGGCTGCAGCAAGCAGTAATGTAAGATTTAGTCAGGGCAATTTTTTTTTCAGCTGACTGATTCATTTGCTAAAAATAAATCCTATCGCTTCTGAATTGTCATAACTTTTAATCTTGTATTTTTAATAAAGTTTGGCTTGTCCTTATTTGTATATCTTGTTTCAAATGTTGTAGTTTAGTTCATGTACTAGAGTAAAGTCAAATGCACAACAACAGGTGCATGTAGCAGTAATGGCTGGCAATAAACAGTTACTTCTGTTTGCTGCAAACAACAAAACAGAAATAGAAGTTTAAAAAAAAAAAGTACAAGGAAAAGTTAATATTTGTTTAGTAACAGATGATAAGACAAACAACGCGTATCGCTCACTTGACTTGAGTGAGTCTGCCACAACATGTACCGCCTTCTAAAAGTGTCCAATCATAATAAACTACATCACGTACCTCTTTGCTGATTGGCCCTCTGAATGATCGACGTACTCAACAGCCACACATACTGTCCACACGTCGCAGTGTTGCCATGTCCGTCTTATAAAGCGTCTTTCATGAAGTCGCTAATAAATATTGCCAGTTGTAGTAAATATATATATATATTTTTTAACAATGAAAATTTATAAAAAAAAAATGTATTTTCTTTGCAGTAAGATGCAAAGATATTATTTTGGTGAAAGTTACTTATTTTGAGAATGTTTTGTCAGTACAGCTTCCCTGTTTTTCTAGTGAGATCTGGCAACACGTGTGCATAAAGCGGGGAAGTTTACATATAGCAATTTAGCATTATCTCTTCAGCTGACAAGATGTCATCAGTATTAAGACACTGTACCAAATTCACCCCTCTGGTAGGTGTGTTTTGCCTTATCTGAAACTTTTGCTGTTTTCTGTAGTGCAGTGACCTTGTTTTATTTTGAATGAAATATGCAGTAGCAATGCAATCATTAAGGAATTGGGACGAAGGTCAGCGGACCACAAAAGAGTTGTCAACAACGCCTTCTTTTAGTTTTCAAGAAATCATTAGTTATTAAATTAATCTATATGTTGTAGAAAGCAGAAAATATAATATAACATATAATGACACGTATCATGTCAGGTGTTGTTTTTGGTGCTAATTTTTTTATTTTTTACAACTCGTGTCATTTTATTCACACTGGGAAATACAACACTCAGTATGCTTACAGTGGTGTAACCAATACTCAAATAAATGCACTGCGAAAATACCTTGGCTTTTAGTTTTACATATGTAAAATATTAGATCTTTCTCTTGCAGGATTTGTATCACTGCTGTCTGGAAGCAGTTATGGGAGAACCCGTGCTCTGCAATACTTCGTATCTTCAAACAGATATTCATCATCAAAAATTAAAGTAGACCTGGATAGCAGTAATGGTGAGAATTATGTGCATTAAATAATGAGTTTACTGCTTTGCAACTATACATTTATCAAAAGAGTATTTTGTAGAAAATCTTTTTTTTTCCTGTTATAATGATTTAATATTCTCACAGGTGTTGCTGTAATGCAGTTCCAAAGTCCTCCGGTCAACAGCCTCAGTCTTGACTTTTTGACTGAGTTTGCTATTAATTTAGAAAAACTTGAGATGGACAGAGGCTGCAGAGGTGTGATCATAACATCTGTAAGTCAACAGAAACATCTGCTTTAGTGGAATCCAGTTTGTCTGTTCATTTCATTGACAGTGCGGTTTTTGTTATAGGCCCAGCCAAGGTGTTTTCTGCAGGCCTAGATATTTTGGAAATGTATCAGAAGAGCCCAGAGCACTGCGCAGAATTTTGGAAGGCTGTACAGGACGCATGGCTTAAGCTTTATGGGTCCACCAAGGTCACAATCGCTGCAATCAATGTGAGTGTCACTATATAGCCTTCTGTTTTCTAATACCAGGCTGGTTTAGGTAAAGTATTCCTATAAGGTCAAATTTTTAGTTAATGAATGAATGAATTGTTCTGTTTTTAGGGCTCCAGTCCTGCAGGTGGCTGTTTGTTGGCTATGTGTTGTGACTACAGGATCATGGCCGATAACCCTCGCTATAGCATTGGTCTGAATGAAACTCAACTTGGCATAGTTGCACCTTTTTGGTAAGTGCTATTGCTGTGTATTTGCTGTGCTCTTGTTTTTTGCATCTCATTTTATTCTCACGGTAGCTCTGGTGACATTATTACGTGATTTTCTTTGGTTATAAACGCACTGACTGGGCACTGTGTATGCCCTGACGTTTTGTTTCAGAATACATGCGATGCCTGTGAATATGTAAATCTGATTGCAAAGTTTAGGTTTCATATAAACAGAACTTTTTAGAATCTGAAATCCGATTGGATTCATTTGAAGTGACAAAATGAGTGCATGTATACATACCTACTGTAAAACAGGATGGTAATAAATGGAGATTTTGTAAAACAGGTTTAAGGACACCATGTTAAATGTTGTGGGCCATAGAGAAACCGAGAAGGGTCTTCAGCTCGGTTTACTGTACAGTACTCCTGAAGCCCTGAAGGTCGGTCTGGTGGATGAGCTTGTTCCTGAGGATAAAGTTCTCAGCACAGCTACTGAGACCATGACTAAATGGTTGGCCATCCCAGGTAATGTATAGTAATAGCTTCCACCAAAATACAATATTTCTGCCTGTTATTGTTAGTACGTTTTGTTCATGTACGCTGTTTTTTGCACACAGATCATGCCCGTCAGATAAGTAAGTCCATGATGAGAAAACCCACCATAGACAAACTTCTTGCGAACAGAGAAGCCGACATCACAAACTTCGTCAGTTTCACCACCAAAGACTCCATCCAGAAGTCTCTTGGGGTGTACATGCAGATGCTGAAGAAGAGGAAGTCTTGAGGAGCAGAACACGGACCTGTTGTTGACGTTGCCTTTTTGTAGCACATCAGTGTCACTGTGTATTACATTGTCCTCTCTTTTGTTACCAGAGGATAACTTTTGTTTGTAAATAAAATCTTTTAAAACCAAAATGGGATCTTATTAGCATGTGGGTTGATGACATATAACTTGTCTATTTAACTTTTTTTTTTTTTTTTATTTAACATCAAGATTTTAGATTAAATTTTTACATATGTGTATATGTTGGGTCAAGTAACTGGTTGCCATTTCTTTTAAAGGGTTAGTTCACCCAAAAATGAAATTTCTGTCATTAATTACTCTATGTCAATTACATTAATTACTGCACCTTTTGAGGTCCAGAAAAGTACTAAAGACATTGTTAAAATAGTGTGACTACAGTGGTTCAACCTTAATGTTATGAAGCGACGAGAATACTTTTTGTGTGCAAAAACAAAACAAAAATAACTTTATTCAACAATTTCTTCTCTTCCCTGTTATTCTCCTATACTGTTTATGCTGAACAGTGCTTCCGTGTTTACGTCTGAACGCCGACTCCTGCGTCAGCATCACGCATGCGTCATGCCGCTCACATGTACAGCATTGGCCAATCCTGAGCTGGCGTTCAGACGTAAACATGGAAGATGTGCAATGTGTCTTCAGCGTAAACTGCGTAGGAGAATGACAGGGAAGAGAAGAAATTGTTGAATGAAGTCGTTATTTTTTTGTTTTTGCGGACAAAAGGTATTCTTGTCGATTAGTCTTTTCTTCCCTATTGTGACATACACTATATTGCCACACTATAATATATACACTATATTATTATTAAGTATTGGGACACCCTTCCAAATCATTGAATTCAGGTGTATGAAATCAAGCACCTAGGCAAGTGTGGTCCAGTGATAGGTTGCCACCTGTGCAGTAAGTCCATTCGTGAAATTTCCTCACTACTAAATATTCCACGGTCAACTGTTAGTGGTATCGTAACAAAGTGGAAGCAACTGGTAACAACAGCAACTCAGCCACAAAGTGGTAGGCCACGTAAAATCACAGAGCGGGATCAGCGCATGCTGAGGCACACAGTGTGCAGAAGTCACCAACTTTCTGCAGAGTCAATAGCTACAGACCTCCAAACTTCGTGTGGCCTTCAGATTAGCTCAAGAACAGCGCGTGGAGAGCTTCATGGAATGGGTTTCCATGGCCGAGCAGCTGCATCCAAGCCTTACATCACCAAGTGCAATGCAAAGTGTCGGATGCAGTGGTGTAAAGCACGCCGCCACTGGACTCTAGAGCAGTGGAGACGTGTTCTCTGGAGTGACGACTCACGCTTCTCTGTCTGGCAATCCGATGGACGAGTCTGGGTTTGGTGGTTGCCAGGAGAACGGTACTTGCCTGACTGCATTGTGCCAAGTGTTAAGTTTGGTGGAGGGGGGATTATGGTGTGGGGTTGTTTTTCAGGGGTTGGGCTTGGCCCCCTTACAATTTCATGCTCCTGACTTTGTAGGAACAGTTTGGGGATGGCCTCTTCCTGTTCCAACATGACTGCGCACCAGTGCACAAAACAAGGTCCATAAAGACATGGATGAGCGAGTTTGGTGTGGAGGAACTTGACTGGCCTGCACAGAGTCCTGACCTCAACCTGATAGAACACCTTTGTTTAAACAAAGTTATTTTGAATAAAAGAATAATGATGCGCACAAATAAAGCATTAATAAACACTGCAGTATTCCATACAAGAAAATAAGGACTTGAGTTCTTGACTTGAGTGAATTTTTAATCAACTGTTGCCTTCACTAGCTCATTTTAAATGGTCTTGTAGACAAATTTTTAAATGCAAATACAAATATAAAGCTGCAACTTTACATTCACTTATGCATTTGCTACAGCTATAGCATGATATTGTACAATTATTCGTTAAAGCAAATGATTTCTTTTTTATTCTCACCAAGTGTTACAAGCAGTGTATATCTGCTGTGAGGGAACAACCTTGATGTTTTTCACATGAGCTTGACCTCAACTGGAAAGTGATCGCTCACTGCCAGGCCCTGTGAGAGAGACAAGAACACTTCAGACAGATGAATACACTCAGCAATAACTCAGTCTCTAGAGAGATCTTTGGGTTTAATGTTATAATCCCAATGGGGAAAAACCTGTCCTCACCCAGCTCTGGCTCAATCCATGGGCTTGCATGAAGTCAAAGACCTGTGCTGATCCAGGGGACACTCCTTTCATCATGTCAGAGGTGGCCACAATCCTTTTATCAACCATATCATAAGTCATTACCTAGCATAGGTTTATCTGATCCAGCTAAATAGCTAGTGATGTCTTCCTTACCTGTCATAAGGGCAGTTTGTGTCTGTGATGGTTGTATCCATACTATCAGGGATGAGCCAGGTGTAACTTTGGTCAGTGCGGAGTCGTATTTTTGACCATTCCGAATTTGACACGTAGCCACAGCCAGCATTGAAGTCTCCCAAAAGCATAATGTTCTGAAATTAAAATTTGAAATGTTACAAACCCCTAAATCACACTTTATATTAGCATAGTTATATAGAAGCATAGAAGCATCTGTGTCTATGAGGCTTGTATACAGTACACTATTTCTCAGTATAGTTACATTTGTGTTCAAACGTCGTCTAGTATCCAAGACGACATCATGCAGAGCATCAATTTCCTGCACAGCAACTTCAGGAGATGTATGCTGGGGAATAAGGGCAAAGTCCCGGACAGCTATGGAAAAGAAAGACTTATTAGGACTCAGTATTCAAAACATTTTCAGTGAGAGAAATGTGCAAAAGAAAGTTGTTTATAGTGTCACTGTGAGCTGTAAATTAATAATTGATATCCTTTCCCTTCACAACTGTATATAAACAACTACTCTATGTTTTCCAAATTCAATCAGAATTGCATCATAAATACAATGTACACTACTATTCAAAAGTTTTGGTCACATGATCCTTCAGAAATCATTCTAATATGCTGATTTGCTGCTCAAGAAACATTATCAAACAATTATTTATCAATTAATTATCAGTTATGTAATATTTTTGTGGAAACTGTGATACATTTTTTCTTTGATGAAAAGAAACTTCAAAACAGCAGCATTTAATTGAAATACAAATCATTTGTAACAATGTAAAAGTTTTTTCCGTCACTTTTGTGACCGTGCTGAAAAAAGTTTACATTTATTTATTTATTTTTTTTTTTAAATTTTACTGACCCCAAACTTTCAAATGGTAGTGTGTATTCAGCCATAAACATGGAAAAATATGGAAATCACATTCCCTTCATTTTCACTGTGGCTTTTAGAGTGGCTCTTAACCTCAGAGGAACTGTATTACTATTTTCACAATGAACTGAGACCTCCACCTGTATTAGAGGAGAACATCACAACAAAGGGCTCTCTGTTGAAAGTATCAGTTCCACAGGATTCACATCCATCATCATACTGGAAGCTGTTTGAAACGGATACTGACTGACGCCTGATAAGAATAAAAGTGTAAATATTCATTTGATATGAACTACAAGTAAACATATTAGTACACATAAATACAGACTTATATGATAAGGGTTACCTGTAAATATAGAGATATCTCTCTTTGTAGGTGCTCCTACCCAGGGGCTCACTTACAATGTGCTGATACTCATAAGGAGAGGTACCTCTGATAAAGAAAATAATATTTATTATTTTTATTCAAATAAATACTGTAACTTATAGACATTACGTAACACAACTTACCCATTTACACTTTCCATCAGTTTTTTAGTTGCAGAGAGATCGGTGTCTCTCACCTCTTGGATGAGTACAATGTCATACCGGTGTACTACCTAACAAACACAATACTAAGGTTACCAAACGAGAGGGTGCAAGTATTATATGGGTATTCTGTGGGTGTCGCTCACTTTGGTAATGATGTCAAGCAGAGTGGCATTGGATGCTTTTGAGTCCCCGAAGGATCTGATGTTGAATGCTCCAATCAGAAAGGAGTTTCCAATGTGGACAGATACCAGGAGCACACTTAAAGTGGTAATAATCTTCATGCTGTATATCGAGATGAAGATGAAAACATATTCAGACATGCTGCATTAGACAGTAGTTAATCTTATCTGAGACTAAGACAGATTAGCAAAGTCAATTTGAATCTTTAAAAAACAATGTAACTAATGTGTAGTAAATAGTACTCTAATATAAATATGCATTCGTTTAGATTGTATTTTGAGACTTTGCAATAAAAATAGCTTTACCTGCTGCTGTTTTCTGCTTTCACGTGTGCCGTGAGAATGGGGAGAAAGCCTTTTTGCACCACTAAGGAGCCTTTTTATACTCTACCTCAGCAAGTCCCTCTCTCAGGGAATAAAAGTGGTATCACATATTCTAGAGAGTTTTTATTTACCACTACTACGTAAAGACTCTCGCTCACTTTATCCCTGGGAAATAAACAGATGGGTGATAAGACAAAGTCTAATGTAACTTTAAACAGGTGGCTTGACAGATGTATTTAGAAAATATTTATTTTGTAGCTGGCTGCTGTACCTCAGTAGCCTATTCAAGCAAGATTTTTTTTTTTAAAACAATAATCTCTTGTTATAGGGTCAGAATCTCTGCATTGTACTATGTAACTGTTCATATACATTTCCCAATATTCATTTGATTGTAAAGATTTGTTTGTCATCAACAAGAAGCTATTATCTACTCTGACTTTGAGAGGCTCAAATGACCCCTTGCTGTTGTGTTAACTGAGCCCACGCTCCCTTAAAGTAATCCAACTTAATACCCTTAGCCTATACACTTAATATATAAATAAATATAGATTGATTATATATACTTTTGTTTTGTACGTGAATTGTGTATACTTTTGTAGGCTATTTCATGTTAAGTGTACCGTACATTGTTAATTGGTCGGATGCTTGGAAATTGAAACCATACGAAAGTTGGTTTTATTTGGTAATAATATGTTGCATATACATTCCTTACAATTCTGTAAAGGCAAGTCTTTACAAAATATAAAGTCAAGGGAACTTCGGTGGCTTTCGGCTGATTCCGGAACGGAACGGAAAGGACAGGAAGTGTCTGCCTGGAGTTTGTCGAAGTGCTAACGGCTACGCTAATGCATTACAGAGCGCAAATTGAGTCGTTGACTGAATGTGTCATCTCCATCCAGGACACAAATTTACACATTATCGCCATGCTACCGCAGCATTGAACATTCTCCACGGCAATAAAAGGAAACGACTACATATCCTTCTGCTTATCCAAGCGGTGAAACTAGGCAGGTTAGGAATTATTTCGCATGCCAGCTAATGATTTTTGCACGTAGCGGTTAGCATGTAAACATATCAAGGAAACGCGACTGACACTTTGATTATTTGAATGAACTGCGTTCCCACATCATGCTATTATACTTTTTAAAATCTTCTAATTATTATTTTAGTTAGTTAAAAAAAAAAAAAAAAAATATCCATGTCTGTATTTTGACTGCCAGAGGTACTAACTAGCTGCTAGCTTCTGAGATTATGAGGTTGTCGTTCTGTTTTACGGCTTTTTGTGCGTGTATAAAATTACTCAACAGTGTTTTGAATGGTGTTTGCTGTTCCTCAAGTTTTAATAGGTTACTGTAGCTGATACCTCTTTGTGTGTCACTAATATAGTGTCAGTTGTGATGGGTATTTGTTCAACATAACATTTTCATTTGCTTATTTATTATGGCAAAAGTTTATATATTAACTTTAACATCTTTTTTTCTCTTTTTCTTTACAAATGACAACATTTGAGTTGACAGTAAACAGAAAGTAGCATGTTTACTCTTATCACGTTTCTCCTGAGTAGTGAGATCATATTAAACAAGTGGCTAAAAGCTTTTTAAAAAAACAAGTTATTGGCCACAATTTTTACATATACGCCATGTTCCATGAATCTTTGAACACATAATGATCTGATCAATAAAAGTAATAGTTTTCAAACTGAGGTGTATGTTAAGCACTGCTGAATAGTTAATCTTAATTTGTTCTTTCAGGTGTGAATGACCGACGTGGTGCCTACCACCGCCCTCAGTGAAATAAAGCTCCGCCTACTCTGCCACGATGACATAGAGAGAATAAAAGTGCTCTGTGGAGAGTGGTTTCCCATTGAGTGAGTGCTTGAACCAAACGATCATTTTATATGTGTCAAGTATAACACTAACACACTCTGTTATTTGTTTGTTTGTGTTTTAGGTATCCAGACTCATGGTACCATGACATCACATCAAATAAGAAGTTCTTCTCTCTGGCTGCCACCTATAGAGGTGGAATTGTGGGGATGATTGTGGCAGAAATAAAAAGCAGAACGAAAGTGCACAAAGAGGTATGACTTGCATATGCATTTTGAGAAAATGATATAATGAGGAAAAACACTTTTTATAATATAATAGTATTGTGGTGAAATACATTCTATGCTTTACTTGGCACAAATTTGTTTATGGTGTTTTATAATATGAATAATAAATGTTTAGATGAGAAAAAAATTACTTTGGCCATAAAGAATAGTTCCCCTGGAGCTTTGATGTAAAGGATCATAATTAAAATCATCTGACATATCCAAAGCCTTTTTATAGCAGGTGATTAATTAGGTTACAGACTAAATTTCTGCGTGAAGCGAAGGATTTGACCTTCATTAGAAAGGATTTTACCTCTTCATAGTACAGTTATACTAAAACTTGCAGTCACTGTTATTACTGTTTACTTTTAAAGAACTATTTAGGCCCATGCATAGTTAGCATATCAAAGTTGTTTATTGTCGTATGTATGTGTTCCACGTATGAAGTACAATAGAAATCTTACTTGAATGTTTCTCCACAGACTATAGACAACATAGAATTAAGTAGACAGTATTGCTATGTGCAAAAATAGAATAAAAATGTGCATAAAGAAATTGGTAAAAGATCAGGTTGTATCAGTGTATGGTTTCTGGAAAGTTTCCGCCCCTTTGCATCCCTACCTGAATGGTCCTAAATTATTTTATTAAACAAGGATTAATTAAATGTATCAAAATTGACAGTAAAGTTACATTTATAATGTTAAAAATTATTTTCTAGAACTTCTTTTTCTTTTTAAACTTCATTAAGCAGCATAACCATTTCCAACTAAAAATAAGATAGAAATGAATTACAGAAATAAAATACATTTTGAAATATATGAAAATAGAAAAGTTATTTTAAATTGTAATACTGTTTTTACTCTATTTTTGATCAAATTCATGCAGCCTTGGTGAACATAAGAGACTTCTTTCAAAAACTTTACCAACCCTTTAAAATATCTATTAACATCCTCAATATGTTTCAGTAACAACAAAATTGACATCATAATTTTTTGTTATTCCAGTACATTTTCCCAGCTAATCATCTTTGTTGCTAAATCAGCATATATTTCTGTCCATCAGGATGGAGACATCTTGGCCTCCAGCTTTCCTGTTGACACTCAAGTTGCGTACATCCTGAGTTTAGGAGTCGTGAAAGAGTTTCGAAAACATGGAGTAGGTGAGAGGTGACGTTTGTGTGCTGTTGTGTAATGTCTGCCATGACACATGCTTCCCCTCATAAAACGTGAACTGTATTCAAACAATTGTAAAGTCACTCATATCTCTTTCTCTCTCTCTGCAGGCTCTTTGTTGCTGGACAGTTTAAAGGAGCACATCTCCACCACGGCACAGGATCATTGTAAAGCCATCTACCTGCATGTGCTCACCACCAATAACACTGCCATTCACTTTTATGAGAACAGAGACTTTAAACAGCACCACTATTTACCGTATTATTACTCTATACGAGGAGTGCTGAAGGATGGCTTCACCTATGTCCTTTACATCAATGGTGGACATCCTCCATGGACTATCTTATATCCTTTTCTTTATCTCACGAATTTGTGTTCTTGTGTTGCATTTGTCTATGAGGGAATATTCAAGGCAATTGGTAATTAGAGCTGCATGTATGTTGATGGCTGATAAAATTTATTAATGATACTGAATCATTTTACCCAATTTGTAATAATGATATTTTTTACATGCACCTTTACAAGTTTTTGTTCCCAATATTGTTTGCACATACACAGCTTTTCTCAGCGAAATTATAAAAAGTTTGCATGTTTCAATAGTGCATATGTACTGGCAGTGTAGTAAATGCTACTATTATTTACTGGACTACTGTTCAAAAGTTTGGGGTCAGAATTTTTTTTTAGTTTTTTAAAGAATTTAACACTTTTATTAAACAAGGATACATTACATTGACAGTGCAGAAATGTTCCAAAAATTCTTGAAAATAAATGCTGTCCTTTTGACAAATATATTGCAGTTTCCACAAAAATATTAAGCAGCACAACTGTTTTCAACACTGATAATAATAACAAATGTTTCTTGAGCAGCAAATCAGCATATTAGAATGATTTCTGAAGGATCATGTGACACTGAAGACTGGAGTAATGATTCAGCGTTGACATCACAGGAATAAATTACATTTTAAAATGTATTAAAATAGAAAACGGTTATTTTAAATTGTAATAACATTTCACAATGTTCTTTCTGTATTTTTGAAATAAATGCAGCCTTGGTGAGCAGAAGAGAGACTTTTCAAAAACAATTAAATCTTACCAATGCCAAACTTTTGAACAGTATTATAAATTCTCAATTGTCTAACAGTCGGGTAAAAATGTAACCTCCAAAAACACAACATAGGTCCCTTGGTATACTAGTTTCATGTATTTGAACTGTAAATGACTGGTAGAAAAAGTGTTCCTTGACTCGCGCAGCACTGATTATATTCATCATATAGGTTCGGCACTGGCCAGTCTGAGCCCCTGCTCTATTCCCCAGAGAATTTACCGGCAAGCACAGAATCTCCTGCGCAGCTTTCTGCCGTGGTCGGGCATCTCTTCCAAGAGCGGCATTGAGTACAGCAGAACCATGTGAGGATTGTGAGGTCAGAACAGTGCAGAGTAAGCCTGACTCATCCACTTCTCATGAGATCACCTCTTTCCACTCGTAAATCATTCATTTTCTTCTAAAGCAATAATTATGTCTTGTTTATCAGGTGGAAGAGATTGATTTGTTTGGGTCACATCAGATGCCTGGGTTGCTGAAGACTGATATCTACTCTCTCTGGTCTGGAGCAGTGTATTATACTTGTACATTTTATATACATACTTTAATATATGCATTGTCATTAGTAGATTGCCCTTTTAATATAAACTCTCCACTTCATGCCTGTAATTCTGCTGCTGTGTAGAAATATTCTATTGTTTATCCAGATTTTTAATATAAATAGATTTTTTTATTTGTGCCTGTTCTATATAGATGATTTTAGGATTTGATGGTAGAAGAATGCATACTTTTTCATTTAGTCATTTTCATCCTTGTCAGGCTCTTGTGTTTTGTTTGTGTAGGAAACACTAAGCATGTATTTCAGCCCCCAGTTTTAAGTTTATAATTTTTTTTTTTTTTTTTTTAAATAACACTTGCACAGAGGCAATGAATGTAGTGTTGCTGTGAAGGGACAATATGCCACAGTTACAAACCCTCCATCTCACCAAATGTGTATTGTTTATGTCAAATGCAAATGTGAAAACCTATTTTAAATTCAGATCATCTTAATTTAGCTAGAGTATTACATCCTGCCATTCCTTGCAATGTACTTTGTTCTTTTAAAAGGGGAAATGAATGTAGTGGGGGAGACATGTTTGAATTTGGGTATATATTGCTGTGAATCAGGGATTTACACACAAAAATAAACATATTTGAGAAAAATAATGCTGTGTTACACAAATTACAATATCAAAGATAGTATTTATGTGTTTGACCATCCATTCATGATGTCTTTGTTGAAACACACCGATGTTCCTGTGAAGGACGTTCACAGAGAAGCATTTCTGTGAAATTACAAAAGTGTACTATCATATATTATTGGCCTTTTGCATTTGAAAAATATGTTTCTTCCATTTCCTGATATGTATAAACACTATTGTTTGAAGACAAAATAGCATGTATGAATAGCTGTTTTTAACAAGTTATCTATATAGGTAATAGAACCACTATCACCTTGTGCTTTTGAGTGTGAAATTGTGTGTAAATCTACAATTCTTCTCTAGTCTGTTTTTAACAGGTTGCATTCTTGTGAATTGGTATATTGTTCTGTTTTACATTTCATTGTATAACATTTTCATTTTGTAGATAGAATTGAAATAGGGGAAATGTCTTATACTCCTAACCCTAAGATGGTCAACATGTAGGTGAAATGAAATTTTACCAAATATTAGTCAACATTTGACTAATTTAGTCAAAAAAGTTAATCAAAGTTGTCCTAAGAAGAAGGTTTTAGGACAACTTTGATTAAAGGTTTTGATCCACTTCAAATGTTGACTACTGTAGTTTCTGAATTGTGAAGCACCCTCTAGTGTTCACTGAGAGGATTGTAGACCAGAGGAGATTTTTAATTCATACACAACTTAAATTAAGTTTATTTGTTGTATTGTTATCCATTTGCATCCCTCCCTTTGTCTATTCTTCCTTTATGACTTGAGCCATGCATTAAGAGCATTTTGAGATGACCCACAGGTAAGAGCGAAATAATAATAAAAAAGATTGTGCAACCATTTGTTTGAATGTTCATTTATGTTTACGCTTCAGCCTCGGAATATTTGAGGTTTTACGGTAATTGTCATTTAATGATGTAATTTTGGATGGCATCGGTTTAGTCACGCCTCTTTGGACCCTCATTCGAATCAGCCAGAGAGACCTGCAAACGACAAGCAACTTCTTTCTTTCGTGGCTGCTTTTGTTATTCACTGTCTCCAACAATCTACGGTTGTTTTCTGTGGCTCGTTCACATTTGAAAACGGTGAGTAATTGTTGTGATTCTTTTTGAAAGATGATACTCAAAACAAAGTGACTTTTATGAAAGTGAAAGAAAAGCGACGTATGCATGCTCGTGAATTATTCGAGAGATTAATGAATTGTAACGAAAGATGGTCAATGTTTGAAATATGTCACATTTCAGATTTATGCTGTTTCGGATGAATCTGTTGTTTAACAGTCTAAAAACTGATTAATATCTCTTTTAGACGTGTCTGACTTTAATCTGTTGCATCTTTGCTCGGTCGTTGCCATGATTCTATATTCATGTTGAATTTTTTTTTTTTTTTTTTTTTGGGAGTGGGAGTATGTTACTTATACCAGATATGAGCTTTTGTAGGAAGTTTGAGTAAGTAAGTGAAATAAAGTGGTTAAATTAATGCTTAGAGAGACTAGTTGAACGAAGGGAGGGGTCAAAACGCAGCTCGAAGTAACATTTCTAGTAAACATATGCCACAATTCTAGGAAATATACAGGAAAGATTCGTTACGTGTAATGAAGGTGTTTTGTTGAAAGAATGTTACTATTATCCTGATACATTTGCCTTGAAAATCTTTTGCTGAAGCTCATATATTGACACAGTATTGCAGAAGTCCTGTTGACATGAGATGACAGTGAAAAACAGATCCTCTCTAGAGATGTGCTCTGATTTTCAGTTTTGTTTTACCAGGACAAATAACAATGTAACTTTGTGTTCTTTGTTGCTTTTGATTTAAAGCTTCAAATAAAGGGTTTCTAGTGTTAGGGTTGATGAACATATTGTATAGTAAATTAAGATGCATGTGCCTGCGACCTTACACAAAGTAGATCATGTTACATTTTGATTTTGATTAAAGCATTACATTAACTAGTTTAGGATTCATAAGACACAAATATGAAGCTATAGGTTTTGATTTTGCTTTACTATGTTGAAGAATTAAATATTTTTTTTATATTATTAAGTATTTTTTTCCCCCATTTGGCTGCTGTTTTCCATGCACTCGCACTGAATGATGACTAAGTTTCAAAATGAACTAAAAGCAACATAACATTATCAAACAGGTGGTTCATACAACTTGTACACTATATGATAAGTCTTCTGTTATCATATAATTGTTCAAATGTCTTGAAATATATTGCAAAAAAACATGTTGATCTTTTTTTTTTATTACACTTTAATGGAGCTTTTTTCTCTGTAACAAAAAAATCCTAATCGGTGAGTCATACAGGTTTGGAAGGAATGTAAATAATGGGTCATTCAAGTCCTGTCGGAAAGATCGTACTTATGTGCTGAAGGCACATAAATGTTGTAACAAAGTTGTAATTACATTTTCTTTTTTCGCGTGTCAGTGAGAAAACATGGCGAACACTATGAATACAGAATCTGTATTGATGGCAATATTGTTGAAATGAATGATATTAGTATTTTTCATTTACAATTAAACTAGCTAAGTTGAATGTACAATACACAATAGTATTGTAAATTGTAATAGAATATAACAATTCAGTTTACAGCGCCTTCATAAATTGAATAAAATTGGCTGAAGAAATTGAAGGCTGAAGATCTCAATGGTGGATCGGAAGACCACCACAGCTGCGGAGATGGGACTAAAGACCCCCACAGTGGAGCAGACGACTACAACAGCAGAGTGGACGGGACTGAAGATCCCTACTGTGGAGAGGAAGACAATAAGGCTAAAGTTCCCCATGGCGAAGCAGAAGACCACCACATAGAGCAGACGGAGCTGATGACAACGGTGGTGGAGCAGAAGACCCCCATGGCAGATCTGGTGGAACTGTAGACCACCACAGCTGATCAGGAACTGTAACACAGAGCACAGAGAGGTTATGGTTAGCCTCAGTGGTGGTGGGCAGGGGGGGAGCTCAAGGGTGTCCAAGGAGCTAACAAGCAGGGTGTCCTCCATGGTCATAACAGGACCCAAAGGTGTATAGGTTGACCTCTGCGGTCATCTCAGGGCTGGCAGAAAGTTCATGAAGACATTGGTCATGTCGGTGCAGACAGGCAGTTCAGGAATGACCTCTGTGGTCATGAATGTGCAGATAGGTAGTTCAGGATCTACCTCTGCGGTTGTGTTGGTGCAAACAGGCAGTTCAAGAGCGACCTGTGTGGTTATGTCTGGGCAGACAGAAAACTTAGGGACGACCTCTGTGGACCTCCTTGGAACAGGAAGTTCATTGTTGAAACCAACACGGGGATCTGGAGCAGACTCATGGGCCAGAACGGGATCTGGAGCAGACTCATGGGCCAGAACGGGTTCTGGAGCTGACTCATGGGCTGGAGAGCAGTGTGCGGCCCAAGCACATAAAACGGCCACTGCCATTACAGGAAGTGATCCTCTAAGGCGACTGTACTCTGAAGTGTGAGACCACCGGGATGCCTTGCACTCTACCGACATCAACGGTGGGTCCGCCAAGCTGGATGCCAGTCTCATTTGCATAGGTGCCACCTTAATGGCTTCATGTGCAACGTTCATGATGACTGCAGACTCTGGCGTGGCGTCCATGATGGCCGAAGACTCTGGCGTGGCGTCCATGATGGCCGAAGACTCTGGCGTGGCGTCCATGATGGCCGAAGACTCTGGCGTGGCGGCCATGATGGCCGAAGACTCTGGCGTGGCGGCCATGTTGTAAAGAGGCTCTGGAGTGGCGGCCATGTTGTGAAGAGACTCTGGCATGGCAGCCATGTTGTAAAGAGGCTCTGGAATGGCGGCCATATTGTGAAGAGACTCTGGCGTGGCGGACATGTTGGCTGAAGACTCTGGCGTGGAGGCTGCTGCTGGAGTGCTGCGTTCCTCCTCTGTGACTCCCACAGTAAAAGCAGATCCGCTCATCTGTAATGCTAAGTGGATGTAAAGTTCTAATGTCCAACTTGGATTGTGCAATGGCATAATTGAGCTGAGCGGCTCAGATGGCACCCACCCCCTTTTTACACTTCCTGCATGTTGCAGCCGGGCAGTTCATGGCGTTAGCTAAGTGTGCCTCCGATCCACAGTGAAAGCATGACTTCCTCTTACCCACTTGAGCAGAATTAAGAGGTGCAAATGACGTTTCCCCTTGTTCTGTGTTTTACTGTATTCTGCACTGCTTGTACAGGTTGTACAGGTTGTAACTTGGCAGGAATTTGAAATGGATCTAGCCTTATTGGCAACAGATTCAATCTGGCTTGCTACCGTAACCGCTCTGTAAAGTGTGAGATCTGTTTCTAGTAAAAGTCTCTCATGTATACGTAGGCTAAGCACACTCTCTACTAACTGATCTCAAATAATTTTGTCAGTACTGGCCCTGAACTCACATGAAACAAGCTCTCGCAAAGCAGCAACGCTCTGAAAAACTGTCTTGTGAGGAGCCTGAAAGCGTTTATGGAAGGTGTGGCGTTCAGCTACTATGTTAGCTTTTGGCACGAAGTAGGCTTTTAATGCATCCTCTGCATCCTTATACATTGTACCTGTGTTAGGCAATGAGTAGAAAATCCATTGTTCCTCTGCGCTGAGGCAGTGAAGCAGTACAGCTCTCCGCCTTTCATCCAGGCCAAGCATTCTCTGTAGCATCAATAACTAATAGGTAATTTTCAATCTGCATCCATGTGCTGAACAGCATAGCAGCCTCACCAGGGCAAGACAGGATAAAAGTTGGGAAAGACACGTTAGCAACAGCCATCTTTGTGAACAACAATAGCGAAAAAAAAAAAAAAAAATGCCTAATCCTCGTTGCCAATTTGTTGTCTGTCCAGAGTTAGTAACCAATAAAGCACACGAGAAAGGAGTAGTGAACTTCATCCATCTAGTTTACTCTTCACTTCCATTCTACACACATTGTCATTACACAAGACAACACTTTTCAAAATAGTAGTTGCAACACAATTTCACCTATGAACACAGCAAAAATTATAAAGCAAAAAAACACCTGATGCATATTTTTTTAGCCTATACTTCATTTTGTAGAAAGTTAAAAATCTTAGAAACCGTCACCGTCTTGCTCAGAGCAAAGTGATTTGAATGCACCTGATGTTGTCTTCCCAACTCGTAAATACAAACTTGAATGCACCATAAATAAATAACATTTGAATTTCATTTTTGGGTGACCTATCATTGAATGTTTTAGATGCTGTGTCATTCATAGTTATTTAGTTTATCATTCCTAATGCGTTGTAAACACGATTTACTATAAACTGCAGGGTCAAGGAAAAGGCTGATTGCATTGGAGCTTACAATTTCCTGGCTTATGTCCACTATTTTTCACTATTTGTCTTAGAAATTATGTTGTGTCTTTACTCCAAGAACACATTGTGTTATTTACTCATTTCTACCTAGATCATCGGACCATGCTTTTAGTTACGTAACTGATAGTTCTCAAGTTGTAATATTGGATTTTGGGGGGGTGACCGCATACTCTATTGGGACCTTATAAAGACAACTAGAGGTCATAGTGTACTGAGTCTGTTACTGTCTTGGAAAATACTGCAGTGTGCTCTTCCCTCATTAGACAATTACAAGGTTATTCAGGCAGAGGTTTTGTTTATCAGGGTTTTTTGTCTGTGTAACCATTTTACGTGACCTGGTATATATTAAAAAAAAATATTAATTAAGTACATACTTCATTGTATAATCCAACCATTGAGTTAACTTAAGATAGCAAAGAGTAATCCAAAACTCAGCTTGAATGTAGTTAAAGACTATTGCCAATGGCTATCTGATCATCTGTTTACACAGACTAGCACAATCTGTTGCAGTACACACTCCAGACTAAGCTCATAGTCAATAAGGAAGGAGGTAATGAAATGGCAAATTATGGTAATTGTTTCTACAGAAAGCACCTTGAAGTTTTGATCTGCCAGAGAATACTACTGAGATGCAAAATTCAAAGTTCAAAGTCTCTTGATACAATAGATTTGGCCTTTTCAACTAGACAAGAAATGCATTTCTTACAAAGATCATATTTTGCAAGCTTGTGTGTAACCTATGCCTTTCATAACTGTTCATATTATGCAATCCCACCTTCAGTCAAGTACCAAGTTAATACCAAGTGGGCTGAACCTTATAACAGTCTAGTCTACCTACCATGCTACTATTTGCTGAGTAGTCCACTGTAGAGGGAGGTCAAAATTACAACCTTTTACCTTTTTGGAGCTAAATTACTGGTGAAGGAAAATAACTAAAGAAAGGTTGGCAGCATCATTATTTTATTTTTGCACAGAGATTGGAAGGTCTGTTAGTAAAATCTGATGACTTTAACGATCCTTGTTGGATTTTAGGCTAATGTTGAGAGTTTGCATGACTGCGACCCAAGAAGTATTAAAGATATTTTAATATATCCTTTTCGATTCAGATTCTTAAAGGGATCATGAATTGAGAAATCAACTTTTCCTTGAGCTTTTGATATATAAGAGGTCATCATACTATAAGAATATCCTGTAAGTTTCAGAAGTGAAAACTTCCTTGTTAGTCCAATAAAAGCTTTTATTGACACCAGGCCCAGCGAATGACTGATCCTGGAATGTGCTTTTAGATAGGTGCTCACTGTCATGTTAGTGAGATGAGGAGGAAAGAGAGATGCAGGACAAAAATAACATAACCATATTCCTAGCATTGATCCTTTGAAAGGTCATTTATTTTCAACAATGTGAATGTCTCAGTTGAGCTTTATTTATTTGTATTCGGTATTTCACTGTGGATTCTTTGGTAAATCAATCGCATTTCGGCACAGGCTTTGCGTTATGGCAATGCAACAACATGTAGGGTAAACGTACCTATTAAGCTCACCAAAATCTACATTGAGACATTTTTAGTGCACAGGATATTGGTTTCAGTACAAGAAGTTATGTTAAAATAAAATATCAATCTCTCACACAATAATACTTAATTTTATTTTAAATGACAAAAACATTTCATTTAAGATGCACATCATTAAATGCAAAAAGTCTGGCTGTGCTTAATGGGTACATTTTTGTACCCTTTAAGCACACCCCTGTCGCCATTAAGCTCACAACATGTTTTATTAAAAAAATCTTGTTTATTTTAAACAACATTTTTAAATAACTGAAAAATGTCTTATTTGAAGGTACAGAGTCAATCACAAAAAAACAAAACCAAAAAAAAAAAAACCAGAACACTAAAATCAAGCAACAAGGCATTCAATTTGATCAGTTATATATTCATAGTGAAGTGTCATTCAAACACATTGCAACATCTTGACTAGTCCTTGTTCAGCTAAGTAACACACATTCAAAAATCAAATAACAGTAGCGTAAGCTTTTACACCTTTTGCTATTCAAACAAATAGGGCTGGGCAACAAACTCAAGCTCCTCTTCTCTTATATCGAAATCCTCCGACATTTCTCTTTAAAATTCTTGTGTTAGACTTCTAATTCGTGACCGGTGTTTTGTTTTGCTCTATCCTCTGCGCTTCTGTGTTCTTCATTATGTCATGCATCGGGTCAGAGTTCACTCTTTCGCCATAAATCAATGTGTACGGCCATCTGTCGGAAGCTAGTTATTTTAGTTTTTAAAGTTTTAAATATGGATATTTTTCTTACACAAATGCATCTCTTTGCTTCAGAAGGCCTTTATTAACCCCCTGGAGCCATGTGGAATACTTTTATTATGGATGGTTGCACTTTTTTGGGCTCATCCTCTTTACTGCCATTGTAAAGCTTGGAAAAGCCAGGATATTTTTTAATAACTCCGATTGTATTTGTCTGAAAGAAGATACACCTAGGCTTGAGGGTGAGTAAAGCTTGGGGTAATTTTCATTTTTGGGTGAACTAACCCTTTAAGGCATTTTATAAAGATTAACGTAAAGTGACAACCATCAGTTAATATTTAAAGTCTGTTTATGAAGTATTTACATAGACGTTTAATGTGGATGAGCTTAAAGGGAGCACACTGAGATTAAATTGGAGCAGCAACATTTTTTAATTAATAAATATTACATTAAATTTAAAGGACACGATTTTGCAAAATAAATAATCTAGGCCATGTATTAAGTTTATACATTTTTTTTAAATGAACAACTATTATTGACAATATCAATGAAATTATACTTTTTCTTATTGATGTCACACTGAAGCTGTGTGATTTTCATAGTAGTGCACCCTTTAAGCTCACCTAACAATAATATGAAGTCTTTAAAAATGGCAGCAGTGTAAAACCACAAACGATCAATAAACTGTGAATTTATAATAATATGGATTTAAAAGTACAAGCCAGTAATGACTGTAAAATAATATATTAGTGTAGCAAACAATCTTATACAGCTAGTAAGCTAACTATGTTCTGTAGCATCTGTGCTATGTTGCTAAAACTATCTTTTGGATCTAACTGTAATTATTTCCCATATCCAGGTTCCAGGTTATAATATGCAAAAGTCTAAACATTAATCTCTTAATTTTGCAGTAAGTACCCAAAATAAAGGCTTAACCACCTTAAAAATGCACATTTAAGGGGCTCCTCTTCTGGTGAAAGTTTATTAGACAGCTTTCAAAATGGCCGCCAGACAGTGTGAACACATGAATACCCATATTTCAGTGTACAATGGTCTGATTTTCTTGAAATTACAGGAGGTATGTAGTAACAAACACATCAATTGGTTAAGACATCAAGTAGGATAATACATTATTTTTTTCTTTTTATAGTCTGAGCTCAAAGATGGTAGTGTGCTTAATGGGCAATTGAGTTTAATAGGTACGTTTACCCTAAGTAACTGTATTAATTCTAATACTGCAACAATGTAATGCAACACTTTTCATGATTAATTAACCTTGAGAGCTATAATAGTTTTCAAGAGAGTAATATTTAGCTATTTCAAATGGAAAGATGTTAGCCAATCACAGCAGTGGGCGTTTACACTGACGTCTCACAGCAGACACGCCCCTTAAAACAGACCGTTCAAATCAGAGGGCTAAAATCAGGGTAGGAAAAATGCCTTTTATTTTTAAATTATGACAACTTTTGATGTAAAAAGCATACTAACGTTATAAGTGCACCCCAGGAAACATTATAAAACATTAAAACAACGCAGTTCATGACCCCTTTGAACCTTTCTTTTAGAATCTTCATTTTGAAGGCCCTGTATGGTATATGGGGATCTCCAACCCGATCTCATGGCAATTCGTATGTATTTTACGAGGTGGCTAATCCGTACGAATTCGTATGACCTTACTCATAGGAATTAGTAAGTTTTTTGCTAAATCGTACGTATTTTACGAGTTGCCAAATTCGTGTGAATGACCTACCCCTAACCCTGCCCCTAAACCTACCCGTCACTGGGGTTTAGACAAATCGTATGAATTCGTACGAGTGAGGTTGTAAGAAGTCGTACGAATTGGCCACCTCGTAAAGTACGTACAAATTAGTCATGAGATAGCGTTGGGATCTCAATGTGGCTCCATGAATAAATGGTTAATTGTACACACTTTCATAAAAAAACAAAAAAACAGCTAATGTGGGTCACTTTGCATGGAGCTGATATTTATTTTAAAGAGGAATTTCTTAAAAACAAAAAATTAATCTAGAAATGTATTGCATTGTTTCCATCTAACAAAACAATTGCATGAAATGTACCTGGATGTTATATTTAAGGCGTCTGAAATAAAACTAAAATCTATTTTGGGATAAACACACATAAGCTGTTTTCATCATACAATATTTTGTTGGAAAGTCATTATTGCAGGAGGAAACTACCATACTGGTTTTGATTAGCTCTTTCCTGGTTGGGTCCTTTGATTGAACAGAAGGTCCCTGCCTCCCTGTTTTTCCTCCTGCTATTCTTTGTCTCAAGGCTGTTTGGAAATTTGGATACGTTACCAAACTATTCCAGTCAAAATCTGACATTTCAAACATGATCTCTGCCCTTTTCTTGTAAAAATAAGCTTTGCTTCCCTGTTTTTCTTCATGTATTTAGAATTTCTAAATAATCAAAATAGGTCTCTTAACTTGTATAAACTTGTTGGTTTTTGTGGTATGGCCCAAATATTTTCACAAATGAATTTGTGCACAAGTTCAGCATTGGCATTAAGATACCTGTGGTTTAGTTTTTGTTGGCGCAAATGAATTTAACTATTAAGAATTTTTGGTAACACCAGTTTAGGGTCCAATTTTCACTTCTTTAATAAGTGAAAATTGGACCCTAAACTGGTGTTACCAAAAATTCTTAAAAATTCAAATTCATTTGCCCCATTTGCCCTCATTTGCCCCAACAAAAACTAAACCACAAAATTCAACACTGTGTAACTTTAATTAAAAATTTATATCATCAGCAAGTACATCATGAATCCATTTTCCAAACCGTGTTTTTGTCTTATCCTGAATCACTACGGTACACCTATAATAAGTGTTTATATTTGGACTATTTCAAACTGGTCGGGTCGGCACCGCTGCGGAGTAGCACAGTTCCTGCAAGACACATGCAGTTCTATTTAACAAACACTAGAGCGCCAAAAGTTCCATGGTGTTGCTTTAACTAGTTGCTTATTAGCATGTGTATTACTAGGATATTGTCTGTGTATTAGCACATATGAATGCCTTATTCTGCATGACCACATTCTACATCCCTTAATCTTCCCCAGTTTCTAAACTTAACAACTACCTTACCAAGTATTAATAAGAAGTAATGTAAGGCAAAAGTTGTAGTTAATAGTTAGTCAATAGTGGGAAAGAATTGGACCCTAATCTATTCTAAAGTGTGACCAAATGTTTTAGATTTAAGACTATTAAGGGAATAGTTAATGTAAAAATGAAAACTGTTTACACACTCTCATGTCATTACTAACCTGTAAGACTTTCTTTTAAGCACAGTCAGGGAGTAAAATATGAATTTTTATAGATATGGGAAAATGACCTCTATAGGCAGTAAGTTGTATTTGATATTTCAAGGAGGATCATTTGTCTTTTTGTTTGGTGCACATAAACATTGGACAATGTTTTGAGCTTGTTGCGCTCTAACAGGCCACACGTGGCTCTACAAAAACAGGAAATGACTCATTGCTGTAACTGCTGCTGCTGTCATTGAAATATTAAGGCATTCTTGAATGGTAGAGACTAAATGTAAAAGTTTAAAACATTGATCACTTTTCTGAAAATTGGGTGGAATATGTCCTCACATTGTGTGCCACATTGTGCTCCAATATAAAACCAGCTTCCTCTCAGAGTCTGACATGCCACTGGAGAAAGTTGTGTTTGTACTTTTATTCATGTGACTTAATGCAGTTGTAACAGCAGGGGTCTGAGTCAGAGCTGTCCTTGTCCTTGTGAAACTGTGGGCTGGATTCAATAGTGTGCCGTCACTGTGTGTAGAAACATCTACAGTATAGATGAGAATGTAGGCATCCAGAGTATAGACCTTGCAGAGGTTTGTCATTGTAGGCACATTATTTCATCTGCTGCAGGCTATGATGCATACAAACTCTTTATTATATTCATCTGTCAGTTTATATCCATTTAGCATGTTGTCCTCTGGGAAAATATGGGCAAGAGTGGGCATGTTATTGGACGAATGCTGCTGAGGTTGGTGTGATGTTTTTTTTTTCTATGCTGGTGTGATAATCATAGTTGTTTTATTCCATTAAGTGGTGTAGTTTTGTTAGGTGTATCTCTTAACTTGTGTTTTGTTGGAAATGTGCATTCATTGGATCATTAAAAGGCAATAAAAGCTATGCTGCTCACTTCCTGCGTACTTTATAAACTGGACCTCTTCGGGTGCTCTCTTGAGTGCAAACAAACGGCAAATTGTCACCCACGCAACATTCCCACCTCTGTACTTGTCACGCCATCCTGTTTCATAGACCATCCCTCTCCCGGACATGTCCCGCAGCTGTTCTGTAGCCTAGCAACTTACCATCCAGATAGGGAGCATTTGGATTCTCTTTATCTCTCCATCACTGCAGTATTTATAATCACCACCTTCATAGAAACTCCGCCCTCTGTACACGGGCTCCAGGTGGAGTAAAAGAGGGGGAGGTGGTTGACACAAGCAAGGTTGTGCTGTCTCGTTGAAGAACAAGCAGTGCTTGTACCCAAGCACACTGTTGCTGGTGAGTAGCCCGGTCACGTCAAGGGCAGAGATGAGATTGATTTCAGAGCCGCTTGTTACTACAGTTGCTAGATCAGGTGCAGGTTAGTAAATCAGCAGTTGCATACCATGCATAACAGTCTCCTGGTGACGTCCATTTTTAATCTTCTTTGCAAAGGTTGTTTATCCCTCGCACCAATATTGTCAAGGCTTCTAATAATCTGTAAATTGAGATTCCGTGTACTTGAAGACAGAATTGTTCACAGCCTTTCTATGCTTCATTTACTTTGTATGTTTTGTGTGCTTCATGTAAAGAGTATGCTAAACGTTTGGCTTGAAAGCTCTAGATAGTGATGTGAAAACGCAGGTAATCTTGTGACCTTACTTTTGTTAAACTAGTTATTTTTAGCTCTTGTCGGCAGTTTTGCTGCCATGACATACGTTTCCTGTTAGGTGATGTCAATGCAAATGTACATGATTCTGACATACTGCATGGTTTTTTTTCCTTGAAAAAAAACCCCCGTTTTTTCTTTGGGTGCTCAGAGCTTGTGGTAGTATTGTAAATCTGTATTGACTTCAAAGACGTAAATTGAAATCACATTTTGTCTATAAAGACCTGTTCTATAGTGCTACTTTGCATGGCCTAGTTTCAGATCTCTGCTCACAATATGGCTTAGTGCCTCTATTGTGGTTGTTTAGGGGCAGACAGAGTTATTTGCTTACGCTGGCAGACTTTTCAACAGCAAACGTGGGTAAGAGGTGGAGTTAATGGGAAATTCCAGTAAATTCCATAGCTGACCTTAGTGTAGAGGTCTGTGCTCATCCTGAGGTCATGTCTTCCTCCCTCTGTTGACCTTTGTCTAATAAAATATGCAAGGTAAAAGCTGGAATGGACAAATTTTCTACCATCTAGTTCCATACTAAACAAATGCAAATATATAAATATGTTTAAAAGTTTTTTGTTGTTGTTGTTTTTTGTTTTTTTGGAAGAAATTAATACTTTGATTCAGCAAGGATGCATTAAACTGATCAAAAGTGACATTACAAAAAAATGATTTTTCAAATAAATGCTGTTCTTTTGAACTTTCTCTTCATCAAAGAATTCTGAAAAACGTCACATTTTCATTGATAATAAGAAATGATTTCTGATGGATCATGTGACACTGAAGACCGGTGTAATGATGCTGAAAATTAATTTAAATTTAATAATATTTCACAGTATTACAGTTTTACTGTTTTTTTTTTGTTTTGTTGTGTTTTTTTAATCAAATAAATGCAGCCATGGTGAGCAAAAAAGACATTAAAAATCTCCCCGATCTCGAACTTTTGAATAGTATATACATAGAATTGTTTAGTTTTTTATTTTTTAATACTTATTCCAAAGAATAGTAATACTAAAAATCAAGGTTTATATACACATTTTTTTTATTTTTAATTATTTTTTTTAATAAAAAGTACTGCTTCTACTACTACTACTACTACTAATAAGCTAAAAATCAAGGTATAGTGCAACATGACATGACATTTTTTTACTCCGTAATTAAGAACTTTACGTGAACAGTTTTTATATTCCAGTGTACAACCTTGATGAACATAATTTGCATTTTTAATTCATCCCCTCAATATTTGGCAACAGATCAAGCAAATTTGTTTGTGGTGTTTCTTCACTCTTCAGGAATATTTACTCACTTTAGCAGAGCAAGTGGCAAATTTAGGTTCGTGTTAACAATAACAAATTCTACATTTTTCTTGTATCCTTTAATGCTTTGGTAACAAAAAGATTAAAATTATTTTAATTGTAATGAAAGCCCTAGTTTCTCCTTAGCACATTTGTTTTCATTTCAGCAGGGGAAATATCATTGCCTGTGTAGGGGGTTGGTCTTCAAATATTGTCTTTGGTAATGGGATACCCATTTGGAGTTTCAGAGGTTGAGAACCACTGCTAAAGAGACCGCTTTATATGAATAGAAGCTTCATAATTTCTTACAAAGTACTGTAAAAGCATGGTAACATCTTGCTGTTTTAATGTATGTGGAACGAATGAGAGCTGAAGCGAATGTTCACCCATGCATCAGTACCTCAACACACAATCAGCTCTGTATAATTGGCCTCGTTTTCTGTTTATGGGCCATGCTGAGTCTGACAGCAGAAAGCTATAATTGCGGTGATGTAATCCATCTGAAGGTACAAAGGGGCCCATTCTCATCTGGCATCTCTCGAGGGAACCGTTTGCACAGTGTTGCTATGGAAGAGCCACCTGGGAGTGTCCGGAAAGCCGATTTGCCACTTCTTGGGTGCGATTTGAAATAATCAATTTATTATTTAATATGCTTTATATGGCTCATATGGCACATCTTACGTGGTCATCCCGCTCTTCTTCCTCAATTTGTGTGGGCCGTAATGGCCCACAGGAAAGCGATGACAGTGGGGGAGGGCGTGTGATTATGCATTTGGTGCCATTTCCTGCTGTGATTACTGGGGATGCTTGACCCTTCGCAGGCCATTTGTGTTAACATGCAGCGTTCCGGTGCTCGGTGCATTAGTTAACAGATCCCACAAGTCCTTCATGAACCTCTAGTGGCCTGACCAAATGCTCTGCCAGCAGAGCAGGTTTGTAATATATTTCTGGACAGGGGGGAACTGTCAGATAGGGCTAACAAAGGCTGAACGTGGCCTGCAGCATCAACAGTGAACGATCGCATTACCGTCGCAAATGGGAGCTGCAGCCTGCGGCCGCTGGAGGTTATGTTTCAGTGCTGGTGATAATCAGGAATACTGAAAGAAAAAGTCAAAGGGCTTGAAACACAGTTGACATTCAGTCTGTTTAAAATTGTATATGAATAATATTTTGAATAATTAACATCTATAATTTCTGCACATAATGCCTTGCATATGAAATGAGAGACAGTGGAGCTTGAATACAGAATATGAAGAAAATACAGGGTTTATATCTCATGTTTCAATAGTAAAGTAACTAATTGCTGATCCGACTCATGCAGTGTTGGGTTGTCAAGTGGCTCCATCACGCTCTTACATCCACTGCTGTGTACACTAGAGACATTTAGTTACCTGAGATCTGTGTCAGTATCACAGCCAGCTATCAGAGGAATTGCATTATTTTTATCTGTTTTTCAGCAGTGGAAAATTCTCAAAAGGAAGGGTATCGGTGATCTGTTTTGTGATGAATTCCACATCGTCTTAGTGATTGCTTTATTTGTACCTGTGAACTCACTGGAGGTTATGGACAAATTGTGATTGTGACAATTTTGGATGATTTTATGTTGAGGGTTGCTTGTAATATACCCAGTAAGTTATGTTAACAAGATTAAAAATTGTCATCAAATTTATTGCATGACTTGATGATTAATTAATAGCACATAACTGCATATATCAAAAAAACTAATAAAAAAAAAAAAAGATCCAAATGTGAGTAAATACACTGAATAGGCATTACAAAAATGTCTTTAATAGTCAATATATTTTTTCACTACACGATTATCATGGCCAAAACAATTCACGATAACCGTATTACTGCAATATCTATATCAATCTTGGAAAAAAAATAATGGCATCTGTCAAATTTATTTTTTACTTTATTTTGTGTGTTCTATTTTTGGGCCAATGAATCACACTCAAAATACGAGTGTAGGGAGGCAGAAAGAGTTTTTGACCATAACTGTACAAAAATAACTTACTATTGATCGCCACTTCCTGCAGACTGGGCTGTCTAACACCCCGTCTTTCTTACGGAATCCAAAAAACTCCCACAGTGGTGAGTTAAATTTGATATTTTTCAGGTGTGGTTAGAGTGTTTCGTTTTCATTTTCTCCTTTTGTCACAAAATTTTGTGCAGCAGTAGTAGCTACACACTGTGTCGTTGTCTTTTTTCTGTTTCATGATGGGTGACAACCAGAGTTAAGGTGCAGTACTGCCATCTACTTTGTTGGAGTGTCAACTAGATAGTTGCTGGCGCTGAATTATTTATGATATTATCCTATGTGTAGGATTAACATGATAATAATATTCCATTTTATTGAATATCACATCACCAATACTTTTATATATTGCAACACCTCAAGTCATAATATAAGCCTTTCACACTGGCCTACATTTCACAGAAATCCATTTTGCAGTGACGTTTGTCACTCTGTCCTCGGTAGACAGAACCTGTTCTTGTGTGCTATTTTTGTTTTCGGTTCATGTACACATGCAGACAACTGGCATGTGTTTTTTTTTATTCTATTTTTTATTTTAAAGGGAAATACTGCTAGAGAACATATTTCAGTTTTAAAAAGTAAAGCTTCTCGCCCTTTCTGCCTTCCCAGTGTCCTTTGAGTGTCCCACCGTCAGCATGTCTTCAGAAGCATCATCTCCTGTGAAGTCCACCACCCCTCCTCTGTCCCCGCTCTCGCCGATCTCTCCGGTGTCCCCCAGCTCTCTGCGCCTGCCCGCCTGCCGCCACAGAGACCGGTCGCCCTCCCCCATGAGGGGCTACCTGATTCCCAGCCCCCTGCCCACTCGCCGCAACCGCACCTGCTCAGCGTGAGTACAGCAGCACATCATCCACAGAACATCCACTGTTATAACCCATTGATTTCATGTGTATGTATCTATACCAGGGGTGTCCAATCCTGCTCCTGGAGGGCCACTGTCCTGCAGAGTTTAGCAGCAACCCCAGTTAAACACACCTGAACCAGCTAATCAAGGTCTTACTAGGCATACTAGAAACTTTCAGACAGGTGTGTTGAGGCAAGGTGGAGCTAAACTCTACAGGACAGTGGCCCTCCAGGGCCGAGTTTGGACACCCCTGCTCTATATACAAAACTGTTCAAATGTTTGGGGTTTAGTACGATTTTTTTTTTATGCTCACCAAATAAAAACGGTAATTATGAAAAAATATAATTAAAATGAAGTAGTTTCTATTTGAAAATATTTTAAAATGTAATTTATTCAGCATCATTACTCCAGTCTTCAGTGACACAGCTGATTTGCTGCTCAATAAACTTTTCTTATCACTGTTGAAAAAATTTGTGCTTCTTAATTTTGTGGAAAACATGATACATTTTTTTCAGGATTCTTTGATGAATAGAAAGTGCAAAATAATAGTATTTAATTGAAATAGAAAGATTTTTTTAACATTATACATTTTTTACATTATAAAGTGTGTGTGTGTGTGTATATACACACACACACACACATATATATATATATATATATATATATATATATATATATACACACACACACACACACATATATATATATATATATATATATATATATATATATATATATATATATATATATATATATATATATATATATATATATATATATATATATATATATATATATATATATATATATATATATATATGTATATATATATATATATATATATATATATATATATATATATATATATATATATATATATATATGTATATGTTTGTTCCTCTACCCTGACAGTGCAGCGCGTGCAGCTGAGGGGCCGGTCTTCAGGGGTGTCTGCAAGTGCTTTTCACGTTCCAAAGGACACGGTTTCATCAGGCCATCAGACGGAGGCAATGACATCTTTGTGCACATATCTGAGTGAGTTCACTGGGCAAACATCTTCAGCCTTCAACAAGTTTTCATGCTCCTACATCAAAGCCAACACACATTCCACCACAAACCCAGTTGAATCTGAATCACAAGTATTAACAACACCTTGATTATCAGTGAAGCGGATGTAAACTGTTGTGGAAATTTTTCACTTTTGTTGTCTTTTGAGAGTAGAATCTTTAGTACTTCTATTCCGTAGCTGCACAGCATATACCTGACACGACTTCCAAGTTACTCTTTGCAGAAATTAATTTTCATTTACGGCGGGAGATCACTGGTCACAACAACGAGTGAGTCTCAATGAATAGAAAGATACATGCACACTTAAATCTTACAACTGAGTAAAAATCAATGTCATTCAAGTCTTCTTCACTGTGATATGTGACCCTGGACCACAAAACCAATCATAAGTTGCACGGGTATATTTGTAGCAATAGCTAACAATACACTGTGTGGGTTAAAAATGATCTATTTTCCTTTGCCAAAAATCATTAGGATATTAAGATCATGTGCCATGGTAAATTTCCTACCGTAAACATATCAAAAATGTATTTTTGTGAGCGGATATGCATTGCTAAGGACAACATTTGGACAAATTTAAAGGCGACTTTCTCAATATTTTGTTTTTTTTTGCACCCTCAGATTCCAGTTTTTCAAATAGTTGTTTCTCGGCCAAATATTGTATATCCTAACAAACCATACTTCATGCTTCAGGTGATGTATAAATCTCAATTTCAAAAAATGTACCCTTATGATATGGTATTGTGGTCCACATGTTCTGGTGATTGGTTTGTAATGATCTAAGCTAATCATATGACTGTTAGTTCTACTGTGTTAAGCACTTTTTGTGTCTTTGACCTGAGCATGCTTAGAAATATTTTATGTAATGTCCTCAGAAGTGGTCAAAAAGGTATTTCAAAAAGGACCATCACAAAACACAAATCATCATTAATATGCAGGCCAAATTAGTTCATAAATGTTAGTGGTCCCACTGTATTTGTAGATGTATTTGAACTGATCATGAAGGAGGGGCTTCTGGTGATAGAAACTTGTGGAGTGTGTGAAAGGTTTTGGGGTCAGGGGTAAGATAAATACTTGAGTGTGAAAGATAAGAGCATTAGACTGGCTTCTTTCAGATCAAGTGTGTTTGACCAGTGGAAAAACAGATAGATTTGCAGCTGCC
This sequence comes from Hypophthalmichthys nobilis, assembly GCA_037950665.1. Classification (NCBI taxonomy): domain Eukaryota; kingdom Metazoa; phylum Chordata; class Actinopteri; order Cypriniformes; family Xenocyprididae; genus Hypophthalmichthys; species Hypophthalmichthys nobilis. The sequence goes on along the minus strand of CM075475.1, from coordinate 27,091,259 downwards.
TGCTGTTCAAACATTCAGTACATCAAATTATGTTATGATTCACAGAATGTTGGAAACCCACAGATGAGCATTTACACCTTTTTGTAATTTTTTTTTATTATATATATAGTGATTAATAATCATTCGTAAAATGGGATCCATTTTGTGTTTGTCCAATCTGAAATATGCACTTTTTAAATGCATGCCTTTCACTAAATCCAGTAAGCGCACACACGTTTTCCTGATGATCTCCATTCTTCCAACAGCATCGAGGGTGAATATGTGCCTGTGGAAGGAGATGAAGTTAGCTACAAGATCTGCTCTATTCCACCCAAACATGAGAAGATCCAGGCCGTTGAGGTGACCATCACTCATTTAGCACCAGGCACAAAGCACGAGACCTGGTCAGGAGCGGTGTTCGAATCATGAAGTCCTCAAGAGGTGCAGCTCTCTGACTCGGAACTGTATGATATATAAAAAAGGGTTTCTGTTTCTTTTCTGGAGGTTTGGGGGGGAAGGGAACAGGGCTGAATGCCTTTAAGTGCTATGTGTGACAAGATGGCACAACTCCAAGACAAATATAAACAAATCTTGCATCTTTTTTTCTTTATTTGGGTTTAGGAAAGGAGTGTTTGAAATTATCTTTATTATTTGGTTTGTGTTTAATTATGTGGCATGAACAGCAGTCAGTTGTACTTACATTAACCATCTATGAATTTCTGATTGATTTAAGAACTGATCGTGCACTCTTAACAGGAAGCCTTAACGCATATCTAATATGTAGATTTCCCTATTTTTTTCATTCACTGAAAAGAAAAAAAAAAAAATGTTCCATGTTTACATTGTGAAAAAGTATCATTTTGATCATTGATCATTTCTCATGTGCATATGTGATTCTTGCTTCAAAGAAAGACAATAAAAAGGTTCTTCAAATTGTCATATTTATTTTATAACTTTCTCACACAACATTAAGGTTTTATGTAGAAATTATCTCAATATTTTCTTTCTAATTTTACTACATATAACAGTGTAAACAATTTGCAGGTTTTTTGTAGTTGTTAATATGAGTAGCAACAATACACATTTCTCAATTAAATACTTTGCCGAGTACAAACAGACACAGCTTTTACATCTCGAGTCGCTGCTGCCGCCTGTCCACATTAAAAAGGAACATTTAAAAGGCATCCAAAACATTTCTACACTACACTGACATGGGACAGAATATCACGAAGGAATAACACTGTTAGAGAGGTTGTGATTTTATACATTTATATTTGAAGAGTTAATGTCAGTTAAATAAGAAACTTGATTTTGATTTGGCTGTAAACAACTTGGAAATGCGATTGATCTTCACTAACAAAGCTTAAATAATGAGCATTGCATAATCTCACTACATTAAGTACATACTGGGGTTTAAGTATTTAAAAAGGAAAGGACAATTGAAACAAACCAATCTGAAGGGATGTTCACTCTTTCAGCTTGGAGCAACTGGAACAGGAGAATCACCCCAAGGATGATAACCATTTACAGGCTGTGATAGCCATTAAGTAAAGATGACCTTGTAGACGTTATCTGCCACATACCTTTTCTTACATGGCCTGTAATAAACACGAGGGGATCATGTTCACCTGAGCAGAGGATGGACGCTAAACTGAGCGGCCCCAAGCTTGTGCTTTTAAAACATGCGTCCTGACGGATTTCTGTTCTATCAGGTAGACGTTCGGCTGTGAAAATACAAATATATCTTTCATTGTCAATTATGAAATCCTGTTAATGCTGTAGGATTTTTGCAGTCCTGTAGCCCTCACATTACCACAGCAGGTTGTGCTTTAAATGTTTTGTGCTGGCATCATTCTGTTCATCTCACTGGGATTCAAATCAGAGGCTTCGCATCACAGTAACGACAATGGCTCTTTATGGTTGAGGAATATTACAGTAAAGCAGCCGCCTCAATAAAAGGGACTTTCTGATTGCTTGAAGGTTATTGGCTCAACAGACATCCTGTTTAAATGGGAATAGAGGCTCTATAGTTCTCTGCACCTTCTCACTTTTTCCAGCTTTCCATCAGCTCTCTCCAGCGCCTCAAAACGTAATCAGTCCAACAATGCTTCCACAACTTGTCTTTCACACATGCTTTTAATTCAGAGAGGACCGTAATATTCAGGTGCTCTGAAAATTCAATCTGTCGTCATGCAAAATTACAAACTAGACATTTCTAGTGCAACCATTTCTTTATAGATACTAAAATAGTTCTATTTTACCTCAATAAATTATATAATTAATAAGATAGTAGTAGCTACTTTCATGTAGTTTCAATGTCATACACAGTGACCACTCATCTTTTCACGTTAACTTCCAAAAGCTCAGACCTGGACTGTTTTTATTTGACATATACAGGGATATAAGAAATATTGCAATCCTGTACTATCTCTGAGGTCAACTGACTTTCAACCAAAGGACTTTTTGTTTGTGAAACTTTCTGGTCTTGAATGACCTTACAGTTCACAAATTAAGTTGTGACATCAGCAAGATATATATTATATATATATATATAATTTGAGTGACCCTGAATTGGGGGCAATACTACTGGGATAATTCCTGTTTACTTCTTCAGATCTTCAATCTGTCAACCCTTGGTAAAAGAAAAAAGGGGGGGCAAAATCTGTGTCAGCTAAATAAAAAGAGATAGAAAACAGATTTTTATACTTCTTAATTAGAAATGACAGGAAGAGAGCGGACGGAAAGACAGAAAAAGATTAAGATCAATTAATTGTGACAGGCTGGTATAAACCCTTGAGTGGGCTTGGACCCCTATATGTTTCATAATCAAGGCCGACCTGGCAGCCAGAACTCTATTTATGCTCAGCCAGAACGTCATTCAGGATGTTCAGGAGCTGATGGACATGGTACTCCTTGAAGATCAGAGCGGGACGGAAACGGATGGACCTTTCTCCACAGGAACCCAAAAACGCACCTGGTGAGATAAACAGAAGATTTTGATTTTAGAGAGCATAAAGCCTCTGCATCTTGTGTAGAACGTGTCAAAAATTAACACTCTTTTGATTAACACTACTATTATTATTACTATTATTTTGCTGTATTATTTTATAAATGTAATATTAATATAATAATTAACATTAATCGCAACAACATTAATAATAATAATAATAATAATAATAATTATAATAACAACAGTGTTCATTTTAGACCCTGTTCACACCATGTAAGTTCGCAGCAGCATATTGAGCACAATTTTTACGCACATTTTTATGATTTATGAATACATTATAAAACAATACAATTGTCATAAAACAAAAACAAACAAAATACAGGAAAAAAAAAGTTGATTTTGAACCTGCGATGGCTAAGGTGGCCACAGCTTACCTTTGTTCCTGGCCTTCAACATGATAATGTTGCGTGTGGTATCATCACGGGCATCTATGGCACAGAATGTACCCTGGCCACGGGCTCTACTCAGGATATGAGGGTACTGGGTCTACATGAGGAGAAGCAGAAAGACATTAAAACAAATGCACAGCTCACAATGTGAAAAGTATCATAAATCCACAGCTTCAAAACAAACAGTCATTACGCTGCTAAGATCGATTACAGGCTCAGGTTCTCTCTGGCAGCAGGAGTTATTAGGCCGGCCCTCGAATGAACAATGAACGTCATGATAGAACCATTAAAGGTTTTAAAGCCTTTCGTGATGAGCTGTGGCGTCTGTGAGGAGTCAGTCATGTAAGGATAATGAAGTTGGCTGTACCTGCAGTGCGTAAAGGCCCTGCATCAGAGCCTTCCCTGAGCGTGTCACCTCTTCCAGAAGGTTCTCTCTTCTGATCACATTAAGCACCTCAGATAAGAACAGATTCTTTGAGGGGTCTCCCATCCAGGTGTTGAAGATTCTGTAGGGCTGATGTGCAAACAGTCATGTCAGTTTAAATGGTTAACAGCTTTCTTGTGTAACTAAAACTCTGTTTAAGTGCAATAAGCAGCAAAAAAGAAATGAAAGTGCCGGCGCAAGTTCTACCAGGAAGACTTAATGCCACGTCATCATTCATAATAATAAGCCTGGCCAATCACTGCTTGACACCTGGTATAAATGAGCACTGAATGCTCTGTTTCACATTCACAGCTTGATGTTCCCCTCCATCCTCCCCGCCACCACCAGGTTGGCCCTGTCCTTCATCTTCAGGCAGGATCAGCCAAATCTGCATCCCCAGAATTTGGACTAAGGACGGGGCCTATGCCAAAGAACTTTTCCGTACAACCAAACATGAAACATTGTAGCTCACTACCATCTGTTTATACTTTATGGAATAAATGTAAATGTTCACCCTCTAAGTCTTTATGATAAAACTCAATTTAGTACCGAGAGGGGGTTTTTATGTGCACTTTGGGTGTGAGCACAAAATCTATGAGAATGAGAAAAATGATGCGCAATCCCACGGCAAAATTCAAGCCCTGTAACACCAAGAATATATATCCGAAGTAAATGAAACGAGTAAGTGAGTGGAGGCGGGTTTGTGTGTCAACTCGCTGTCAGAGAGATGAGAGATGGAGAAAGAACAGCTAGTATCGTGTATCTATTCTGTGGAAAATGAGTATTGGAAGCATTTAAGATATTTCAGTATCAATATGTATAAAAAAAAAAAAAAAAATCAATATTTTTGACAACACTACATTGCACTTTTTTCAGTTTAGGCTATTATTTCAGATGCATTTTTAAAAGACTACAATTGACAAATGTATTATATTATATATAAAATTCAACCTGCCAAAGTGGCTAGTATGAGTACCTTTATATAGGTTATATATTTATGTTTTTATGTGTTATATATTTATTTCTGTTTATGTTCATATATTTTTACATATGTAGCACCATTGTCCTGTGAGGCATGACATTTCATTCCTTTGTATGTTCCTTTGTATTTTCATTCCTTTGTAGCGGAATGACAATAAAGCTCATTTGAACTTATTTTTACTAATAAATAAGAAATGACTCTTATTTATTATTTTATAATGTTTTATTATGTATAATAATAATAATAATAATAATAAAATAGCAATATCTTTACTGAAAGTCTTTTGTTTAGATGGTCTTTAATGGAGTTATTTATGTAATTTTGCCTTTCTAGCCATTTAACTATATGTAGTCCAAGATTTTTGTGGCTTAAAATTTAGATAAAACTGCACCATTGAAGGTCACTTTACAGAAAGAAACATGTTTTGAACAGTAGGGGGCATGATTGCTCAAGTCCATAGAGCTATGAACCTCATCCAAGGACATGCAATCATTTTTAGACAAACAAAGATTGCGAAACTGACAGAACTCATCAACGTTGACTCATTAACAAAAACGATAAAACAGCCAGTTGGAACAATTACTGGGAATGGGATTAACGATTTTGCAAGAGGGGACATTTGGGGAAACAATGACAACTCTTACTTTGTCTGCTTGCAGTTCATCCCTGTGGTAGTATCCTCCTGTCAGCATCTTCTTGCTGAAGGAGACAATATCAGCAGGGTCGTCCAGACCCCAATGCTCATGGGCCCAGAACTTGCCTGTTGCTCCTCCACCTGTCTGCACCTCATCCACGTGGAAAGCACAGCCATGCTGAAAGAACCAGACACAGATAAACATCTGTCAGCTCACTCTCTGTCAAAACCCATCTTGTCATCCTGCATAAAACTGCATACAACACCCGCCGGACACAGCCGCTGCGCTTTGCTACGCTCCATTTGAAGTGAACACTTCCTGAGTTTTTCCAGGGAGAGTGTGGACTTCACCACAATTACTTAAAGAGCCTCTTTTCTCTGCATAAAGCAGCCTTATTAAATAATTCCCTTTTGTCTTCTGCCTTATCTCGCTCAGAAGGACTCAATTTAGAGCAGATAAAAAGAACCGAGTCGTGAGTGTCTTTTATATTAGACCGTTCAAAGGGTCTCATTTGAGCCATTTTTAACTGGAGTGTCTATCTGAAACAACTTCAAAGCACAGATCCAGTAAGAAAGGATGACTATGGAGGAAAACAGCATTATAGAACAGTTAGCTTGGAAAAAAGCATTTCACCTTGCGCGCAATATTTCGCAATTTGATGAAGAAGTCAGGTGAGGCGTGGTTGTCCCCTCCCTCTGCCTGGATGGGCTCGATAACAATGCCAGCAACCGGTTTGCCCTTCTGCCTCCACTTCACGATGAGATCCTCAACCTGACACACAGACAAGTTTAAAACGTACACAATGCTTTATTTACCTTTATCTTCCTTGCATGTTAAGAACTGGGTATCACTTTGCAGTCTGTCCATTGTAACATAACAATTACATATCTGTTTTTAGTAAACTATGCTGCACTCCATCCAAAATTTTATGTTCCTAATGGATATCCATTGACAGATAGTTGGAAAATTACATATTTCTGTAATATTCCTGGTTCAACATAAGTTTAGTTGAAAGCATTTTTGGCATAATGTTGATTTAAAAAAAATTGTAAAAAATTGACTCGTCCCTCGCAAAAAGCAAGGCTACAGTGAGACACTAACAACAGAAGTGAATAAGGGCCAATTTTTGAAGGATTTAAAAGCAGGAATGTGAAGCTTATATTTCTGTACTATTTTCCATTGCTCTGCAAAATTTCAATTGGAATCCATTCAATCAGGAATTTCTAGTAAGGACGAAACATTGAAATGTTTTGCCTTATGCAAAATTTCCAAATGTGTTTATTCCTATTGAAATGACTGAAAATCATCCATGAAATTTTGGCAGGCAAACAACTTAAAGCTGTTTAAATACTTATTTATACAGTCGTTTTAAGGGTTTAGGGTTTAAACTGATCTGTTTTCATGCTGACAACCTTTAAAATGGGGTATAACTTTACACAGAAGTTAGTAAACATCTTTTTCCACACTAAAATCATGTTAACACATTTATTGTTCACATTTTGTGCCGATACTAATGAAACGGTGAGTATTTTAAAATTTATGGATTGGGTCCTTTCACTTCTATTGCAAGTACCTCAGTGTAATGTACATTTTTGCTTTTTGGGAAGAAAAGATGGGGAAACCCACAAATGCTGTTGATTGAGATTAACTTGTACCAAACCCAAAACCCTTTAATTAGTATGTGGAGAAAAGTTTTCTGTGAACACATGAAGGAGAGATCTCTGACCTCCTCCAGGCAGCGGGCCTCTTCCTGGGCGTTCTCCCTTACAAACTCCTCCAAAGGGTACTGCAGCTTAGGGAAAGGTGCGATAGGCCAGTCGAAGGACGGTATGTCCAACTTGTGAATGGCTTTAGAATGTGTTGTAGCCAGGCAACCTGTAATCCAACACCACACACATTAATACCAGTTAAAACAAAACAGCCAGGTGTCTTTGTTTTGGTCAAATGAAGTCATATGATACAAATAGCTGCAAAGGCAAACAAATGTAAGGCAAATACATGCAGGCCAGGTCAAATCCCTGAATCCTGCTCAAAGTGTACTCTAAGCAGACACATCTTTCAATTATATTCTCATAAAACAACAGACAATTTTTAAGCACTTACCCAAAGTTCTCCCATGGAAAGCTCCCATAAAAGACAAGATGCTCAAGTCTGGGCATCCAGGACTCTGAGAGAGAGGAAAGACAATAGTTTGTGTAAAAAGAAAATTGTGATTTTGGGGTCCAGAGCTCATAATGTATCTTTCACAGTGTTTATTCTCTAACCTGGTTGATCATGCAAGTACTGGCTTCCTCCTCAGAGGGGTTGGAGTATCCTCTCTCCTTATTCTGAAACCATTAAACAGAAGTATTAGATATCAGAAGATTTATGAGCTATTCATATTAATATTCTATCTATCTAATCGGTCTATCTATCTATGCACTGACTGAGAGTCCATTCAAGTTAATATGGAATTTACATACCAGTCAGGAATGTTTTTCTGTAAATACTTCATATTTTCTTATGATTACCTGCATCAATTGATAGCCCTAATATAAAGTAATCTAAATTAAATCAGTATCTTTAACCACTTTAAGCTTTCTTTTTCAGTATCTTTAACAGATTTAAGATGTCATTATTATTGCCAAAATACAACCAATTTACACCTATATTAAGCAAATTTGTTTGTTTGCACTTTGTGTGAATTGAGCAGGAGCATACTGAGGAAAGTCCACTCACTCTGTACCAGATAAACATGGACTTAAAAGCATTTTCATTGGAGCAGGAACCACAGGCCATGGTTTGTACTCGTGTCATTCCGCTGGGGGCAATCTGATGTTGAAGAAAGAGTCATTCACACCACTCCACACTGGCACTTCTACAATAAACAGCAAGCCACTTCTGGCCAATGTGAAAAAGAGTGCAGTTATTTATTAGATGCATAGTGATATCTGCAAAGTGCGTAATCAAGATTAAGAATTACCCCATCAAATTCGGCCAGAATTACCCCATCAAATTTGGCCAGAAATCTTGGAGTAATCCTTGATGACCAACTGACCTTCAAAGACCACATTGCTAAGACAGCTCGGTCATGCAGATTTGCACTATACAACATCAAGAAAATCATGCCCTTTCTAACAGAACATGCAACACAACTCCTTGTCCAGGCCCTGGTCATTTCTAGGCTTGATTACTGCAATGCTCTTCTGGCTGGACTGCCATCATGCACAATCAAGCCTCTTCAAATGATTCAGAACGCTGCAGCACGTCTCGTCTTTAACGAGCCCAAAAGAGCCCACGTCACGCCTCTCTTCATCTCTCTGCACTGGCTACCACTTGCTGCTCGTATCAAATTCAAGGCGTTGACGCTTGCTTACAGATCTACCAAAGGCTCAGCACCCTCCTACTTCCACTCACTCTTACGAGTCTACACTCCGACCAGAAGCCTACGCTCATTAAAGGAGCGAAGGCTCGTGGTACCATCACAGAGAGGCACGAAATCACTCTCCAGGACATTCTCGTTCACTGTCCCTCGCTGGTGGAATGATCTTCCTGCCTTCATCTGCAATGCAGAATCCCTGGCAATATTCAAAAGACAGCTGAAAACTCATCTCTTTCGTGAAGCACTTATCCTCATCCTAAAAAAAAAAAAAAAAAAAAAAAAAAAAAAAAATTTCTATACCTATCCCTTCACTTCCTTTAATCCCTCTCTATTGTAGCTTATGATACTCTGAGCACTGCCTAAAACTTATTGTGAGCACTTCTTGTCCCTATTTGCCTCGTCATGACGACTCGCTTACTGTATTCCTCACTTGTAAGTCGCTTTGGATAAAAGCGTCTGCCAAATGAATAAATGTAAAATGTAAATAAATGTAAATGTAAGAAAATCCCAAAGGGCTTTTTTACAACTGCCAAAAACAATCTGTTGTTCATGTGAAAGGTTGCTGTTATTGAAGCAGATCCAGACAATCTAACCCTTGCGCAAAACACAGTCTTTACTCTCTACTTGTGATCCATTTCATTGTGAGCAATATCAGCAATAATTTCTGAGACATATGCTGTTATTAGCTTTTGTGGAAGTTTGTGGAAAAACTGGTCTTTCAAGAAATGCCTTGCTTGTGTTTCTTCAAATCCAACAACACTCACCGACAGCAGGCTCTCGGCCAGTTTGTCTGGAAAGTTCTCAGGTGGCAGAATACCAAGTGCTGGCCGGTTGACAAATGCACTCTGGAAACGAAAAATTCACACAAAAAGGATTCACTGAAGGGCACCCTAAAGATTTCATTATTTTGTAAAAATGCTTTATTCAACTTGAAAAAGTAAATATTAAGTGTGTATACACTACCATTCACAAATGTATACACCTTGTGGACACAATGGTAGCAAATTTGATGCTGAAAATTCAACTTTACCACTACAGGAATAAATCACATTTTAAAATATAAAAAGGGAATTATTTTTAACGGTAATGATATTTTACAATATTACGGTTTACTGTAATCAAATTCACTGTATTATTGATCAAATAAATGCAGCCTTTGTGAATATGAGACTTCTTTCAAAACAACAACAACAACTTACAGACCACAAACCTTACGATAGTAGTGCATCTGCTATTGAATTATAATAAACTGAATTATAAAAGGGATGAATTTTGTTCTGTAAGGGCAAACTCAAGTAAAGCAGTGCCACTGAAAAGCAGCTCTGTGCACTACACCTTTAAAACTCTGTTTGACATCTAATTTCCATTATACAATCTATAAATAGACACACATGCACGCGCACACACGCACACGCACGCACATGCACATGCACGCACACAGATTTTATAGTCAGATCAGGACTCACCACATTATTTGGATTGGTCATCACTTTCATTAAGGCTGGATGATTGTACCCTAGAAAAGAAGAATCATACATGCAGTTATCTTAAAAGATCTGACAGTATAAACACACGCAAACACACCAAAACAAACAACAATTAAATTGACCTGTCAGATCTGTCAATTGGAGCTGAAGGCAACAAAACGTATGTGAGTCGAGGTGAATAAAATGTCACTGTAATAAATAAAAAATATCAAACCAAGTGGAAAATAATGCTAGAGCTGGTTTCATTTTTCTTGGTCCCAAAGTCATTTGTAATGTAGATGTATGAAGTCAATTCCCCTAATGAAAATGTCCAAATGTCTTTATTTTGAACAGCGCATCTACTGTTTTATGATTTAAAAGCTAACAAACTTAATTTTGTGAAGTGTTTTACCTGAGAAGTCATGGTTTAATATTTTGTTACATAATGACATTTATTCGTTTGGCTTAAGTGACTTTTTGGGGTCTCTGATTGTGTGCACCTTGATGAGACAAACTGTAAGTAGAGGTGGGGACAATTCATTGAGATTAATCAATCCTAATTAACAGATTAATAAAATTATATATATATATATATATATATATATATATATATATATATATATATATATATATATATATATATATATATATATATATATATACACACACACACACACACACACTAATAGATAGATTAACAGACTAATAACAGAATGTACTGCAATTTCATTTGTTTCTTGAATAAAAACAGTTATGGTAGAGTGAGCCTGTAGTTAACTGCAATATATGTTTTTCCCTACAACTTCACAACTTCGAATTTAGCAATTAAGGCTGATCCAAAAAACAAAGGGAAAACTGCCTAAAATGATCTGTTATATCTGCAGAACAAGACATGCCCAGAGCAAATTGAATAAATGTCAAATTTTACAGGAATATGTGCCCTACCCAAAATGTAACCACAAACAATGTTCAGTGTTTTTTCAAAGATAACATTACATGAAATTATGCATAGCAATCCCAGCAACCACCAGCAGAGCGCTCTTGCACATAGTAGTGAAGTTACAATTGACAAATTTTTGCAAAGAACAGAAAACGAAATCACACATACATCAGTGTCGTGATATTCAGCATGTCTGCATTTAAAAAGAATAATTCATTTTATTTCTTTTTTTAATCAACATCTTGCTTGAAATTAGGCATCTTTAAAGGCAGCTTCATTAAGTTGACTACCTTTTAAAACTGCATGCCTACAGCTCACTGGGTGTAGAAACAGTACTAGTTTGACCTCAGTCTGACTGATGAGGAGTTCATTCTGTCCTAAACGCTGCATCTGGCTCTTTCAGTCCTGTGAGGTCAACTGAAACATGAATGCCTTTTTGTGAAAACACCAGCTGTTACCTCATGGGTCATTCCTGTTATACTGTACAGTACATTTTCATGTCCCACCATATTTTTTGGATAAAAAAAAATTACAATTATAATTCTTAAAGATGAATTCATATTAACTTCTTTTTTATAATTTCACAAACAGACAAGTGCCAGTATTTGGTAATATGGTATATAGCGGTAATGAACGGTATTGTTATTGTGGCCATTTCAAAATACTGGATGATTCTAAGCAACTTATTACCTGAATTGACCCTTTGCCAGGAGTTTGATTGACAGGCGATCTAACCAATCATAACGCCGAATTCGCCATTTTATCCAACAAAGCAGTCAGGGGAGTTAGCAGATTAACGTAGGTGGACTTGAACTTCAAAAATGGTCTGTACTGACATCTTTCTGCGATTGAAACAACATTCCTTATGATGTTCATTCATGTTTATTTAATGTTATAAATGAACTAGTAGGAAGAGATTATTGGTTCACGAGCCGCTTGAACTGAGGCACTACAGCGATCTGTACCGACACATTAAAGAGCCACAAAACGGTATTTATTGTTTAAATTTCTGTAAAAATGACAAAATTTGAAATTTGAGACTGCTCTGTCTTGTCTGTAGACGCGTTGTCGGTGTCCTCTTTGCTCCGCGATGTATTTTTCACTGTGTGAGAACGTGTGGCGAGAGATCGGCGTGGCTTGTAACTAAAGGAAGCGGGTCTTTGCAAACGGTCAATTGTTTAGATTTTTTTTTTTTAGAATGCACATTAGCTTCTTTTCCATTAAACAGTTAAAATTTACAAAAGTGTGTGCATTGGTCTGAAAAAAATAAAAATAATTGTTTTCAAACAGCCATTTGGATTTTTCTATTTACTATGGTGTTTATTGTTGTTCATTATAGTTGGGTTGTTCTGGACTTTAAATCGGTTTCAAAGATTTGTCCACTTTGTATACATTTGTGTTATTATATTGATTTATAATATTTAATTAGGTTCACTTTTTTTATTTCAGTTATTTAGAAAAGTTAAATATAATTAATATAATGTTTTGTGGTATTAGTCAGTCCCATTTAAAAAAAAACAACTTTCAAGTTAGATAAATTTACTGGAACTTGCAATGAAATGAATTCTTTTTTTCTTATTTCCATCATATTGAGATCTATCTTGATGACTTTCTTGCTATAGTGTAAATAATCAAGTCAGAATAAATGGCACTTGAGTGCCTGAGCTTGAGAAGAGCACATTCCTGAAAGTCTTGTATATCGTTTCATTGAAATATTTCATTAAATTACACTGCCAGCACATTCACTTCTTAAACCTATACAGCAGGGGTACCCAACCCTGTTCCTGGAGATCTACCTTCCTGCAGAGTTCAGCTCCAGCCCAGCTCAACACACCTGTCTGTAATTATCAAGTGCTCCTGGAGATCTAAATTAGCTGATTCAGGTGTTTTTATCAGGGTTGGAGCTAAACTTTGCAGGTTGGTAGATCTCCAGGAACAGGGAGGGTTGGGCACCCCTGCTATACAGAGTACAAAATGTACTACAAACAGAGCTGGGTAGTAACGGATTACATGTAATCTGTATTACGTAATCAGATTCTAAAAATCAAGTACTTGTAATTAAAGTAAACTACTTTTTAAAATACTCGTAATCAGACTACAGTTACTTTTTTATGGATTACATATTATTTACACAATGGCAGTAAGTTGTTCACAATTCATTGATTCTCCTAGTTTTTCATTTTTTTTAATGTTTTTTTTTTCATAATAAACCTGTCGCTTATATACATTCATGATTCTTCAAATTTTTTCGGCGGTGAAGCACTCGGATATATGATACTGTGGGTGTATAGAATACGCGGGGGATGTGTCCCCCCACTTTTAATAAAATATAAATTCGTCCCCCACACTTTTTCAAGCAAGTGTGTTCATGTAGAGGTTTTCACTGACCAGTGTAAATACACTATATTGCCAAAAGTATTGGGACACCACTTCAAATCATTGAGTTCAGGTGTTCCAATCACTTCCAAGGCCACAGGTGTATAAAATCAAGCACCTAGGCATGTAGACTGCTTCTACAAACATTTGTGAAAGAATGGGTCGCTCTCAGGAGCTCAGTGAATTCAAGTGTGGTACCGTGATAGGTTGCCACCTGTGCAATTAGTCCATTCCTCTCTACTAAATATTCCATGGTCAACTGTTAGTGGTATTATAACAAAGTGGAAGCAATTGGGAACAACAGGAACTCAGCCACGAAGTGGTAAAGTACAATCACAAGTACACGTAAAAATCACAGAGCGGGGTCAGCGCATGCTGAGGCGCACAGCGCGCAGAAGTCGCCAACTTTCTGCAGAGTCAACAGCTACAGACCTCCAAACTCTGTGTGGCCTTCAGATTAGCTCAAGAACAGTGCGTAGAGAGCTTCATTGAATGGGTTTCCATGGCCGAGCAGCGGCATCCAAGCCTCACATCACCAAGTGCAATGCAAAGCATCGGATGCAGTGGTGTAAAGCACGCCGCCACTGGACTCTAGAGCAGTGGAGACGAGTTAAAGTGACTTGTATTCATTCATGAGCATCAAAAGAGACAATTAAGCGTGAATATAATGGATTTAAATTCATGAAACTACAAATACATACAACTAAATCTAAGCAAAGAATACAATATGGGATAACGAAAGTAAATAAAGAAAGAGAGAGATGATCAAAGAATGACAGTGCGTTCGAGCTGGAGCATCCGTAGGCCTCTTTTCAAGGTCGTGTCTTCAGCGGGATTTTTAAACGGAGTTAACTTGAAAGTAAAGTTGCCGGAAAATAAGAAAAGGAAGTCCGAAGATAGGGATGACTAAGCCCAGATGAGCTAGCGTCCGTTTGTTATAAAGGCAAATCGGTCCACACCATTTTGGGTGAGATGGCTAATAGCAGGTAGTAACATAACACCTATAGTTGGTTAAGACATTCAGAGAGGAACATTTTGAATCAAAGAAGTATATGTTTTGAAGACATTAAAGCAGAGATACATTCTTACACTTGAATATAAACATTTAGAGTTTAACTAACACAATTAAAACTCGTAACTAAGCTTATATAATATGGAGACATGCATACACACAGGGATACATAGTGTACATTTGGGAATGGTTGAAGTTTGAGTTCAATTCAGAGAGTTCTTCTATGTGTGTGTGTGTGTGTGTGTGTGTGTGTGTGTGTGTGTGTGTGTGTGTGTGTGTGTGTATTGGGCCCTCCACGATGTCTGCTGTTGCCACATGGCCCTTTCTCTAAGAGTGGGGGGATTTGATTAAGTTGATCTTTTTAAGTCACCGGAGCATCGTGGTGTTGCTGTTTAGCATCGCCAAGGCAATATACCCTGACATCAGGGTAATTTGGTGCAGATGGGCCAGAGCCAGGTTGTGATTTACATGAAAAGTTCAAGAGGCTAAAAGCTTTTCTAACATTTAAAGCTGAATCGATCATCATTGATTCAGTCCAGATGCTACAATATTTTACTTAAACTGTCTTGATTATTTAATGTATAGCCTATGTTTCATAAATCGGTCATGAAAACAAGTTATGACGGCCACTGTGTAAATGAATATTATTTTAACAACGAATTGGAGTAGAAACATTTTATAATTAGATTTAGAAGTTAATGCAAAAATATGCCTTATATGCAATTTACACGTTTGCATACAATTTTTATGTGTTGATTATTATATCTAGCCTAACAAAAAATAGCAGCTGAATTTAATTGTTTGGACTTATTAGCCTATAGTAATGCATAATTAAGGGCTCCCTATATAGTTTATAGCATTAGCAGAGATAGATTTTTTTATCCTTAAGAAAATTGTAATTATAATTGAATTTATTTAAAGATAGAGACACAATATGTTCAGTAAACCACTGTTTAATTAAAAAAAAAGAAAAAAAAAAAAAAAAAGAAATTTTGTTTAGTTTTCTCCCTCCTGCTGTACTGAACCCGTACTGAACTGTGACTTCAAAACCATTACAACTGTGGTCATTACAAAACCTGTATGATTTATTTCCTTCCATAATAAACAAGACAAGTTAACATGTTGAATAATTCTAAATATTCAAAAATATGGTGTGGGTCACATCAGGTTTAACATCAAAACACCAAATTCTATTGATTATTGTGCATCAAAACACTTCTGACACTAAAACTAGGCAAGTATTAACTCCAGAGAGCAACAATAAAGTCATCATGAAATTGACGAATCTTATTTTTTATGGAATATATTGCAGTATTTATTATGTTATTTATCCATGCACATCATTATATATATTTTTTTAAATTCATATGCTCTCGTAATCTTTAATCAAAATAACTTTTCCTCCCTCTTGCACTGACATCTCTTCTCTGATGACGTGTAGTCCCGCCCTACATTTTTTCTTGTTCGAGAAGCTGTTTCACTTGGATATACATCACCATAGGGAAGGAAAGACTATTGTTTCATGCCTACTTGAATTCAAAGTTTCCCGTCTTATACTAGATGTGTCAGTGGTCCGCAGAGAGATGCATGTGTTGTAACGGAGACCAGCTTACTGACTGAGCTCACCAATGGGAATGGAGGAGATCTGTGTGTACACGTCCAGCATTCGGTTGCCATCCACATCCACCAGGTAGTTCCCCCTGCTCTCCTCATAGTTGCAGAAGAAATGAATCGCTCCAACATTCTACAAGCCAAGAAAGAAATAGGTGCTTTGTGATACATCTGCACACCTGATTTTCTTTTTCTTTTCAGCAGAGCTTCAGCTCCATGTCAGTGAATGGCTAAAAAGGAATCTGCAGGCTTTCACACCAGCTATTTGCACTGATGTCATGTATGTAAAAGTAGTGATTGTACAACTAAATGGTTATTGGCACAAGAATTTATTAAATAGAAATATAACAAGTGAACCTCAGGAAAAACTAAAAGTGTAAAATATATTATTCCCTTTAATGAATTTGCATGTACTGTACAACTGAAAAAGTAGATGTCAAGATTTGGACCGCGGCTCATTACCGCAAAATTGTGAGCAACGATGCTTTATCTAATGAAAGTGTCTTTTCCATCTCCATAGCTTTGAACCTGATGCAGCATCTATTTTTAGCTCGTCTGATGAATAGATTATGACTCTTATGTCTGCTCTTGTGCACGGTAGACAGACAGCGGCCAGCAGACACGCACAGCAAAGCGAATCTGTGATATTAGCTTCATCGACGCCTGTCAGCTCACATCTATGTGCTCAACCACAGCAAAACTGTCAAAAGATGACTGTGACTGCTTCCAAGAAGCCATTCCAGACAGCAGATAAATTACTGCCTGAAATACATTCGTCACTCAATACGCTGAAGACATCCAGGCAGGCTGAAATATGGCTGGACGTCACATCAGAAGTGACAATGTTGATCTAGGGAAGTCACACTTTACTGCTGTTAATGATATAGTTTTGTTTTGTATGGCTGAAAAAGTGACTCATTATATTTAAATCATTATAGAAGTACAAACTAAGAGAACTGCACCTTATGTGATTGACACCGGCTGTCAAATATCTGCATTTACAGAGTCTGTATGACCTCTAGCTAACTGCATAATGCAAGTTTGTTGCAAGTGTATTGATTGTGCAAACGGCAAAGTTCATTTCCATGTCTGTCTCACCTGAATCTCTCCAAGTTGTCTCATCAGCTCCTGTTGAATGAGAAAAATTAATCTATTAGTCATTCTGTAAAAAAAATAAGCATGTATGTCCAAACTTTTGACAGAATTTTTAAAGTGAGCCTGCAGTAAAATACCAATAAAAGCAAAATTTTAAAATTTTGATATTTCCTGCTTTGACATTTCACAAAACAATCTGTTGATAAATCTCATGGTAAAAGAGTAAAAAAGCTGAGACTGAACCTGGGACTTTGGACCTGGCACAGCAGTCTTCATGGATGGGGCGTCATATTCAAACTCGGAAACCGTTTTTGTGGCAGTTTTGCTGACATATCTGGAACCTAATGCAACAAAAACAGAATAAAAACTTAAATAAGACTAGGGTGAATTCAGGGCGATTGGGACACTTTTTCCAAGTCATCTCAATAGCAAAAAGTGTCCCAGTCACCCTGAATTCACCGTAAAATATTTTTATAATTTGGTTCACTCTTACTATGCAGTACATATTTCCCATAATTACGTAATATGTTGGATGATATATTAAACTCACAGTTTCTAAAAATGGAAATCATATTACAAAAAGAAAATTAATATCACATTTAGCTGAACATGGGAATGCATTTTATATAATTTTACTACTTTATGTTACCATTTATTCCATATCCCTGAGTGCTGTGCACTGTTTTAATTATTCATTTCTTGCTTTTGTGTAAATGATCAAATCTGGTACCGTTTTATAGAAATTTACTTTTTTCACATTCACGTTCTCAAAATGTGCTGCATAGCAGAAAAGAATCATTAATTCATCCTTTATGAAAGGTTGCCTAAGTTTCAGTGAAGATAACTTCCTGAAAATGCTTTTTAGATGTGTATTTGATCTCAAAGTAATTAAACCACTGAACTCTGTAAGACCTTTTGTACTTTTGCAGTATACCTGAACAGTGGCCAACACCAATACATATAAAGAGCCACAAAATGCCTTTATAGCCATATTTGAACAGTAGTACCCATGTTCACTTGAGGGGCTACATAAGTTTACCGAAGTGAACAGGATGTCTCATTACTGAGCTACTGATTAATGAAGGACGCTGACAGGATTGGGTCAATGTGACCAGTCACTGAAGGACAAGACATGCACAGACTTTTCTACGCATGCAGAATTCACCAGCCAAAGCTGGACAAAACCAGATCCCAGTAACTCATTTACATGGTTAAGTAACTTTGAACTGTGTCCCTCTCAACATTCGGCTCCATATCCACACATCATTATCATTTTAAAGGAAGCCTCTCACTTACTAAGCCAAGCATGGAGTTTCATCACTTTGATAAAGTCTCTGTGACAGCTGACGGTCACTGGTAGGTTGAGAACATTACAGTTAAACAAGCTTTTAGGACTGGCGGGTATTATAGTCCTCCATCTCAGCATGGTATTTTTACCTGGAGCAGCAAGACGCAGGTTTTGCTGAAGGGAGATGGCCAGCTGGCGGGTCAGAAGTGAGGAAGCCATGTGTAGCACTCACTAAGGCAGAGATGAAGAGTGGGAGAGAGACAGCACACTGCTTGCCTTTCAATTCACCTGAGGAAAGACAAAGAGAGAGATAAGCTACAGGGAGTGGGAAGCAAATTTGAGTTATGGAAATGTCACAATCAAAGACGGGCGGAAGGATAATTCAATCTGCAGTTCCGAGGAGAAATAATATCCACAATCGTATGTGACATTAAAGGGATTCCCCCTGATCGTACATATAGTTATACAGTTACACATGTATTGTTTAAACATACTATTATACGGACTATTCATTTTGTTAAAACAGAAACTACAAAAAAAGTTTGTTCAGAAATTGGTTGTGATATTAGAATCATGATCACATAAACATATTACCACACATATTTACATATCACTTAATTTGCCATTGGTCAGACAACCAAATAGTCCTGCCTCAAACTTGCACCATTGGATATAATAATTTTAGGGCTGCCCCGTAATAGTCGACTAATCATCAGTCGACTAGAAGAGGCTTAGTCAACCACAATTTTATTAGTCAGTTAGTCGCAGAAAAAAAAAAAAAAAATATCTGTGAGAGACAGAACGTTAACGGCAGGTCCTTGAATTACAGTATGTCAGGCAGGAAATCCAAATGTTTGCCTATCATCCATTGACCTCAAATATGGGTGATCATTTGAAACATGTAAATAGTAGCAACTTTACATGGCTGCTCGCTCTAATGTTAACCTAGAAAAATGTGCGCTATTATTAGCCGCATATCCAAGTGTTTGTGCAGAGTGTGGAAGCTGAAGTATAACATGCTTACGGCAAGACATGGAGGCACTGGAGCGATCACTTGCATTTTTCCTGATAACAGTGGAAACAAAACTTAAAATACTCAAATTTTGGTCATACAGACAAGAGTAATACATCATTAAAAACTGTAAAGTTTGTGTAAACTCACAAAAACAAGAAAATGTGCCTTTTTAAAATAAAGAAAACAAACAGGATGTGTTTTCTGCCGTCCCGGTCTCCCTGAACTAGAGCACGTCACAAAAATGAACCGAAACTCAGCGCATAGGCTACTTGCCTCACAGACACGAGAAATACACTCTCTGCTTATGTAATCCATATGAAAGATGCATTTCTGCACATTCACTATACTGCGGAGGTGGCGAGGCAGCATCAACTTCATCTTTACAGCCGACACTAAAAACAACTAAAAACGCTGTATTCTGCTGCCAGTCCAGTAGTTGGCGATGTCACATTGTAAAGAAACACTATGCACCTATAGACTGAACACGTAATAATACACGTGTCCATGGGCATCACCATTTTCACAAATTCATGTTTTTGTACAATAACAGTATCATTTTTAAAAACTTGCACTTTAAAACTAGTTTTCAAAAGTTTGCATTTTTAGGCCCCCAAAACACCATTGTTGTGTAAATGAACAGCCAAAACACAGTTTTAGTAGAAAACGTGTAATCAGGCCCTTTAGTTTAGTTTTATTTATTTCCAGTTAATAATTTTAGTGATTAAAATTTAAACTTTCCAGTTTATTGCCAAGGTAACATTTTTTAATTTTTATTTAGCTTAATTTTTTCAACTTATATTTATATTTTATTTCAATGAACAGAAATGTTTTTAACAATTTTAGTTTTAGTTCAGCATAATAACCCTGGCTCGAACAAACTGAGCAATGTTCAGAAAGCACCCCAGAGCCAAAATGTCCTATTTTTAAGGGAAATCAACCTAGAAACAGCTTGTCTCTACAAATAGTTGTCTCAGCATATTCATTTGGGACAGAAGGAAGTATTTTAACATCACTATTCAAGCCTTTGCGCTAAAAAAAGAAAAGAAAAAGAAAATTAAATCAGAAACGAATTAACTACCAGATGGGAGCAAATCTTACAGTCTACAGAGTGACCTGGGATCAGGCTTCAGTACCACAGACAGTTCCTCTCTCCCTGAGCAGCAGGTTCAGCCATGCGCATCAATCCTGTCCTACTCCAGTAGTCCTGACAGTCCCCCCTCACGCCACTTAATTAAAAGCATGGTTGATTGGTGTTAATTACAGCATGGCTTAGACACTCACCGGCCCTTTTTGCACTGCAGAACCATTACAGTCATTCTTGGGACATAGAGAGTCTTGTGAGGACAAGGCTAGGGGCAGCAGACAAGTGACTAACGCTATGACTTTCAAGTACCGCTAAACCTTCCCAATAGGCACAGGGTTCAGGGAACTCGAGCACACTCTGTCACACTTTGGCGCTAAGATTAATTGGGAAGAGGGAAGAGTAGCCCTGCCTAAGGGAAAAGCTGATGCCTGAGGGAATCCTGACATATCTTCAGCTATTATAATGAGTGAGCATATGCTTAGGGAAGGAACAGCATGGTGACAGAATGCAATTATTATGCACAAAATGCTCTTAACAGGAATAAACACCATGTTTCTGAAGCAATATTGTTCCTGCTTAGTTTAAATGTCATAGGTGTATGTTTCCATCACAGTCTGGACATTGAAAACCTGTGAATCAGTCTTCCTGCTCCATTGAAAGGAAGCTAGACTTATGCGTTTGCCTGTCCAAAGGAATCAATTCAGAGGGGAGAACTGGCCGCCCGCTGGACAGCATAGCAGAACCTCAGCATCTTTATTCATGTGCAGGAGAGGAGAAGCAGAAAGTGCATCTCTCTTGTGCTCCAGATCTGAGGACGCTTACGCAATTGAAGCAGCAGAAGCAAGAAAAATCCAGACGCTCCGTCTCTCAGAAGCACTCCAATCAGACAGCTCATCGACCGGATAGAACTGGTTCTGAAAATGTGTGTTACACAAGCCTGTTGTCATGCGCCTGTGAGGATGCAGCAAGCAAAATGGGTTAAACTAGCTTGACAGCTGGGGGGCAACAACTTGACTGATGGAGCTGATTTTCCTTTCTTGAGTAAGAGAGACTAATTTCATTTCAGTGAATAATAGAGAGCGAAGAGCTGAGCAAATGCCGATGGGAAGAGGAGTGCGGATACATCTTTGAAATGATTTATTGTCAAAGCATTAAATGACAGCTTCATGCCCAAATGTCAAAACAGTCTGGACACTGTCAGCGAAACCTTGTGGTTTTAAAAATTGTATTTAGATAATAATCAGGGTTCAACCACAAGGAGTTTTATGCTCACCAAGGCTGCATTTATTTAACAAAAATACAGTAAAAACAGTAACAATGTGTGAAATATTTTTTTAATTTAAAATAACTATTTTATATTGTAATATATTTTAACATGGAATTTATTCTTGTGATAGCTGAATTTTCATTTTTACTAAATCTTACTGACCACAAACTTTTGAACAGTAGTGTACATTAGTTTTTTTTTATGAAAATGTATAAAATTGGCTTTCTGTGACATACAGTATTTAACACTGTTGTCTAGCTGGCTAACATAGATGTGGATTTGTCGAAATTGCACAAATGGCTTGCAAAAGGTTGAAGATCATAAACATTGTGTATGACATTGTGCAATGTTTTCCAGCTAAAGAGTGTTTATGAATTTATATTGGTCACTGAATACACTATATACATTATAGCTGCATAAAAGCAAAAACATAAAACATTTAAATGATAAAAAGGAAAATTAAAAATGTAAATGGATCGTTGATAAATCATTGGTTTTTAAAAGTGTAAAAAAAAAAAAAAAAAAAAAAAACATAATGGAGAAAATTAATTTTGAGATTTTATTAAGTGTTAACAATGAGATTATGTGGTTTTTATAATCAATTAACACTGCTTTTGTCATTTTTTACAAGATGGACAAAATTTGTCACCAAAAACTTTATTCGGTTTAACCAAAATTTCGGTTTTAACGAATTCCACTTTTGGTTATATCGAATGACGACATTTTGTCGAATGACAAGCTAGCTTGCAAAAGGACAATCAAACATTTATGTTTAGTACTAGTTTTTAAAATATTACAACATTTTCCATGTTTTATAGCGGTTGTACCGAATGACCTGATGTTTCGGGACATGCGTATAAGCAAGTGAAAACATGAATTTTTCAAATAGTTAAAAGAGAGTTAGTTACTTTGCTTCATGACCATGTGGTCCTTTGCAGGTGTCTAAATTATGTCACATTCTGTCACATGATATTGACCGCATGACTTGATCCAAAATGGTCCCTTTATATTGGTTACTCTGAATGACATCAATGAAATTTATTTTTCCGGACATTCTTTCTCATAACAAAGCAACGACTTCTACACAAAATTTTAATACCATTATGTTGAAATATGATGTTATAAAATCATGCCAGAATAAAAAAATATATACATTTATTACATTTTAAGACATTTTAATCACAAATTAAATGGCTGTTTTGGCCTTTGGACGGTTAAACCGAATGACCTTTTGACACTTCAAATCTTTAAAATACCTTTATATGTAGTAAAATATGATTAAAACCTTTTGAAATCAATACAAGAGATCTAGTTCTACTACCTTACATACATTTTATTATTAAGACATTTGGACAAAAAAAAAAGACCCGTCACATCATTGACCCATATATAGGTAGGGGAATTATACATTTGAACAACTGGCTGATTGATCCCTAATAATGATAATAATATTAGAGACTGAAAATCCACAACCACCATCAAGGTCCTATATGACAAACAAAACATTACATTAGGTTTCTAAGTTAATTTATCTGCTCATTTTCAGCATCAAAATCAAACCAGCGCTCTACATCCAATTCTCTCTCAGCTAATCAATATTCATCAGGAGTCTCCGCATGGTCGTTGTGCTGGGGGACCATTTCAAAGCGAACAATAGGATTACACAACTCCGAACCACCACCAATCCCTCTGCTCCTCTTCCTCACAGCTCAGAGTGTGAACTAAAGCCAGCGTTCCATGAGAGCAATGAGCAACTGCACCAAATGTAAAGCCAGAAGTAAGCAACAAGACATGAAAGAGTCTACAAAATACATCCTCAATACAAATATATGAAGCTCATTTTCAAACTTCAGAGATGACAAAACGTGATTAACCTATTGTAATTAACCAAAAAGATAGCAGAGAGACGTTTTGGTTTGCACATTGTAAAATAATCATCATAATCCTGATAACCACCAAATGAACTTTGATCGTTGTCTAGTGATAACATCGAGCTCACTAAAGAGTGAAGGATATGAGCACGGTTCATTGCGCATAATGCTCATCACTAACCCTGTTAAAGCCTATTGGTAAACTTTATTACACCAATTCCCCTCTGCATGATTTAAACAGCCTATTAGGTCATGCAAAAGTCATTCTTTGCTACATTCGCTCATATGAATATGGCAAAAGATTCAAACCGCTCACAAGACTTTCCTCTATTTCATTAAAAAAAAAAAATGTAGACTCTAATACTGAATATGAAAGCTCAATTAAGGGAGTCTAATAAAAAGAGTCAGTCAAAATCTGAGAGGTTATGTAGTTGAAATAGACATTAAGAGTCTTTAATCATTCTCCATAGCAAACGTACATGGAAAAGGGGGACATTCAAGGGGATTGAGAAGGTAAAACCTCTGATAAATACTGTAAGACAGTTGCCAAGGGAACCAAGGAGGAAAACAATGGTACAACTGGCTGTCTTTCTTGTCTGGATGGCAGATCAACCTCTGTAGGGAAAAACTGTGGTGCTATTAAAAGGATAAATCTTGGTTAAGAAGCAATAGGAATTGTTTTATGCATGCCTATCAATACCTCCAGAATAAGAAATGCATGGCAGATTCGTTTAAAACAAAGCATGACATAGTATTGCAGGGCTAACCACAACAAATGCATCTTGAAAATTGGACAGAGACTTGTGAAGCTCAGTATCAGATGGGAAGATGGTATGAATAAAATGTCCCACATACTGTACTACATGTACAGACAAAGATGGGGAAATTTATGCCTATGTGTGCCTTCAAAAACATTCAGCATTCCTGAAAACCTCCAAAATCACAAATGCTTACGCAGGTCTTGTGCAATTTTTACAGAAAAAGACTGCAAAAATGCTACAGTAAAAACCTGTTAATAGATAAGCTGTATAGCTACCTTACCATTTACGGTTAAAATTGTAAATGGTTTAATATTGCTTTATATGTCATTTTACTGTAGATTTATGGTTTACCATAACATTTATGGGAAATACAGTAAAAGGACAAAAGTCCCTGATTGACACATCAAATTTGATTATATTATATAAATAATTTTGTTTCTTATTTTTACATGCACATTAGGGTGTTTTGCATACCATTTTAAGCTAAAAAGACAATTTTGATACTTCGAGTAGACTGGTAAATTAACATTAAATCATTAAATTAAATATACGGTTACAAGTTTTTAACACCAATATGTGATCCCGTAATATCAGAAATATTCTTGCAACTACTTTTTTTTGTACAGTGTAGGATAAATCGTACTTTAGCTGCATTCAGTGTGCAAATCAAAGACATTATTGTAGGAGAGAGCGCAAACAAAAATTATGATACTGGATGACAGAGCATAAACAAAGAGCAGCTGAACATGCGAACATTTCACATGGATGTTTTGGAGAAACAACTTAAAAGGAGAAATTCAACAGCAATGTACAACTTAGTGTATAAAAAAAATCTTACTGAAAATTAAACGAAACTGGCCTTTTGGCCTTCTTCTTTGAGAAGTCTTAATACGAGTTTCTGCTAAACATAATGGTTCTATAGATCCTATATTAATGTATTATGGTTCAACTACAGGTCATCACTACAAAATTATTTTCTTATTCAATATTTTTGTCCTGATTTCCAGTAAAACATCTGGACATCCTTAAAACAGATGCAAAAAGCAAACTGCATAAAATACATCTTGAATTAAGTTTGTTTTTCTTAACCCATTTCATGTTTTTCTTGCTGTAAGTGTAAATCTAACAGAATGTAATTTTGTTTCTCTAGAAAATTAATACTGCAAAACAGGGCAAACATGCCGTTATGGACCTACTCAGCATGCTTAAAGAAATAAATAATAATAATGAAAAACACTAAACGATTAAAACAAAGCTGTTATGAGAAGCAATAAATGAGTGCATTTGGCTAATGTTGTTGTTGTTGTTTTTTTTATTAATATCAGTCTCAGAGCAGAAGTAACCGCACATGAAAACTTACTGCACACAAAGCAGCTGGTGGAACTGAGAAGCAACAGTATCCGGTTCCGACTGGATCTGACCTGTCAAACGGTTCTGAGAACGAGACGTATGGAGAGAATCGAATCGATGCGGCAGGCCGGTTCTACTGTCTCACAACGCTGCAGTGTTTCATAAGAAACGCGTGTTACAAAACAAGATAGCTATTGCATCAATATTCAGCGAGGCATTCCTGCAGCGATTCCTCTAATGCACGATAAACTTATGATTATGAATTACAAAAACAAACCGCGTGCTTATGCTCTGCGGTGAGAGCGCTGCAGCGTCTCTTTCGCTACGCTGTTCGCTGCTATAATGACACTTAATGATATTTAAAGACTCACCTTTATGTTTTTTAGCTGTACGCGAAGTGATATCAAGCAGGTTCTTGGTGGAAGGACGAAAAAGAGAGAGGAGAATGCAGGAGTGAAGTACACAGGCAGACTTTAAAACATCATTTGAAGTCTGGCCTTTTTCCCGAGAGGAGGGTTTTTGCTGGAGGATCCGCCGACTTCAGCCAATAGAGAGAGACCTGCAGCTCCCGGAAATGTCAGCTTCCTTACTCTGAGCACAGCTGTGTGCAGTCAGCATTTCATATTTCCCATAATGTAATCGAAGCTCCCAGTATAGTACGTTGTGATTCATTTCCGTGACTCGAATCTTTTGAATCAAGGTCGCTGTTCACCAAAAAGATTCGTTCACTTATTCATTCAATGAGAGTTATTGAATCATTCGTTCAACCGATTCCTTACGTTCACGACTGACAAGTGAGTCTTTCGTTTAAGAATCCCACAAATTATTGCAGAGTAGATTTAAAATACTTTGCAAATACATACAAAATTCATAAAAGTTTAAAAACAGCTGAAGGAAAAGGGATGCCTTAAAACTCTCTTAATTAATCAAAAGACAGATAGAAAAAGAATCAAAAACGAATAATATCCCCACTTCTTTCGATCATTTTGTTATAAATGAATAATTTAGGTTCGTGCTATAGTCAGTCTCAGCAGGGTGCATGAAAGTGAACGATTCATTTACTTAAAAGATTCGCTAAAGATACATTACTAGGGTTTAGCCAACAATTCATATTTCCCAATTTGTAACCAATGCCAATGCTACAGTCAGAGTGCACACATTACAAAAACTACATGTATTTTTTTTTTTTTTTTTAAATATGCATTTAATTTCATTTGGTTGGGGAGAATATGTACATTAAGCTTTAAAGGGAACTTTAAATACATTTAAAGTGATTGTATTTAGGCTGTCTCTACCTTTCAACTGTGCTTTGAAATACAAACAAACAGATTATGACATTCATTTGTAGTCATCTGCTTTAGGAGTCGTTTCCTAACTCTTGCACCTTCTAGTGTTCAGAGAGAGAAATACAACAATAACACTCTGGCACTTTACCTCTGTGTTTATGTATATTTGCATAAAACCAGTAAATATTTAGAATATATACAGTATCTCACAGAAGTGAGTACATCCCTCACATTTTTGTAAATATTTTATTATATCTTTTGATGTGACAACACTGAAGAAATGACACTTTGCTACAATGTAAAGTAGTGAGTGTACAGCTTGTATAACAGTGTAAATTTGCTGTCCCCTCAAAATAACTCAACACACAGCCATTAATGTCTAAACCGCTGGCCACAAAAGTGAGTACACCCCTAAGTGAAAATGTCCAAATTGGGCCCAATTACCCATTTTCTCTCCCCGGTGTCATGTGACTCGTTAGTGTTACAAGGTCTCAGGTGTGAATGGGGTGCAGGTGTGTTAAATTTGGTGTTATCGCTCTCACTCTCTCATACTGGTCACTGGAAGTTCAACATGGCACCTCATGGCAAAGAACTCTCTGAGGATCTGAACAAAAGAATTACTGCTCTACATAAAGATGGTGTAGGGTATAAGAAGATTGCCAAGACCCTGAAACTGAGCTGCAGCACGGTGGCCAAGACCATACAGCGGTTTAACTGGACAGGTTCCACTCAGAACAGGCCTCGTCATGGTCAACCAAAGAAGTTGAGTGCAAGTGCTCAGCGTCATATCCAGAGGTTGTGTTTGGGAAATAGACGTATGCGTGCTGCCAGCATTGCTGCAGAGGTAGAAGGGGTGGGGGGTCAGCCTGTCAGTGCTCAGACCATACGCCACACATTGCATCAAATTGGTCTGCATGGCTGTCGTCCCAGAAGGAAGCCTCTTCTAAAGATGATGCACAAGAAAGCCCGCCAACAGTTTGCTGAAAACAAGCAGACTGGATTACTGGAACCATGTCCTGTGGTCTGATGAGACCAAGATAAAATTATTTGGTTCAGATGGTGTCAAGCGTGTGTGGCGGCAACCAGGTGAGGAGTACAAAGACAAGTGTGTCTTGCCTACAGTCAAGCATGGTGGTGGGAGTGTCATGGTCT
The DNA here is from genome assembly GCA_037950665.1 of Hypophthalmichthys nobilis. Lineage (NCBI taxonomy): Eukaryota > Metazoa > Chordata > Actinopteri > Cypriniformes > Xenocyprididae > Hypophthalmichthys > Hypophthalmichthys nobilis. Next base: position 27,062,905 of record CM075475.1, on the reverse strand, counting down.
GGGGCTGCATGAGTGCTGCCAGCACTGGGGAGCTACAGTTCATTGAGGGAACCATGAATGAGCAGAGCATGATCCCCTCCCTTTGGAGACTGGGCCGCAGGGCAGTCTTCCAACATGATAACGACCCCAAACACACCTCCAAGACGACCACTGCCTTGCTAAAGAAGCTGAGGGTAAAGGTGATGGACTGGCCAAGCATGTCTCCAGACCTACACCACATTCCAAGTTATTATGCGTCATAAACAGTAAATTTTTTGTTTTTCAATTAAACTCATGGATGGTATTGTGTCTCAGGGCTCTTTGGATCACTGAAATGAATCTCAGACACCTGTGTTAATTAGTTTGCCAGATGAGCCCAATTAAAGGAAAAGTACTTAAGAAGGACGTTCCACATTATTAAGCAGGCCACAGGTTTCAAGCAATATGGGAAAGAAAAAGGATCTCTCTGCTGCCGAAAAGCATCAAATAGTGCAATGCCTTGGATGAGGTATGAAAACATGAGATATTTCATGAAAACTTAAGTGTGTACTTTGAAGAGATTTGTGGCTGATTCAGAGCACAGACGGGTTCGTGCAGATAAAGGCAGAGTGAGGAAGGTTTCTGCTAGACAAATTCATCGGATTAAGAGAGCAGCTGCTAAAATGCCATTACAAAGCAGCAAACAGGTATTTTAAGCTGTTGGTGCCTCTGGAGTCCCGTGAACCTCAAGGTGTAGGATCCTCCAGAGGCTTGCAGTTGTGCATAAACCTACTATTCGGCCACCCCTAACCAATGCTCACAAGCAGAAACGGTTGCAGTGGGCCCAGACATACATGAAGACTAATTTTCAAACAGTCTTGTTTACTAATGAGTGTCGTGCAACCCTGGATGGTCCAGATGGATGGAGTAGTGGATGGTTGGTGGATGGCCACCATGTCCCAACAAGGCTGCGGCGTCAACAAGGAGGTCGCGGAGTCATGTTTTAGGCGGAATCATGGGGAGAGAGCTGGTAGGCCCCTTTAGGGTCCCTGAAGGTGTGAAAATGACCTTGGCAAATTATGTAGAGTTTCTGACTAACCACTTTCTTCCATGGTACAAAAAGAAGAACCGTGCCTTCCGTAGCAAAATCATCTTCATGCATGACAATGCACCATCTCATGCTGCAAAGAATACCTGTGTGTCATTGGCTGCTATGGGCATAAAAGATGAGAAACTCATGGTGTAGCCATCATCCTCCCCTGACCTCAACCCCATCGAGAACCATTGGAGCATCCTCAAGCAAAAGATCTATGAGGGTGGGAGGCAGTTCGCATCAAAACAGCAGCTCTGGGAGGCTATTCTGACATCCTGCAAACAAATTCAAGCAGAAACTCTCCAAAGTTCAATGGATGCAAGAATTGTGAAGGTGATATCAAAGAAGGGGTCCTATGTTAAGATGTAACTTGCCCTGTTAGGATGTTTTTGATTGAAATAGCTTTTGATTTCAGTAAATATGACCACCTAATGGTGCAAATTCAGCAAATGCCCATTTTCAGTTCTTTACAACCTATAAAATGTTTTAACTCTGTTGTGTATAATAATTTGGAACAGTGCATTTTCAGTTTTTTATTTTTGAAATAAATACTGTTATCATTAGGAAGTTTGTTCAATAAAATTCGAATTATACCCTAATGGCTGATGACTTGAAAATTATACTGACTGTTATTTGCATTGACTAATTATGAAAATCAGAGAAAGATATCATTTGCTTAATAATTTGGAACATGGTATAAACCCTATTGAGCATCTGTGGGGCATCCTCAAACGGAAGGTGGAGGAGTGCAAGGTCTCTAACATCCACCAGCTCTGTGATGTCGTCATGGAGGAGTGGAAGAGGACTCCAGTGGCAACCTGTGAAGCTCTGGTGAACTCCATAAGGCAGTGCTGGAAAATAATGGTGGCCACACAAAATATTGACACTTTGGGCCCAATTTGGAAATTTTCACTTAGGGGTGTACTCACTTTTGTGGCAAAGCGGTTTAGACATTAATGGCTGTGTGTCGAGTTATTTTGAGGGGACAGCAAATTGACACTGTTATACAAGCTGTACACTCACTACTTTACATTGTAGCAAAGTGTCATTTCTTCAGTGTTGTCACATCAAAAGATATAATAAAATATTTACAAAATTGTGAGGGGTGTACTCACTTCTGTGAGATACTGTATGCATATATATATATACACACACACACATTTACCAAACACATTTACCAACATATGATGTTATGCATATTTTTTTTTTATGTATGCAAGTGCATATACCTACAAAAAACAACAGTTTAGGAGGTCATAAAAAGAAGATATATTTTTGCATGGATGCTCTTCAGTCTTAAAATTTTTATTTGGTGAAATAAAAATTTGTACAGTTTTGGCTTAGGTAATATTACACTACCTCAATGAGAATACATTTGTGTTTGTTTTCAGCATTTCATAAAATATGTCAACAGTATAGGTCCCTAAACTCTCCCAATAATCCTCTGAAAAACTTGCCACAAACTAACTCTAAAAATTAGAGCAAATGATCAAACTAAGGACTTTGAATTTCACATTTAAGGAAAAAGGGAATTACAAAGATTCATTCTGCAAACATTGTAAATCCTGGTGTTAAAAAATAACTTAAAAACCTGTGGGGTTACATATTAAAGTCTTTCTGCTGTCACCTTCCAAAGTTCCTGCAGAGGAGCAGAGGAGAGAATCATTAATGAAATACATTTTAACAGTTAATTAGAACACAATTTACTACAAGCATGAACAGCTCCCTCTAAAGGCCCAAATGGTCAACTACCATCGTTTTTATTGTGCTTTATAAATAAAAATAATTGATTGATACTACTGTATACATGATATATGATACTTTTTTTTTTTTTATAATTATAAATACAGACAAGTGCTTCTCACCAGCTGCTCCACCCTTTCATATTGAAAGAACTGTGGAAAGGAGATCTTCACAGGCTCTACTGTGAAATTCATCTTTCCATCTGTCATCTGCTGTAACTGGTCTAGGCAGTGGCGGAAGTGATCATAAGCTTCACAAGACACGTCCATGTGTCGCAGAGTGAAGTTAAATCTGAATCGGAAATACAGAAACCATCAAATTGTAACAAGAGGTCAAGGTTTTTCTTGGTTAGCACGACCCTGTTAGCCACTGCTGATAAATGCCATAACATTTTATTTAAATGTAAATAAAAAAAAATCAAGCAACATATATAATAGCTAATATCTGATTATATTTACAGTAGATGTTTTTGCTAATATATACAAAATAATTTCTTTTATTATTTATGTACTCATTATTTAATTTAATTTATTACAGTTACAATGATGAATATGAATGCTAACAAATGAGCTACAAGGATTCTTGACTTGGCTGGTGACATGTAATAGGCCATTCTAACCTCTTTTCTATGGAGATGTAGGTAGTGCTGGGGTGCCGCAAGTTGCTGGAAAGTCTATATAGCATTCTGAACAGAGCGTCTGTGAGGTCGTCATCATAACACACTGAAGAGGAAGTACAAAACATCCTTAACAAATAACAAATTATTATCATTCAGGCTTTCATCATGCTCACTGAGAGTGCCTTCAGTTATTCATTCATTATGTTAATACTCTCTCCTATTTGTGGTAAGGCATTGTATAATTATATAAAGCACTCCTGGCAAATGTACCATCTGCTGCCATCAAAAATGTGGTATTATCATGTAAGTCTGCTACTTCTGCGTCAGTCCAACAGAACTCCAAATCAGCATCTGGGGAGAGATGACATGAGGTGGAATGAGATGACAACCACACGTTGGCTTTCAATTGTCCTATTTCACAAGTCAGCATCACTGGTATTATGAGTGTGAGAAAGCCCTGTTTACTGAACTCTGTCAACTGGCCTTAGATGCACTATACTTCCCACTTAGAAATGGATTCTACAGGAGGTGAGGAGACTGCACAGCTCTAATAGATATAGCTGGTTACAATCTCAAGTCTGGCATTGATCTACACCAATTAGTATCTCACACCTGATTCTCCTTGAATTCTTACCTGTGCAGAAATCATCTGCCATCCAGTCCAGCTGCCGCACCCTTATTTCTCTCTCTGTTGGATGTATAGAAGGGAAATAAAGATGAAGGAAAGAAAAATAGCATCAAATTTTCATATTTGTATCAAATATATTTAAAGAATTACACTTGAAGCATTTATGGAAACCAGGAGTGATGGTTTGAATAAAATGGCAGACCAATTTGATTACATCAATGATCTCATGTTTTACCTGACAGACTTTATCCTTCACACATATATTGATGTTGACCTTTACACTTGTTTAGATATTAAGACAGAGAACATTATGTGAATAGATGAGCTCTTTGAAGCTTTCCAGCATGAAACCAATCTATATAACTTTGCCATGTGTTACTTGTGCATGGCAGGTTTAAAAAAATCCAGTTAGCTGTATTAGTATTTATTTATTGCCCTTTTAGACTTTATTGCCCTCCCTTTTGTATATTTAAATATGCAAATGTTATTTCGTGATAATTAATGTATTGTATTTTTATTGTATTGATAATTAACTGTATTGTCTGAAACATCAACCATAAACTAAATTCATGACTTTTTAAAACAACCAGAAGTTAAATGTCAGATTCTGCAATAAAACATCACTTTTTAGAGCAGTTGTGGCCTAATGGTAAGAGAGTCAAACTGGTTACCACAAGGTTGCAGGTTTGATTCTCAATATTGGCAGAAAATGACCGACGTGTCCTTGAGCAAGGCACCTAACCCCCAATCGCTACCTGGGCGCCACTGCTCCAGATGTGTGTGTCCACGGTTTGCAGTGTGTGTGTGTGTGTGTGTTCACTACTCACTACTCCTAATGTATGCACACTAACTTGGATGGGTTAAATGCAGAGGACAAATTCTGAGTATGGGTTAACATTCTTGGCCTTCACCTTTCACTTTACTGAGATTTTATGACTTACAGCTAGAAGCAACTAGTGCGAACTTTACATCCTAACTGAAGTAAGACCTTATTAAAGGATAGTGCAAACCTACACAGAATATCTTAAAAACTACAGTAGAAACTATCAAGGATCACCCTAGCAACCTTCTGCAAGGTTAAGCACCACTCGATTTCTTCAGAAAATGTAAAAATCTACTTTTACCTTATTACCTTTGGTTGTAGCCCTGATTAAGTACATAAATCTGAAATTAACTAAAGAACAATATTTTCATCATTATTTTTTACAAGCTTCTTTCACAGTCCTGCTGTGTCAAACTGTATTTCTCTAAAGAACTGGCTTGTTTACACAATTACAGAGGCACAAAACCAAGGAGCACATGGCACAGGTGCTCTGCCAGAGGAAGTACTCCTTCCTAATGACACACATTATCAACACGAAAAGCTGTTGTTAATGAGAGAACGCTGCTTGAAATCCTGACATGGTGTTAATGTTTACCTTGGGGTTCAAAGTGCTGCTTGTTGAAAGTCACATTTCTCTGACACATGCTCAGAAGGTCTTCACCAACATCTGCAAATCACAAAGAGGTTTTCATTAGTGAGCTAAGGGTGAACAAAGCCTTCATCCATCAAAACAAGCTCTTTATCTTCTGAAGCCAATCACAAAACTAAATGTTTTGAAATGTACTGTGACTAATTCACACATTGATGCAGTTTTAAAGACTGCTAAAAAGAGATGATACTATTAGACTAAATAGGACTGAAAAAGGAGAAAAGAAATTAGTTGTTATATAATGATAGTTACATTATATAACACTGACATGCTAATGTGTTCAAGTACTATTGGTGTAAAATTAAAGAGACAAAATGAAAGGTTTAATAAAGTTCATTAGTCAATATGTGGACATGGCATTGGGACACCTGACCCACCATGTTTAAAAAGTCCTAAACTTCGATAAGACCTTAGTTTACCAAGACTAGCATTTGGGGATTTTGGGGAAGTGAATTCTCCATACCTATACTTACCTTTTGTGTTTAGCGTTTCTATTTAGCAGCCAATAGGGATGCACAATATACAGGTGCTGGTCATATAATTAGAACATCATCAAAAAGTTGATTTATTTCACTAATTCCATTCAAAAAGTGAAACTTGTATATTATATTCATTCATTACACACAGACTGTTATATTTCAAATGTTTATTTCTTTTAATTTTGATGATTATAACTGACAACTAAGGAAAATCCCAAATTCAGTATCTCAGAAAATTAGAATATTGTGAAAAGGTTCAGTATTGAAGACACCTGGTGCCACACTCTAATCAGCTAATTAACTCAAAACACCTGCAAAGGCCTTTAAATGGTCTCTCAGTCTAGTTCTGTAGGCTACACAATCATGGGGAAGACTGCTGACTTGACAGTTGTCCAAAAGACGACCATTGACACCTTGCACAAGGAGGGCAAGACACAAAAGGTCATTGCAAAAGAGGCTGGCTGTTCACAGAGCTCTGTGTCCAAGCACATTAATAGAGAGGCGAAGGGAAGGAAAAGATGTGGTAGAAAAAAGTGTACAAGCAATAGGGATAACCGCACCCTGGAGAGGACTGTGAAACAAAACCCATTCAAAAATGTGGGGGAGATTCACAAAGAGTGGACTGCAGCTGGAGTCAGTGCTTCAAGAACCACTACGCACAGACGTATGCAAGACATGGGTTTCAGCTGTCGCATTCCTTGTGTCAAGCCACTCTTGAACAACAGACAGCGTCAGAAGCGTCTCGCCTGGGCTAAAGACAAAAGGACTGGACTGCTGCTGAGTGGTCCAAAGTTATGTTCTCTGATGAAAGTAAATTTTGCATTTCCTTTAGAAATCAGGGTCCCAGAGTCTGGAGGAAGAGAGGAGAGGCACACAATCCACATTGCTTGAGGTCCAGTGTAAAGTTTCCACAGTCAGTGATGGTTTGGGGTGCCATGTCATCTGCTGGTGTTGGTCCACTGTGTTTTCTGAGGTCCAAGGTCAACGCAGCCATATACCAGGAAGTTTTAGAGCACTTCATGCTTCCTGCTGCTGATCAACTTTATGGAGATGCAGATTTCATTTTCCAACAGCACTTGGCACCTGCACACAGTGCCAAAGCTACCAGTACCTGGTTTAAGGACCATGGTATCCCTGTTCTTAATTGGCCAGCAACTCGCCTGACCTTAACCCCATAGAAAATCTATGGGTTATTGTGAAGAAGAGGAAGATGCGATATGCCAGACCCAACAATGCAGAAGAGCTGAAGGCCACTATCAGAGCAACCTGGGCTCTTATAACACCTGAGCAGTGCCACAGACTGATCGACTCCATGCCACGCCGCATTGCTGCAGTAATTCAGGCAAAAGGAGCCCCAACTAAGTATTGAGTGCTGTACATGCTCATACTTTTCATGTTCATACTTTTCAGTTAGCAAAAATCCTTTCTTTGTATTGGTCTTAAGTAATATTCTAATTTTCTGAGATACTGAATTTGGGATTTTCCTTAGTTGTCAGTTATAATCATTAAAATTAAAAGAAATAAACATTTGAAATGTATCAGTCTGTGTGTAATGAATGAATATAATATACAAGTTTCACTTCTTGAATGGAATTAGTGAAATAAATCAACTTTTTGATGATATTCTAATTATATGACCAGCACCTGTACAGGTTACATATCAGTTATCAAACAATATTTTTTTTTACATTTGGTCAGCCAGTAATTTGTACAATAACATCTACAACGTGCCTGTGTGTGATTTGTTCTGCAGTCGTGACTCTTTTAAGATAATACTGTTGTTTAATTGTCTACACCAAGCCTTTCTGAGCTATTTTCTCTCTCTTTAAAACGACGGCTCTATCTACTTCCATGGGTCTGGGAACATCAATCCATACAGACAAACGTGGCTATAGTAAGTGACCTTTTTTCCAAGGACACCTGCTTGTATTACAAAGACTTACAGAAAAAAATCTAATGAATTAAATGGCAGCAATCATTAGAAAAAAGCAACAACATAGCAATAGCTGCTTTCACACCACAGCCAAAAGTGTTTTGGGGGGTTTTCTTGCCACTAAATGGATCCTGTCCATTGTAAGAATGCTACTAAACCATCCTTTGACAAAGCTGGATTTTTCAGTGCTCATGAGCATGCAAAAAAATATTTATTTTAAAACTGACCAAGCTGATGTGTTAACCATTTGCAATTATTTAATTTTCAAAATAAAAATTATTAATTTTGTTGTCGCTTTTAAAATATCACATAAATACACTACCATTCAAAAGTTTGGGTTTAGTAAGATTTTTAAAATGTTTTTGAAAGAAGTCTTTTATTCTCACCAAGGCTGCATTTATTTTAAATAACAATTTTTTAAAAAATTAAAATGTAATTTATTCCTGTTAATCAGTCTAATATTCTGACTTGGTGCTCAACAAATATTTCTTATTAGAACAGCAATTTAAAAAAAAAAACAAAAAAACAACTTTTGTCTCTTCTGTCGATTATTGTAATCCTACTATTCTGACTAGTTTTGAGCCTGTGCCCCTTTTCCCACTTAACTGATATAATCTTTCATATAAAACCTATATCATATTCTTTGGACCCTCTTCCTGCATCTCTAGGGAAGTGCCGGACACTACTGGTCCGTGTATACAGTTAATAGTTTTCTTATTAATGGCTGTGTTCCATTCTGTTTTAAACATGCAGTGATACAGCCAGTGCTTAAAAGGGCTAATCTGGACCCATTAGTTACTAATTATCGTCCCATTTCAATTTTTCTTTTCTTTCTAAGGTACTGAAGGCTGTTTTTTTTTTTTTTTTTAAATCCCACTCTCCTCATTTTTGAAGAAAAATTAAATATTAGACAGGTTTCAGTCTGCTTTTGGAGGAATCTGCTCTTTTCAAAGTGTTGAATGATCTGTTACTAAGTATTGATTCAAGTGTCGTTCTGGTTCTTCTGGACCTTAGTGGAGCCTTCAACACAATTGATCATTCAATTTGTTTGAAATGTCTTGAGCAGTATGTTGGAATTAGGAGATCAGCTTTAAATTGGTTTTCATCCTATCTTAAGGGAAGAGCTTTTTCAGTAGCTATTGAAAACCTCCTCCTCCTTATCTGCAGCTTGTACATGTGGTGTGCTGCAGGGTTCTATTCTAGGTTCCGTTTTATCTGATTCCATTAGCCAATATTTTTTGTAAACATCAGATTTCATATCATTGTTTTGCAGACGATATTTAGCTTTACCTTTCATTAAAATCAGACATTTTCTCCAGTTAGTGTTTGACTTTTTAAAGGTGCTCTATGTCAAAATGACAGCTAGTGGTTGAAATGGGTACTGCAGTCCAAATTCAAAATATTGTTTGCCCCGCCCCCTCCTCTTCAGACTCCACGCTCTCGCAGGTTGCCAGGTTGAAGACATGTAACAGGAGCGAGCTCAATTGACATTGGAGAGGAGACTTACACACTGTAAAATAATTAGTTGATTTATTGATTTATGATGAGTTGATATCGCGTTTTAATATGCTCCTGTTCATAGATATTTTTAGATGGATGCTGAGGCTTTTTAGGTCAGGTAGAATCTGCGATCTCTGACCCAGTTTGTTCGCTGGCTTCCATGGCTCAATTCGTTGCATGTGTTTTCCGCCGACTGGCAACCCGGGGTGGCGAAATACTATTGGGTAAATTGGCAACGTGCGGCCTTGCACAGACAGAAACAAAAACAGAAATTCCGACACGGAACGCAAATTTCAAAGTAAAATAACTGGCTGTAGCAATGGTTTTCAGAGAAACGAATATGTGAACTGAGCATGTTTAATAAATATCTGCAAACATATGGTATTTTTATGCTTTTAGTACAGTCAAAAACTTACATAGAGCACCTTTAAGCAATGTTAAATGCTGGAAGGCAGAACATTTTCTTCATCTGTTTTTGGTCCATCTTTGAACATACAAATATCCATTTTAAAAGTCTCAAGTTCTCAAGTAAGAGTCATTTTTGACTCAACACTCAAATTTGATAAATAAATTCAGTTGTTAAATCAGCATTTTGTCCGCAAAATTAAATCTTTCCTTCCATTCAAGTACTTAGAAACTGTTATTCATGCATTTATTTAACTATTGCAATTCATTCAATTTAGGGGGTTTCTCAATCTTGTCTTTCTTGCCTCCAGTTGGTCCAAAATGCTGCAGCCAGACTTTTAAAGGTACTAGAAAGAGGGAAAGTATCACACCTGTATTAGCTAGTTTGCATTGCTCCTGTTGAGTATTGAATCCAGTTAAAGACTTTATTGTTTGTTTAGTCCTTCAGTCCTTGAATGGTTCGGCACCAGATTATTTATCTGATCTTCTATCTTACTATCAGATCAATAGGTCTTTGAGGTCATCTAATACCCTGTTGCTGTCTATACATAGACACATTTAAAATCTAATGGGGATTGTGCATTTTCAGTGGTGGCACATTGGCTATGGAATAGCGTGCCCTCATACTTCTGCTCTCCTATACAAATGTTTAAATCTTGGCCTAAGACATATCTTTTTAAGTTAGCTTATGAGTTAGATTAACAAGTTCTGGCATTGCTGAGGTCTTAATGTAGGGACTGATTGTACTTGATTGTCTTGTTTTGTGTTATATATTTTTATCGCTATTACTATAATTTTCTTGCTTGTCCCTGCCATTATGAAATGAGCTATAGAAATAAACTTGAACTTGATGAAATAAGTAATTTTTTGAAATAAACTTGATGAAATAAGTAATTTGTTTATAAAAAAAATCTAACTGACCCTAAACTTTTTTTAACGGTAATGTATATTTGTTTATTTATCAGTTTTTATACATGAAAATATGTAACAGCCTTTAGCAAGGGAATTATCAGCATGTACAATCCCTGATCTATTATTCTCTACTTTGCCTGGTTTAAAATGCACTTTTTTATTTAAATTACATAAACAACTCAATTACATCACCACCTGTGCAGTACACCGTTTTGGCCACCATTGCCATGACAATGCTGGTCAGTCCTGTTCCAGCTCCAAGCTCAAGGACAGTGGTGCCTTTGAACATGCTTGCTTGTGCCAGGATGAAATCAGCCAATAGGAAAGCACCACGCCAGATCTGCAATGAGAAATGACAACTTCGAACAGCGCAGAAGAGTAGACGTACTGCATAATTACCCATTTACCACTGTCCTCACCTGTTTTCCTACATCCTCCAGAGGCGTCGCCATAGTATGCTCTGTTTAAAACACAATTAAAGAGATGCAAAGTGTTTAAAATGATACAATGTGACAAAACAATCCATTAAATAACACAAATCCCTAATGCAACCCTCACCAATGTTAATGATGTCACAGGCACCATCCTCCTCCTCAGAATCTTCATCCTGGTCGGTCAGCGTCACTGCAGATTGACTGAGGATAATAGGACATACTGGATCCCTGTTATAGGTGGCGCATCTGGGCCTTCTCACCACATCCAGGTCCCCATCTTCATCCCGAGGAACATTTGATGCATCAGAGTTCTCATGGACAGGTGAATCACAGCTCGAGTCCTTCTCATCGTAATCCCGCAGAATCCTTATCTTCGAAGTGAAGACTAGACGTACAGATGCAAATCCATTTTTAGATAATATACAAAAGGTGTGAATTTACTGATATAACTGGCTTAGAACAGTCACACCAGCCTCAGCTGCTGCAGACTCAAAGATCCTGAGTCAACTATGATGAGCTACTGAACTCATTTTTGCATTTTTGCACTGAACAGATATGTGATTTCTGCCTTTTCTGTAGTGGTAATAACAATACATGTATCTGTTTGATGCCATTTGACTGGAACATTGATCCAGTTTCTAAGAGAAGAGTCTCTACATCATTTAGATGGATTTTTTTAGTAGTGACAAAAAAGAAAAAGGCACCTGAAAAACGACAACACATACTTTTTAAATGTGTTTTTATAGGTCCATTTATAATGTTACTCAAGATTTATTGAAACCAAACTGACATAATTACATTTTACAAAACCACTGTTTGGCCTTTAAAGATTTTTTTTTTTTTTTTGACTATTGTAAATTTAAAGGTTTATTTTGTTTATACGTTACTATTCAAAAGTTTGAGGTCAATAAGATTTTTTAATGTTTTTGAAAAAAAAGTCTCTTATGCTCACCAAGACTGCATTTATTTTATTTGAAAATAAAGTAAAAATAGTAATATTTTGAAATATTACAACCCGAATTACGGAAATGTTGGGATGTTTTTTTAAATTTGAATAAAATGCAAACTAAAAGACTTTCAAATCACATGAGCCACTATTTTATTTACAATAGAACATAGATAACATAACAAATGTTTAAACTGATACATTTTACAATTTTATGCACAAATTTGATACCTACTACAGGTCTCAAAATAGTTGGGACGGGGGCATGTTTACCATGGTGTTGTATCTCCTCTTCTTTTCAAAATAGTGTGAAGACGTCTGGGCATTGAGGTTATGAGTTTCTGGAGTTTTGGTGTTGAAATTTGGTCCCATTCTTGCCTGATATAGGTTTCCAGCAGCTGAAGAGTTTGTGGTCGTCTTTCGTTTAATGATGCACCAAATGTTTTCTATAGGTGAAAGATCTGGACTTCAGGCAGGCCAATTCAGCACCCGGACTCTTCTACGATGAAGCCATGCTGTTGTAATTGCTGCAGTATGTGGTTTTGCATTGTTCTGCTGAAATACAAGGCCTTCCCTGAAATAGACATCGTCTGGAGGGGAGCATGTGTTGCTCTAAAACCTTTATATAACTTTCAGCATTCATAATGCCTTCCAAAACATGCAAGCTGCCCATACCGTATGCACTTATGCACCCCCATACCATCAGAGATGCTGGCTTTTGAACTGAATGCTGATAACATGCTGGAAGGTCTCCCTCCTCTTAAGCCCAGAGGACACGGCGTCCATGATTTCCAACAAGAATGTCAAATTTGGACTCGTCTGACCATAGAACACTTGTCCACTTTGAAACAGTTCATTTTAAATGAGCCTTGGCCCACAGACACGACGGCACTTCTGGACCATGTTCACATATGGCTTCCTTTTTGCATGATAGAGCTTTAGTTGGCATCTGCAGATGGCACGGTGGATTGTGTTTACAGACAGTGGTTTCTGGAAGTATTCCTGGGCCCATTTAGTAATGTCATTGACACAATCATGCCGATGAGTGATGCAGAGTCGTCTAAGGGCCGAAGACCACGGGCATCCAATAAAGGTCTTTGGTCTTGTCCCTTACGCACACAGATTTCTCCAGTTTCTCTGAATCTTCTGATGATGTTATGCACTGTAGATGATGAGATTTGCAAAGCCTTTGCAATTTGATGTTGAGGAACATTGTTTTTAAAGTATTCCACAATCTTTTTATGCACTCTTTCACAGATTGCCCATCTTTACTTCTGAGAGACTCTGCCTCTCTAAGACATCCCTTTTATAGCTGATCATGTTACAGACCAGATATCAATTAGTTGCTAGATGTTCTCCCAGCTGAATCTTTTCAAAATGTCTTGCTTTTTCAGCCATTTGTTGCCCCCGTGCCAGGTTTTTGTGAGACCTGTAGCAGGCATCAAATTTGAAATGAGCTCATTTAGTGGATAAATGTGTAAAATCTTTGTTTAAGCATTTATGTTATATATGTTCTATTGTGAATAAAATGGCTCATGTGATTTGAAAGTCTTTTAGTTTTCATTTTATTCAAATTGAAAAAATGTCCCAACATTTCCGGAAATCGGGTTGTAGTAACTTAAATTACCTTTTCTAATTTAATATATTTTAAAATGTAATTTATTCCAAACTTTTGAATGGTTGTGTATGCATAATTATATTATTATTGCATTTATATATTTAGTAGGGGTGTAACAATATATCATTTCACAATATATTGTAATACAAAAATGCAACAATATGTATTGTGGATAGTGACAATATTTATTGTGTGTAGTTCAACCAAAATTAAAATTACTGTGTAAGAAAAAAAAATCAAGTTTACAGAGTTTTACAGTTCTACATTGAACTACTGTATATAATGTTGAATATAATGCATAATAATGCAATGGGGAAATATCTGTGGTCCTGATATTGCCAAATGTCTTGTGTTACCAGTAAAAAGTGGTCTACATTATTTTATATATATCTAGTTAATGACAGAGTGCAAGCATATTCATTTTTTTTTCTGTATTTTCAGCTTCAGAATTGTGAATATTTTTATTCTGGTGTCACCATTTTCCTGTGCACTGGGTTACCAGCACCAAGTCCAAGCCTATTCATTTCCACCATCAATGTAATACCAAATTTAGTATTTTAGTTCATTTTTTTTGTTAACCTTTTACCATATGTCTTGAAGTATTGCATATCGGGATATGTATCGAATTGTGACATGAGGGTATCGTTGCATCCCTAGTATTTAGCATTGTTTTTCCCAGCTGTTCACAGTTAGAACTGACCTGCAACTCATTTTTGTAGTTGAACCACATTAAATCAAAGAATACTACATCCAAATGTACTTCAATACAGATAACTTGGAAAACATGACAACAAAACAACAAAAGCATGGAGGAGTCTAGAGTAGAATTATTAGGCATGGGGTATAAAGGGCTTGGACCAATGTGACAAAATGTGGCGTTCAAGACTGAAACTTTGGATGGGAAAGAGTGAAGCTTAAAAATCCTTCTGGATTATTTTTAATTACCAGCAATGCACTATGTTAAAAAGTGAGATTGATAGAGAAATGATGGGAACAGAACTTTGCAACAAAAGTTTAAAATGGAGCTTTCTGGCTAATGGAGTCCGCACAGCATGCATCTTATTATTTAAGAGCAGAACCGTAAGGTTCGGTTTTACAGTGTCAGCTCCAGTCTAGCGTTGTAAAGGTCACCTCATCTCTGCTGTTCAAAATCAAGTTCTTTTGTTTTTCTAAGAATAGTGAGAGGTTGTGTTTGGTATAATTTCAGCTTCATTTGAGCCTAGCTGCTCAGGTGAGGATAATGAATCACACCCTATGCAACTGCACTCATGGTCACATCAGGGGTTTAAAGGCCAGAATAGGCCACCCATGCAATCTCTCAATGTCTATTAAACTTAACAAAATCACACCGGAACATTCAAAGCTCGCTGTCGTTGCCGCTGACCCAGAGAGAGCACTTGTCATGTATAGATATGAAACAGCTTTTATAATCGGATATAAACACTTATGTCTATGGAAGCGATCAAAATAGAGAAAATTACATTTTGAAAGTAACATGGGGTTTCAAATAAGGATTGTGTCGATTACATGGTTACACTATCAGGTGGCAATACAAACAAATGATTCTTAAAAAAATATATTGGGTCATTCCGTGTCAACTCACCCAGAGGTCCCCAGCTCAAATTTTTGATTTTGTTAATATTTTTTATGTAGAAAGACAAACATAAATTGTGATGAAAGCCAAAATATTAAATGTCACAGATGTATATTGATTAATCGACTATTTTGTAGACGGGGTTCAAAATGACAATTTTCACCTGAGATTTGGAGCCAAATTAGAGGGGTGTAAAAATGACTTTAGAAAGATGGCAGTGTCTTTTTTTTTTTTTTTTTACTCAGAGATTGGTAGGTCTAATAGCAAAATCTGTTGAGTTTGGCCATCTTTATTTCATTATACACTACCAGTCAAAAGTTTGGACATGGTAAGGTTTTTACTGTTTTAAAAAGAAGTTTCGTCTGCTCACCAAGGCTGCATTTATTTAATTAAAAATACAGTAAAAGCAGTAATATTGTGAAATATTATTACAATTTAAAATAACCATTTTCTGTTTGAATATATTTTATAAAGTAATTTATTCCTGTGATCAAAGCTGAATTTTCAGCATCATTACTCCAGTCTTCAGTGTCACATGATCCTTCAGAAATCATTCTAATATGATGATCTGCTGCTCAAGAAACATTTATTGTGTACAATTGTACAAAATATTTGTGTACAATATTTTTTTTTTTCAGGATTCTTTGATGAATTTATTTGAAATATAATCTTTTGTAACATAAATGTCTTTACTGTCACTTTTGATCGATTTAATGCATCTTTGCTGAATAAAAGTATTAATTTCTTTAATTTCTTTTCAAAAATAATAATTCTTACTGACCCCAAACTTTTGAACGGTAGTGTATAATGTTACAAAAGCTTTGTATTTCAGATAAATGCTGTTCTTTTGAACTTTCTATTCATCAAGGAATCCTGAAAAAAAAGTACACAACTGTTTTCAACATTGATAATAATCATAAATGTTTCTTGAGCAGCAGATCATCATATTAGAAAGATTTCTGAAGGATCATGTGACAGTTCAAAAATGGCAAAAAAACACACTTCTTTTGTTTTTTCCCTTAAGTTTGCATGCCTGTAACTCAAAAAGTATTAAAGGTATCTTAATATCCTTTTTTAGATTCTGGTTCTTAACAAACTTTCCTTTTGGTATCTTCATTTTAAAGGCCCTCAATGGTTCAGTCCCAGAGATATGGACATGTTAATGTGGCTCTGTGAGTAAAATGGTAAATTTTACACATTTTCAGAGGTCAAAAACTAAATGTGAGTCACTTTGCATACAGCTGATACTTTTTTTTTCCTTTTTAAGAGAAATATCTAAAAAACAAATAATGTTAAAACAAGAAATGCATCTCATTTTTTTTCTATCAGCTCAACTGCATAGAACATACCATAAATATTCTTTGTCTTATGTTGTCATGCCTGTAACTCTAAAAGTATCCAAGATATCCTAATATCCTTTTAGATTCTCATTCTTAATAAACTTTCCTTTTGGAATCTTCTTTTTTAAGGCTCTATATAGTTCAGTCCCATAGATATTGGGACCCCAATGTGACTCCACGAGTAAATTGTTGAATTTTACCCATTTTCAATGGTCAAGAACCAAATTTAAGTAACTTTTTAACAACTGATAGTTATTGTGTTTAAAGACGAATGTGTGAAGAACAAATAACACTGAAACTAGAAGTGTATCTTGTTTTCATCTATTAAAACAATTGAATACAACACACCTCTCTGAGTGCCAAAAACAAGCACTTTTTTCGAAGTTTACATGTCTTTAATTCAAGAAGTGTTAAAGATATCTTAATGTCATTTTAGATTCTTGTTCTTATGAAACTTTTGTTTTGGCATCTTCATTTTTAAGGCCCTATACGGTTCAATCTCATAGATATAGTGATGTCAATGCGGTAACGTGTAGTTACGATATTGTGTATTTGAACTGGTAGTGAACAAAATCCCATCTTCCAAATATTCTTAAAACTGATTCAAATATAGATTCTTATAAACACACTTTTTAGAGCAAGTTAATGTGCCTCAACCATTTTCAATGGATTTTTTGGTACTCAAGAGAGGTATGTTTTATGCAATTACATACATAATACATTTCTGGTTTAAACATTATTTATTCTTCAGACATTCCTCTTTAATAAGTATCAGCTGTGTGAAAAGTGAACCACGTTTGGTTTCCGATCACTGAAAATGAGTAAAATTCAACAATTTGAACATGACAGGTATGTTCAGTTATGTTCTATGCAATTGAGTTGATAGAAAAACACGAGATACATTTCTAGTTTCAACATTATTTGTTCTTCAGATATTCCTCTTTAAAAGAAAACAAAAGTATCAGCTGAATGCAAAGTGACCCAAATTTGGTCACAATTCACCAATTTACTCAAGAAGCCACATTAACATGTCCATATCTCTGGGATTGAACCATCGAGGGCCTTTAAAATGAAGATACCAAAAGGAAAGTCTGTTAAGAACCAGAATCTGAAAGGATATTAAGATATCTTTAATACTTCTTGAGTTACAGGCATGCAAACTTGAGGCAAAAAACACAAGAAGTGCTTTTTTGCCAAAATGAAACAAAGATTGCTAAAATCAACAGATTTTACTAATTGACCTACTAATCTCTGTGTAAAAATAAAATGATACTGCCATTTTCTAAAGTCATTTTTACACCCCTGTAAATTGGCTCCAAATCTCAGGTGAAAATTGTCATTTTGACCCCCCTCTGTGACATTTAATATTTTGGCTTTCATCACTATTTATGTTTGTCTTTCTACATAAAAAAATATTAACAAAATCAAAAATTTGAGCCAGGGAAGTTTCTGAAATTTGATTGATTTGACATGGAATGACCCATTTGTCATTAAAGGGTTAGTTCACCCAAAAATGAAAATAATGTCATTTATTAGTATTACTCACCCTCATGCCGTTCCACACCCGTAAGACCTTCGTTAATCTTCGGAATGCAAATTAAGATATTTTTGTTGAAATCCGATGGCTCAGTGAGGCCTGCATAGCCAGCAATGACATTTCCTCTCTCAAGATCCATTAATGTACTAAAAACATATTTAAATCAGTTCATGTGAGGACAGTGGTTCAATATTAATATTATAAAGCGACGAGAATATTTTTTGCGCACCAAAAAATAAAAATAAATAATGACTTATATAGTGATGGCCGATTTCAAAACACTGCTTCATGAAGCTTTGGAGTGTTATGAATCTTTTGTGTCAAATCAGCGGTTCGGAGCGCCAAAGTCACGTGATTTCAACAGTTTGGCGGTTTGACAGGCGATCTGAATCATGATTCAACACAAAAGATACATAACGCGCCGAAGCTTCATGAAGCAGTGTTTTGAAATCGGCCATCACTATATAAGTCGTTATTTTGTTTTTTTGGCACACCAAAAATATTCTTGTCGCTTTATAATATTAATATTGAACCACTGTACTCACATGAACTGATTTAAATATGTTTTTAGTACATTAATGGATCTTGAGAAAGGAAATGTCATTGCTGGCTATGCAGGCCTCACTGAGCCATCGGATTTCAACAAAAATATCTTAATTTGTTTTTTCGAAGATGAACGAAGGTCTTACGGGTGTAGAACGGCATGAGGGTGAGTAATTAATTACATTATTTTCATTTTTTGGGTGAACTAACCCTTTAAATAATTCATTTAGAAGATTCGTTCAAAAATCACTGATTTATCCAGAAATTAAACAAGTGAAGTCTTTAGGAGTGAGTTCATTCATTTAAACCGATTTTTAAAAAATAACTAATTCAGATTCATTAAACATTTTAAATAGACTGCAGCATTATTCAGAAAATCATTATATTATGCTGATTTGGTCTTCATAAAACATAATTGGATCTTTATAAAATATATAGCTGTCTTTTAAGTATAAGGATGGGGGTCCCTCAGACGAGGATGATCATATGTGAGTTTGTGGCAGTAAATAGTTAGTATACATTCAAAACATAAGCAATAAGATGCATAGATGTCTCACAGCTCTCCTTACCTGGCTGTCCTACGCCATTGAGTCTCTTCATAAGATGGCAAGCGTTTGGTAACAGCAGGTGCACATCAGACAAAACAGTGCCACTTCTAAATGTGACTTGGTCCATGACCACCCCTGCATGACACTCTATCAAGGACGAGCTCTGGGGAACAGGGCAATTTCATTCAAATACCTCATCATCCTTCCCACTTGGAGAGAATAAGTCTGCAATTCTACATGAATGGAAAACTATTATAAGACAGAGCTACTCTAAAGGCAATAAGCTAATCGTCTGGTGAAGGTTACCACTTGAGACTTTTGAGTTTCTAGAGCTTTTGTTCGAGCTCGACTGAATGCAATTATTCTTGTCAAAGTAGAAATATCTCAAAGTGGGCGTGACCATGCGCTCAAGACTCTCACTTTCTTTATGACCGTTCCCTTTAAAATGTTTGGGTTAACCGGGAAGCTAAACAGACAGTAGTTGATATTTACCGAGTAGTTGACGAGGAGTTTACATAATTTTGTAGTGAAGTCAAGTGCACTAGATCATACCAAACTATGAGCGTAATAAGATGAGATATCTAAGAAAAAGGCTATATAGCAGCTTACGAGAGGTTAGACTGGTGTTACATTAAAAGCAGACCGTGTGTGTAAAACCGTTCTGAAAACAGTTCCACGGCAGAACGCACTTGACACTATGGTTCGAATTGAATTCACTTAACGTTACTGAATGAATTCATATGTCAGTTTCATTTGTAATAATATTGTTTTATTATGTGGCACATTTACAGGAAGATTTATATTACTATCAAATGTTTTTACAATGTTTGTTTTTATGTTAGTTATTAGCTATAATAATTAAGTATTACTATAATAATATTTGTTATTGATAAAATTAGTAGCTAGCCTATTATTAATATAAATTAATGATAAAATACTTAGGGTTTGAATGCAATTTGACCACATAGCCTAATTCAGTTTCATTTTAATAGGCCTAATAGCCTGTTATTTTATTATTTGGCACATTTATAATAATAAAAAAAAGGATTTTGTATTAGGCCTACTATCAAATGGTTTTACGTTGTTTTTTAATTAAATTATTTATTTAATAAAATAATAATTTTTTTATTTTTATTTTTATTTTTTTTTTAAATTGGTTAATTAAATTTCGTCAATGGAGATTTTTCATCGTAGAGGAACAGAAACCTGCCTGACTGATGGGGTGATCTGAAAGACTGTTTACCAATCAAATTAATTCAGAGATCCCAGTGGTAATAATCTGACACAAACAAACATAGGCCTACTAATGAGATACGGGAGATTATTGCAATTACGTCTGTAACTAATCACGTTTGCGTTTTTGTTTTTAGTCACTAGCGGTATTTATTTATCTGTGCCACAGTTCATAGTCAAGCGCGCATCTGAAAGTGGACCATACTGCCCTCTTGCTGTACAATCACCCTACAGTTGCTGTTAATGGATAAACAGCACAGCATCCAGCGAGGGGCTTCCAGATGGGCAGCGCTGAGGGAAAGGAACACACTCAAGGTAGCGAGGAAGCAGGAGTATCTCTTCAAACACTAGCTGGATTCAGACAAAATGAAAGTCACTTTCACAGGTTTGGCCAGTTTTGTGGCCACCTTTGGTGTCCTCAGCTTTGTAGGTCTCGTTCTGGCAATTGGAACCGATTTTTGGTACATCATTGACACTTCTAAGAGAGAAAACAGCTCATCTGTGTCTCTGAGCTCACATTCTGGACTGTGGCGTACTTGTAACTGTAAGTCACATTACATGTTTGTGTTTGACATTCTGTTTGTGATTTTTAGGTTTTCATGTGGATGGATTAAGTTATTCTCTCTTACAGTTCATAACCAGTGCTGGCCATTTATGAATCCTTTTGGAACAGGAAGAAACTTATCAGATTCACAAAGGCAGATACTAAGTAAGATCTGTGTGTCATCATATCCTCATATCATGCTCATATCTCATGATCTTATATGTGTTACTGATAAGCTTCACTCAGCAGACAAAAACAAATTCTTAAAATTATTAGGCTATCTTTAATGTTTTAGATATGCTATCTAACAAACACTTGTTGTGGAAGTATGTGGTCTATTTAGTCAAAAACTGCTTGTCTTGGCTTTGTACTGAGACTGTATATGGTATATATGTTTGCTGTATTCAAGACATTTCTTACCTAAACTTATATTTAACAGAAAGCCTATTAAAAAAAAAAAAAAAAAAAAAACTGAAAATGCATTATTTTTTATATGCCATTTCACATATTTTTAGGTTCTTGTTCCTAATTGCTTTCAGTTTTTGTAACATGAACTATTGTCATTCAAGCAAGATTGTATAGTTTGATGTATCTCAGTAGCTAGAACAAACAAGAAAACACTTTAATTTACAACTGGCAGAGGGGAAACTTGACACATCAACAGGAAGCCACACGGATACAGCTTATTATCTATTAACACTACAGAAACGTGCAAAATCACTTATACATTAATCTCAAGATATTGTGGCAATATGACAATATATGACCACATTTTATAATATTTTCTGTTTTGTTTTTCCAAATGGTTTAAAGGTTATAAATAAAATTCAACATTCAAAGTTTAACAAATAATTTTAAACACATCTATGATTGTTGCATATGGGCTGCACACTATTAGTGTGAACATTTGAAGAAGCACAGATATATTTAAAGGGGACTTGTAATGCCCCTTTTACAAGATGTAATACAAGTCTCTGGTGTCCCCAGAATGTGTCTGTGAAGTTTCAGCTCAAAATACCCCACATATAATTTATTATAGCTTGTCAAATTTGCCCCTATTTGGGTGTGAGCAAAAACACGCCGTTTGTGTGTGTGTCCCTTTAAATGCAAATGAGCTGCAGCTCGCTTTCCAAAAGAGGGCGGAGCTTTAACAGCTCGCGCTTCGGTTTTCTCAATAACAACAAAGCTTAGCAACAAAGGATTGTTAATAACGGTGTTCAGCCTTAAGGCCCGTTCACACTGAACGCGAAATTCGGCGCGAATTTTCGCCCCAATGGCGCTCTTGAATCGAAACAATAGATCCCTATGGAGCCTTTCACACTGGGCGCGAAAAAGCGAGGATTTTTTTTCGACCTGTGTGTCGATTTCTTTCCCCGCCGCTCCGTGATTAAACGGCCGTCCAATTAGATTTGAGCTTTAGATCACGTGCCCGGAGAAGCTGCTGTTGCAGAGAAGGGCGGGAGTGGTGGCGCTGTTTCGAAAACTAGTGTAAACAAACACCGAAAAAGAGTATCCAGGAGGAGATCATTGGTATCTGAGAACAGATTTATTCTGACACGTTCTTTATACAGAATATAATTTCTATTCATTTTCCACCGAATTATGTGATCACAGTCCATTTTCTTCCATGTGCGCGAGTGTTATGATTATGAGAGCGCGCTTTGGAGCTGTCAATCATGTAATCATATCTCCTGCTCTTCCGTATATAAAAATTGAGAGAAACATTTTTCTACAGATGAAATATGAAGACAGATATGATTATGACGATATGTTTTCTGTGTGTTTTTATCCAGCTCATGTTATTTATAAAACAAAGGATGTTAATGACATGATAAGCAGATTTAGCATTCAAGCCATTATAAAACATACAAAGAATGCATGTCTGCCCATTATCGAATCAAAACCCACTTTAGACCATAATCAAAGGTTATTACAATAACTCGATGATGTTTTAAAGTGCATTTTGAGCAAAGACAATAATGATCATATACATTTTGAAATGTAGCTTGATGCTAATTGTACCTCTAATTATGTTTTAAGATGTATTCTTGTAAGCATTAGATAGTTTGTGTTTCTAATGTAGTACCAAACTTTATTTATCTTAATTTAACGCTGAGTATTATGCAGCGGACGATGTTCAAACCGGAGTCGGACACTGTTGCAGAGACTCAGGAAGAAGTTACAACTTTAAGAATGCAACTGGACGTTTCTGAATGGTTAGTGGATAAATGTATGTAGTTGCTGTGGATTTGATTCAGCTCATCGACTAGCATGTGCCGTCATGTTAATCTTTTGGGCAAATCCAGCATCGAACTGACCCTCGTTTGTGAAGCAGTCTGGCGTAAAATGACGGCAGGTCAACAACACTCTACTACAACAACTCTTCCTCTTCTCTAAAGCAGCCCAAAATGGTATTTGTTGTGTGTTCTCGGGGGCAGGGTTTATGTCAATTTTAGGGTTAGTGATGTCACCAAACCCGGGAAGAAGCTTGTTGTAGTCCCGACCAGCCGTTTGTTGTAGTCCTTAAACAGAGAATTCGTTAAAAGAAAATATCTCCCTTTGCATTGAACTTTGAGCATCGTAACTTTGCAGATGTTGTTTATGCTCTAACAGCAACATTACACACTAACTAAAGTTAAAAAAGTGAACCACTCCTTTAAACATACATATTTAAATCCACAGTTTGCCAGAACAAAAGGTGTTTTAAGGTTATTTTAAGCTGAATGACATCACATAATTTCCTTATAATTTCCTGTTAAGAAACTGAACATAATGCCTTCAGATTGCCCTATTATCTTTGGATTGTCATGGAAACAATTTTCAGTCAGAGGGTAGAAACAGCTGTGGTAAAACACAGCTGTAACAAGTGCACCACTGTGAACCATGGCATGTGTTTCACCGCTAATATTGTGAGGCCACCTGCCAACAGACCCCTCAACATTATTTTCATTTGCTTTCCTTTTTCTTTTTTTCCCCGTAATCTCAATATGGCTGTTGGCCAACCTATACTAATGTGCAACATCACTCCAAATTATTCATCTTTTTAGTGACAAACAATCGCCAGTAATAATTTCTTTTGTTTTAAAATGAGCTAGTAAATGTAGAACTGCAATTATTGCCACAAAATGTGTTATTTCATATTATTGATAACTGTACAAAAGCCATTGAGAAAAAAAGCAAAAGATAAAGGAAATGGGCAAAATCTTCTTATCTATTACGTACATCAGACATTATAAAAAAAAAATATTATTCCTGTCTGAGCCATTTGAGACACTTGTGTAGGACTGAATGAGATTTTAAATTCACATGCTCTGTCTACACCTGAAACATTATCTGTACCTGCCACAAGAGACTGAAATGAGGTTGTAAAACCAAGATTATCTCAGATTCAAGATCCCGAAACTGGCTCAAATTGGATTTAGTCTCTTTTCTGCTTTGAACAATAGACTCAATAAGTCTGGGTTTCCAGGGTGTTGCTTTGATTATATAGTAGCCTAGCCTCTGCACAAAGCTAAATGCCCCCCTGAAGCTAGTTCAGTATGTCATTCCCCTCCATCTGCACTGGATTGTTCGCCTAAAAGATAATCCTTGGGTAAACAGAAACACCTCATATGTGTTGAATATCATCATGGCTGCTCCAAAAAAGGTTGTGACAAAAATAGTGCAGAAAAATGTCAGAAATACAAGTGCAATGAGAATGAAATGCACCCGTCCAATGCAATCATCCTACGGATAGACCTATTGTGGCTGTTCCTGCTTGATTATATGACCGTATGATTTTTGATTTAATCGTAAATGCCAACTTGTCGCCGTCTGTACTTCCTGTTGTGTTTATTTGTAGCAAATGTCCAAACATATCAATATGGACCCAACAACTTAAAATTGCTGGTGAATTGGGCTTTGCATTAACATTAGAATTAGTCTATCCTTGGACTTGTATGTTTCACTAAAGTGAAAAAGTACAGGCTAAATGTCTGTGTCAATAAGAGCATTTAAATTCATATATCTTATTTCAGCTAAAATAGGTTTCAGTCTTTGTTGTGTCATTCACCTCCCATTATTACTAACATCCTTTTGTGGTCCACTGTGAAGCCATTAAAAAAAATCCATCGCCTGGAACATGCTGAACCATTTTTAATCTTAATGCTCAATATAAAAGGCTCTAATCTTTACAGACTTTCAGGTCTCTAATTCTGCTGGCAAGCATGCCCGACAGTATAAAATATGATGTGTACATTTACACAAGTTATATGAAAACATACACAAATATATATATATATATATATATATATATATATATATATATATTATATTATATATTAGGGTTGTCAATAGATTAATTTTTAATCGCGATTAATTGCATACTTATCGTGAAATTAAGCATACACCATTTATCTTGTTTAAAACACCGATTTTGCCATCATATCCAGCAAAGTAACCATCAGATTGAAGTGTGATTTTCACAAAACTGTGAAAGGTAAATTTAGATGTCTTTCCAAAAAAGGACACCAAATAACCAAATGATATGATTTCATATAATTCATACATTTATGTACACCAAAAAAAAAAATAAAAATCACAGCAAAAAAAAAAAAAACTCACCAAGGCTGCATTTATTTAATTAAAAATACAGTAAAAACAGTAATATTGTGAAATATTATTACAATTTAAAATAGCTGTTTTCTGTTTGAATATATTTTATAAAGTAATTTATTCCTGTGATCAAAGCTGAATTTTCAGCATCATTACTCCAGTCTTCAGTGTCACATGATCCTTCAGAAATCATTCTAATATGCTGATCTGCTGCTCAAGAAACATTTATTATTATCAATGTTGAAAACAGTTGTGTACTTTTTTTTTTTCAGGATTCCTTGATGAATAGAAAGTTCAAAAGAACAGCATTTATCTGAAATACAAAGCTTTTGTAACATTATACACTACCGTTCAAAAGTTTGGGGTCAGTAAGAATTTTTATTTTTATTTTTTTTGAAAAGAAATTAAAGAAATGAATACTTTTATTCAGCAAGGATGCATTAAATCGATCAAAAGTGATAGTAAAGACATTTATAATATTACAAAAGATTATATTTCAAATAAATGCTGTTCTTTTGAACTTTCTGTTCATCAAAGAATCCTGAAAAAAAATATTGTACACAAATATTTTGCACAATTTTACACAATAAATGTTTCTTGAGCAGCAGATCATCATATTAGAATGATTTCTGAAGGATCATGTGACACTGAAGACTGGAGTAATGATGCTGAAAATTCAGCTTTGATCACTGGAATAAATTACTTTATAAAATATATTCAAACAGAAAACAGTTATTTTAAATTGTAATAATATTTCACAATATTACTGTTTTTACTGTATTTTTAATTAAATAAATGCAGCCTTGGTGAGCAGACGAAACTTCATTTAAAAACATTAAAAACCTTACCATGTCCAAACTTTTGACTGGTAGTGTATATATACATAAATAAATGTATGTATCTTTAATTTAAAAAACTGTACACGTCTCAATTACAACATGTTAATTGTCCACATCTGCATTTTTGTCAATGTTTTGTAGCCAAGATCCTGTTCAGAAATGAATATTTAAGTGGTATGTTTATATGAAATCACAAGTGGAAGGCATGGAATGTCAGCTACTCAGTTGTGTTTGACATAAAGGAGTAGGATAATTTCAAAGGGAATAGTACAGTACTTACAAAGTCTCAAGAGCTGAGCTTTGACAACCCCAGCCTACACAAAGAAAGCCAAATAGCTTCAATTACTCACCTGCATCTCCTAGGCTGGCTCCCATCAGTTTCCTTTAATGATGATAGACTCATTTTTATTACCAGGGCTGGGCCGCTCTTATTATGCATTGATATTGAACTTAGTGTTTTTAAATAGTCTGCTATCAAACTGTCAAAATGTTATAAAATGTGCCAGTGCTAAATGCATCTAGGGAAATTGTGGCACAAACTGCAACTTCATACAATGTCTCTCATCATGATCAACACAATGGAGAACAAACATCATTATGAAGCTCTTCGAAATTATCCTGATTAGCCTTATTGATTTCCATTCAGAATGAATAAAGAAAACATTTTCAAGAGCACAAATGTTTTCGCCAAATTAGACAGATAAATGAAAAAAACATAATTGGGAAAATTCCAGCTTAACACAATTTTTTTTGCTGTGTCAACCCTGGAAATAACTATTTCCAAATTAGTCCAATTAGATCAGACCCACAAGTGGAAAAAAAAAATCTGTATGAATTGGCTTGAATTGACACATCCAGACCTCTTCTCTCTCCAGACATGCATGGAACATTCATCGTCCTGCTGCCTCTCAGCGTGATTGTGTTATTTGTTGGAGGAATGCTGGGCTTCATCAGTATGTTGGCACGAGCCTACCTGCTGCTCCTCCTGACTGGAGTGCTGCTTCTGTTCAGCGGTGAGTACCACCTTCACTTTCACCTCTGACTGAGCCAAGTATGGCATGAATATTAATTCTACCCAAGTTAAGCTTGACAGAACTACTGGGGACTGTTGTCAGTAGCGTTAGCCAGTAGTGTCACTACAAATAGCCTACTGAAACTTGAACTGACAACGAAAAGTTGAATTGTGAAAATTACAAAACAAATTATAAAATATGTAATTCATTGTTCATGAAGACATAATTTTATTCCATAAGCCTAATGCAAAATTTTGTACAAAAAAAAACAATAGATTATAATAAAAAGTTACAAATCAGATAAAGAATATAATTTTAAGCAAGACAATACAAATATATAACATACAGTATAATAATCTTGATGTGATTACTGGTCCGCTAATATTTCTAAGATTTTCTTATGGTGTAATGCGCCGGAGGTCAACTGGTGTACTCTAGAGGCTACTTCTTGCCTTTCTTCTTCCCTCCCTGCACTAGTCTTTGCTCCTTTGTCTCTGCATCCCTCTAGTTATACTAAAAATCCCATTGTGTTATCGACATTAAAAATTTGGAAACAATTTCGACAACATTTTCGGTTGGAGTCACTATCCGTCTCAAGTCCTATTTGCGATAATCACTTGTTTTTGCCACCAGGTATTGATCACACCTTTAAAAGATGGCGAGATAAGGGAATTGTTTGTTTTTCAGATCTTATTTCCAAATTTAACTTACACTCTACAGGTTTGTTCAGGTATTTTCAACTCTGTAATTTTGCCAAAACCAACTTCCCAGTTTCCCTCTATTACCAGAAAAATCTCTGCTTGAGAAATTATTGTCAGCTTCTACAGGTGGTAGTCGTATATCCTCTATCCATGCCATGTTACTTTCATCTAGTACATCTCTTTACTGCTTGAAGACAACTTGGGAGAATGAGTTGCAAATCAAATTATCGCAAGAGCTATGGTCTGAGGCCCTTGCTAGAGTTAACTCTACCACTGTATGTGCTCGGCTAAGTCTCATTTAGCTAAAAGTCATGCATCGAATTTATTTGACCAAAGCTAGACTTCATAAATTGTTCCCACAAACAGAGGACTCCTGTACCAGATGCTCCTTCTCTCCCGCTGATCACACTCATACATTCTTTAGCTTCTTACTCATACATTTTGGGCTTCTTTTTTTGACTTCATGTCTAGGGCTCTGCATGTTTCTTTATCCCCATGTCCTATAGTTGCCATCTTCGGCGTGTCTCACTCGTCATCTATCACAAGGCAGAAAGCTGAGGTTATTGCCTTGGCTTCTCTTATAGCTAGAAGGTGCATCTTGTTGCATTGGAAGTGCACCCCACCCCCAACTAACGCTTGGTTAAAGGATCTGATGTCATTCCTTTCACTTGAAAAATTGAAATATACTACTCAGGGCTCAACTGATAAATTTTATAAAACTTGGAACCCTATTCTAAATCTTTATGACTCTGTGTCCTCACTAGATTCCGACTAATTATATAAATCATGGGTGTGCAAACATGGATTTTTGATCCGGTATATGTGTGCATTGTTTTGGATGCATCTCTGTATGTATATGTGTGTATGCTTCTTTATACTCTTTCCAATTAACACTTTATCATCTACATATACTATTCGTATAATTGACTATACAAATTTTTCCTTTTCTTTTTTTTCTTTCTCTTTTTTATTATATGCATCTTATTAGTGTAATTGTATACAAAGACTGTTGAGATCTTCTAATCCTCCTGGGGGGGTTTTAGAGTGGGGGTGGTTACTTTTGTTTATTTATTTTTATTCTTTATTTTTATTATTTTCTTTGTCTCTTTCCTCATTTAGTTACATGAGGGAAAGAAATGTGTAAAAAGGAAAAAAAGTGCAGACAATGTTTTCTCTTTTATGATTGTTTGTTTTTGTTTTTATTTTGTCTGTATAATAAAAATTGTGATTAAAAAAAATAATCTTGATGTAAAATGCGTCATACAGTATGCATAATATAACACATTTTGCACTAGGTGTAGCATAAATCTTGAGACTAAATCTTATGCCTATAGTGTAAATTGAAAAGTCTTGACTCGTTTCCATGGTGAAAATAAAAACGATAAAAAGGCGCTTCTAATATAAATCATAGTCAGTATATAGCCTACACCATATTACATTTTATGCTGATGAAAACGAGACTGTGATGTATATACTTGGCATGTAAAGGTCCTAGATCACATGTAATTTTAAAAACAACTTTCAAAATTGTTTCATGGGATTTTTGTCTACTGAAAGTTTTTTTTTGTTTTATGTTTCTTCGTTAGCTAAACAGTTGGCATTGTTAAACAACAGTCCAATCCATTGAACACACTGGACTTCTTTCCCTCACTGCCTCGTTTCAGAGCAGAATTGAATATTGACAAATTATCACTACAGTTGCAACAGGTAACGGATCCCTGTATGATTGTTTCACAATCTCTGTAATTTAATTTTCTTTTTTCGACTCAGCAGTCATTTTTATTTATCTATTTGTTGTTGCCAGTAAATTTAATTTATAAGCATAGCACCATGAATGGCATCTCAACTGTTACTGTGGTAGAGTGTGTCAGTGTGGATGCTGGACTAAGCTGTGCCAAGTCATAATTTAGACGGTGCAAGAGGTGTAAATATTTATTACAAGACTTGGACGTAGCCCCTGGAGTGCAATCGACTCCAACCTTTGGAACTGACTCTAAAATTGTTACACTTGTTTGCAGCAAGGACTGAGATTAGCAGGATATAAACGCAGCAGTTAATTAAAATACAAACTCAAAGAAACTAAACACTAAGGATACTAAATGTATCAAAACACGAGCAGAACAACCAGTAGACACAGACACGATCAGACACTAAGCAGAACAAATGCAGGGTTTAAATGCACAAGCAACCTAATCAAAGAAATGAGACCAAAAAAAAAAAAAGGGACAGTGGAACTGTAGAGATGACGGTCCCAGGTGTAGCCAAGGGAGCGAGGAGCCAAGGTGGAGCCAACTGGGGTTGATGGGCTGAGGTGGAGTTACGGGCTTGGAGGTGCTTGGAGGTGCTAGGCAGAGCTAGAGGGTCGACAATACAGGGCTGAGCTACCTAACTTTAAGCCCAAGGCGGATCCACAATGCTGGGTACAGGCAGGCAGAGGGTTACAAAACAGCCTTCCTGGCCGATACTGAACAGGCATATAATTGAGAAACAGCCTCTTTGGCTGACACAGGACAGGCTGATAATTCAGGAATGGCCTCCTTAACCGACATGGAAAAGGCAGATAATTCAGGAACAGCCTCTCTGGCCAATGTGGAACAGGCAGAGGAGGTGGGAGTGGGAGGCAGGGCAGGAACATCAAAGACATCAGTGACATGTTGCTGGACGATGAAACAATCTCTGTGCAGGATGATGAAACAGGCATGGTGCTCTCTTCACACTCCTTACTGCTCATAATTATTCCAGGAAGCAGTTTTTGCCACTGCCTCTGAAGTACAGACGGGGCTCCACTTCATTCCTTCATACTCCACAATGAATGCCTTCAGGGACTAACGATGTTGCCGGCTCACACACTTGGTCTGAATTTTTGCTGGTCTCTGGGATGATCTTTTGCTCAGGCATCAGCTCTGGCATTGACAATGTGGCGGGCTTGGGCTCCATGTCTGCAGTGGGCTCTGGCAAACGTTCAGCAGTCTGGCTAGACTGGCTAACAAAGAAGGATCCTTCTCACACTCCCTGATGGTGTAGCCGGATCCACACTTCAAAAAATACCCTGTCAGTGTAGTTCTGGAAGCTCCCTCTGCAGGCAGCCATCCTCGAGTTTGACAATTTAAACCTGCCCGGAAAAATACGCAGAGGCCATCTTTGTCATAGTGGACGAAGGGAACGAGATCTAAATACCTCTGTGTACGGGCCTCGCGGGACAGATCCCCTTAGGAGAGGAGGAAGATCCAGACTGCTGCTAGATCCATAGGTTATGGTCTCATCTTCTGGCAGCTGACTTATTGTCTTGCTGCCCCATCAGGCAATGACTTTGACTTTGTTTGCGCACAAAGGTACCTAACAAAACTGATTTCGGACAGACTTCTGAGGCAGCATAACAGTTTAATGATCTACAGCAAAACAGAGCGAGCTTTGGTGATAACTAAGTACTACAATAGTAATTTTTAGCTAGAAATTACATCAAAAGTGGAAAACAATGGTCAAAAATGTACATTTACACACGAACTGACCAACAAACACAACTTTCAGACAACATTTTTTTTTTTTTTGGCTCCACTGTCACAGAATGGAAAGCACAGGATTGTGGGATATCAAAGGCAGCAAAGAATACATCTATGCTGCCTTCAAAAATCGATCAGATGAAGGTATCTCATGAGATAGAGATTCAGATGTGCCTTGATGCCTTCCTATCTTGGAATGCATCCTCCGAAGTCAGCATTTTTCAGTTTTCGGATGCAGCCAGGGTTTAAATGCACAAGCAAACTAATCAAACACATGAGACACAGGTGATAAGACTGAAACAATTAATGAAAAACCATGGAAACCAATGAACTCAGACAATGGAAATGTATCTAGAAACAGTGAAAACCAACTCAAAGTCCAACTCAAGAAAACACAGAGTAAATGAGACATAACCCTAACACAAATCATTTCTTTTTGGAATCAAGTCCCAACCCTACACCATATTTTCTTGCAGAAATAAAGAAAATTCTCTTCCCAGTTCTAGATGGAGCAATTTTCTCTGACATCTGCAGCTTGTGTACATAATAGTTGGGGGGCCTGAACTACAGTAGTTAATAAAGTAGTCGGCAGCTTAATAAAGACTGGCACAAAGTATTTTATATATTCTGAAAATGCAAAAATACCAAACCTAAACATACTTAAATTGTGTGTGTAATATATACACACACAAACACATATAGCGGCTTGCGAAAGTATTCAAACCTCTTCATTTTTTCACATTTTGTTGTGTTGCTGCCTTGTTAAGCTACTTTAAATTACTTTTTTTCCCACATTAATCTACACTCAATACACCATAATGTCAAAGCAACACATTTTCATTTACTGTCCTTTGCTGGTGGAATGATCTCCCCGCCTTCATCCGGAATGCAGAATCCCTGGCAATATTCAAAAACAGCTTGAAACTCATCTCTTTCGTGATGCTGCCCCATCAAGCAATGACTTTGCAGGCAGTGTTTGCGCATGAAGGTACCTCACGAAACTGATTTCGGACAGACTTCTGAGGCAGCATAACAGTTAATGATCTACAGCAAAACAGCAAGCTTTTGGTGATAACTAAGTTAAAATGTCTGACCCCATCCAACCTGACAGAGCTTGAGAGGATCTGAGGAGAAGAATGGCAGAACATTTCCAAATACAAAGCTTGTCACATCATACCCCAAAAAAAGTTTTCACTCAGTTTGTCATACATTATGAGATGTTGCAACTGTAATTCCTCTGCATCAGCATTCACAAGTGTATGCCCCTCCACAAACTGATGTGTATATTTCTAATTTATTGCGAACATGTGGGAACTGTGTCATTAACTGTATCAACAGTGCATATATTAGCTCGAGCATTAATGTGAATGACTGATGTAACATTACAGTTTGTATACCATCTTGCTCCATCCTTTATCATTACTCAGAGTTGTAAGAACGGCAGACAATCTGCATTAATGGACACAATTTTAGGTAATGTGGGCCACAGCTGATTAGCAGATTAGACCTACACTATATGAAACAAAAGACTATGTATTTTGAACACCCAGTAGAAAATATATTACAGTTGTCAAAAGTACCGACTTCGGTACCAGATCAGTACTGAAATTTAAAAAATGTGACGCTTTGAGCGCTGTTCAGCTGATTTGTAAACACCTCTGATTGGCCATTGTGTTGACACGCTCATCGGATATGTCTGTGATTGGCTTCAATGAGCAACGCTTTAAACACGTTGTAAATAGTCATCAGTGACGCTCTTCACCGAGCGCTTACACAGAAACACACGGGAGTGTTTAAAAGCAGGCGTCTATCGCGGACCAGTCCGCTGATAGACGCCTGCTTTCAAAACGCTTTCAAATTCAAACACTTCCGTGTGCTTTCATACGCTGCTGTGCGTTGATCATTGTAGCCAATCACAGACATATCCGATGAGCGCATGAACACAATGGCCAATCAGAGGTGTTTACGAATCCGCTCTACAGCGCTTAAAGAGACACATTTTTCAAATTTTAGTACCGATTGGTACCAAAGTTGGTACTTTTGACAACTCTAAAATATATACATCAATAATTAATCTTACTTATAGGTTGTCATTCTGAGGAGCAAGTTGGTCCAAATAAAGTGGGTTCTGTCCCATCTTTAATGGTGTTTTGTAAATCCCACATTGACCTCGCAGAGATTTGAGAAATCATCAAAAGTTTATTCTGCTGTTGTATCGCTGTGGTAATTTTAACCACTGACTCTTCACATCCTCATCCTTTGAAAGTGTATACAAAAAGAATTTGCTTTTGCATTGGAGAAAACAGCGTCTTCTCGAAATGTAGGCCTACACATAAACCAGCTATAGTGTTTGAGGGTGGGTCAAAGTAGTTGTTGTTCGCGGGCAGTCAATGAAGATCATTGGGTATTGCAAATTTGTTACATTGTTACATGAACATGAATGTTATGGAAGTGAGACTGGAATTACCGACGACTCGTTTCAGCAGTTCAGAATCGGTTCTTTCTTTTGGGAGACAATAACTTCATTTATCACGCGCTTCGATCTTTAAAACTTTGCAGACCTTTTACATTCACAAACAGCTATGTATATTACACACTGCATGAGAGGTAATATCTGAAAAAGCATAATAGGGGCACTTTAAAATGCTGGTGTTTGTTAGTCCAGTTTTTAGGAGTCATTTGTACAAGCCAACTTCTTGCTCTTTTCACTGCCCTCTTTATGATATAACTTTAAAAGGGGGTTTTGGGAGCACTGACAATGGAATAAATTTAAGTTTGAACCCATTTAACTGGTGCTACTCCTATATAGAATGAAATACGTACCCACATAATTTGTGAGTAAATACAGGTTCACTAGAAATCCCTCTCAGGATAAAAGCCTTTCTCTTTCAAGACTGGTTCAGTATGACAGTAAAAAGAAATTGTGTTGCATTGCAGATACCATGGCAACAACTAAACCCAACATGGACTCTGAACATCAAAACATGCAATCATTGTAAAGCAGCGATGCCCCTAAATGTCATCAGATTATAGATCACAGCCAATAAATGACTCAGTTTCTGGGAGATTATTCATCAGCCTCTTCCTTAAATTACCAGCAGAAACTGATGGGCTCTGATGGTGATGAGGGTTCTCAAAAGTCATGGGCTTTTAAAAGTAAAAAGAGCACCAGCATCAATGACTTGCTTTCAGGTACAATGACCCCTATTGTGCAGAGTTGTGTTAGACTATAATTTGCTCCATAGATTGCGGAACAGAAGGTGGTGGTTAATTTACAAAATATGTTTCCAACGACAAATCAATTCCACTGCCTGACTATAGACAAACCTACACATTTTAGAGGAATAGTTAAAAATGCTAAACTTGCAATGCTTTTTAAACCATCAGAAACATTTAGACACTAGACACTTTTTTAGTTTTTTGGGCATTTTTTTAAGCACTGTATCCTTAATGGGGTCTTCCTGCTCTGTTACTTACAGCTGTGCTCTCATTGGCTGGAATCTGTGTCTACATGGCGTACTCTGCAGCTGCCTTCAAAGAGGCTGTGAATATCTCTGGCCACAAAACCCTGGAGGACATAGAGATTTACTTTGGCTGGTCTCTGGTTCTGGCCTCTGTTTCTTTTGTTGGAGAACTCTGTACTGCCGTGGCATTCCTACTTACCTCAGCCAGAGTGAGCCAGCTGACCAATCAGGAAGACGACGAATAATTATCTGATGTGACATGATCTGAGAGAGTTGCACCACAAGAAGGCATTGTAAATGACATATAAACATGGAAAATTACATCGATTTTTACATTTTCATATTTTTTAAAGGTCAAATGAAAATTTCAGTAGGTACATTTCAACCTTCACTTTTAGTAAGGTCATAATACATGGTCAATCTTTGAGGTTTGTGAACCCCTAGGGGTTCCTCTGGGAACTGCAGTTTTTTTTTTTTGTTTGTTTGTTTTACATTTGTGATAGAAATACCAATACTAAATTATTAAAATTAATTTAAAAAATAAATAAATAAATAAATAATTTAAATAAATACATTAATTATACAAGTGAACATGTTGTAAAACATGAAATTTTCATTTTAATTTTGAAAGGGTAACAAAACATATCTTCAAGTAAATAATTAGGGCGTTCAGAATAAAGCCTGGGAATCCTTGATGTATAGAAACACATTTTGTCGACTATTGCAATTTAATTTTTAAAACATTTGCTTATTGTTATTTATGTTCATTTTGTCCATTTAGTACTTTACGTGTCTGGCATTTTTTCAAATCACAATAAAAGATCTCTTTAATTTGCCTCTTTACTTTGTCACTTTATAGGGCTTGATGTATTTTGAATATTACCAGAGGGTAAAAGTTATTGCAGGACAAATGACATAAACCATTAATATTTTATATTAATTTTTTTTTTTTTTGTAAAGAGGCTGTGCCCTCTGAATTCAATTTTTATGCCAATTTTTTTAGCAACATACATGTTGATTTTCATGTAGAGTGCTTATTTAAACCTCAAATAAGAAGCAGCCAGTAACTGCAAATTCATTCCACATTAATTACTACCAATTTGCCTACATGACATCTGACCTTGTTACTTGAATCAGGATCTAGCTGAATAAATATTCACTGTTTTATGTTCGTACATGACTAAAATCTTGAATCTCTCAGATCAGGAAGTAGCAAACTAGATCATTATTGAATTAAATTATGAATATTGCACAGATGAAAGCAGATGCTTCACCCTCTCTAGATGGCTGGATCTGTCTCTCACAGACCGAGCTTGTTTTAAAATCACTCTGTAAATGGACCACAGACACAAAGGTTTGATAGCATGGCATTATTTAGGAAATTATACTGCAATTTTGCCTTGCTGCATCTTTCTGAATGATTTCCACAATTACTGATCTAAGAGACTTGTAGAAAAGACACTATGATATTTAATGTGTACTGCCAGGGCTGGAGGTCTCTTGTTACAGAGGTTTCATCAAATATTTTTATCTCAGTGATCTGAGAGGTGGAAAGTATTGATTTTGAGCTTATGTGAGATGGATTGGAAATAATACAAAAAATAAACAATACAAATGAATGTGAACAAAAAGATGATGATGTATGATGTGACCAGAATTAACTTGATCTTAAATCTCACATGTAAATGTTTAATGTATATTACTTCTATTTAGTTTTGTCTGATTACATTTTAAGACAGTAAGACATTGAAAATGTAAACTGATGATTTGACAGGGAAAATTACAAATGGGATTTATAATCATTTGTTAACAGAATTAAACAGCAAGTCCGAATACAAAATCAGAATTGGATTTTATATTATATTATTTTTATATTATGACTACTATTATATTCAGAGCAGAACTTCTGTTCCAATTCAAGTAGCTTTCTTCTGAATATTTTAAAGGCATGCTTTTTGAGGTTGACTTTGAACTCATCTCATCTCCTCTCCTGTCTGTGACCTTGATTACAGCGTTAACTGCAGATGCTTTTATTGTCTTAGAACTCATGAGAAGCGCCACATTCTTTTTCTTTTTTTTTCTGAGGCCTTTTCTACATTATTGTAGTAGAACGGGACAGAACAGGATCTTGCACAAGAACACGGTATAATCAGTACTGAAGATCTGAAGCTAATGCATGAGTAAACAATAACCAGACACAGTTGAGCAAAATTTTTAACATTTAATGTTACTGAGCCTCGAGTGTCTGTGGCCTCATTTTAACACAATGAACAGTTTCCAAACTCTTTGGGAATTCATGAATTATGGGAGATGATTCAGTATATGACATACTTAAGAGATACACACAAGTGATTTTGAATTTACAAAATTCAATAGCCTACATGGTTTAGGAGGTAAGTTTTCACATGCATAGTATTAAATGCATGGAATTAGATACTTGCGCTAGTTTAGCCTTATAGATAAGTTCTAGACTAAACTGCACAAATGTCTACATTTCAACTTAATCAGAATCATTTCAATTTTGTATAATTTGTGTCGGTAATCTGTCTGTAAAGCACTTTAACACAAGAATAGGCCCGGTTTCACAGACAGGGCTTAGATTAAGCAAAAAACTTTACTGGTGTGCATCTTGAGACAGAACAATGGCTCTGACATAATTTAAGATATGTCAGTGCAAGTTTCTTTCAGTAAACATGCATTTTAGCCTGGAACTTTAGGCTTAAAGGGATAGTTCACCTAAAAATTAACATTTTTTTTCTCTAAAAAAAATCTCTTTTGTTCTTTTTTTCTTTTTCTTTTCTTTTTCTTTTTTTTTTTTTAACCAAACAGGTTTCGCCCCCCACTGACTACCATAGTATTTATTTTTCCTACTATGGTAGTTAATGGGGGCGAGATCTATTTAGTTACTGACATTCTTCCAAATATCTTCCTTTGTGTACAACAGAACAAAGAAATTCATACAGGTTTGGAACACATTGAGGGTGAGTAAATGATGACAGAATTTTCATTTTTGGGTGAACTATCCCTTGTCTGTGAAACCAGGGAATAGTTTCCTTTTTCTGGGATTTTTTGCCAGTTTTTGCTGTGCAAGTTTGATCTTAGTAAAGTAACAGCACAAATCTCCTCAACCTGACACATGAATTGAGGAATAATTCATGACAAATCATTCATCAAGTGTAATTGTTAAGTTTTGGGGTTTGTTCAAATCTCTAACACTATGTATAGGAACAGAGATTCTACATTATGCAATCATTGTCTCCCTCTGCTGGTGGATAGAAGTAGTGTCTTGAATTTTATTATTATTCCTTTACAGTACCTGTCAAAAGTTTGGAAACATTACAATTTTTTTAATGTTTTTGAAAGAAGTCTCTTCTGCTCACCAAGGCTCCATTTATTTAATCAAAAATACAGTAAAACAGAAATATTATGAAATATTATTACAATATACAATAATTGTTTTCTATTTTAATAAATTTAATAATTTATTCATTTGATGGCAGAGCTGAATTTTCAGCATCATTACTCCAGTCTTCAGTGTCACATGATCCTTCAGAAATCATTCTAATATGCTGATTTTCTGCTCAAGAAACATTTATTATTATTATCAATGTTGAAAACAGTTTTCGCTGCTTAACATTTATTTTTGTAGAAATTCAAACATTTGTGGTAAAATTAAAAAAGAGAGACAGAAATTAATATTTTATTCATTAAGGATGCATTAAATTGATCAAAAGTGACAGTGAAGACATTTATAATGTTACAAAAGATTTCTATTTAATACATGCTTTAATAATTTAATAAATACATTTAATAAATGCAAATAAATACTGTTCATTCAACTTTCTATTCATCAAAGAATCCCCCAAAAATATAAGCAGCACAACTGTTTTCAACATTGATAATAATAAGAAATCCTGAGCAGCAAATCATCAAATTATTATGATTTCTGAAGGATCATGTGACACTGAAGACTGGAGTAATGATGCTGAAAATTCAGCTGTGCCATCACAAGAATAAATTACATTTTAAAGGATATCTTTACATGTACATGGATAAATTACATGTACCTAGGATATCTAAGTCCACTAAAGGAGGGAGCGCATTTACACATTTGGCTCCTAAACTCTGGAATAGCCTTCCTGATAATGTTCGGGGCTCAGACTCACTCACCCAGTTTAAATTAAAGACGCATCTTTTTAGCCAAGCATTCACATAATGCATCTCATATTGTTGTACTCCAGTTATATCAGATAAATTGCACATGACTGTCTTTGCTTAATGTTATGAATAGCAGCTATGCTAATTGCTAATTTAACAGGTAGGAAATATCCAGAATCAAAGCAGTTATCAAACACTTCACAGTCTACAATGCATAATTTAGATTAAAATATAGATTAATTTTGATTAAAGCTACAAAAGTTATTCAATTAAGAGCAGTGAGTGATTTTCTTTTTCTTTTGTTCTTTGATTAACATGCTGTCACTTTAAGACCTGCCGCGGATCTGCATTCTCACAACTCTTTGTGTTCGTTTAAGACTTTATTTAACTAATTTAAGACTGTTTACGAGGATACTTGACAAATTTTGTGTTTTTGTCCGTGAAAGAGAACTCAATGAGGCCGGTGTTAGTAGGTAGTACAATTCGACAGTTGTAAATGCTACCAGCATCATATTCCTGTGGTTTGAGGCTTTATTAATGTCCTTACCTACCCCTACCGTAAACCTACCCTTAAAACAATGCAAATATATTATTGGTAGCATAATCTAATAGGTAGCATTATTCATGAGAACACCGGCACATATATAACTGTTTTAAGGTCACGGTTTCAGTATGGTTTGGTATGTGCTAAATGTTCAGAAAAAAGGACTACTGTCAAATAAAAAATAAAGAACAAATAATCAAACTTCAAGCAATAACACAAATAAATACAATACTGTGTACGATACTGTACACATTGGTTGTCTTTCTCGACTATTTATGCTCACTTACGACATAACCATGCTTGCTTGGATACTCTCCAAGATGGCATGTTGACATTTTTTTATGTGAATTTGTCTGTTCAAGCACAAGAAGACTTGAAAGCAAACTCAATTTAGTATTCAT
This sequence comes from Hypophthalmichthys nobilis, assembly GCA_037950665.1. Classification (NCBI taxonomy): domain Eukaryota; kingdom Metazoa; phylum Chordata; class Actinopteri; order Cypriniformes; family Xenocyprididae; genus Hypophthalmichthys; species Hypophthalmichthys nobilis. The sequence goes on along the minus strand of CM075475.1, from coordinate 27,022,613 downwards.
GCACTGTCTGATATGCGGCTTTCCGTGTGCACGCTTTGGATGCGTGCGCACACAAAACTTCTCACACAGCACGCGTGAGTTTCTCTTTCGCTCTTCTTGCACTTGAATGTTGAAATTGGCAAGACCCTGCCCAGCGCTTTTGTTATTATTTTGTGACTGTCAGAATTAGCACTGTTTTTCTGTTTTACTCTTTCCCTGCCAACATTTTTTTAAAAGTTGCCAGCCTCCGGCAGCATTTTTGATCATTTTCACAAAACTGTCATGCCCTCCAGAATATTTTGTTGTATGAATATCTGAACATCCAATATATCAAATAATAAAACGGTTAGTTCCTGTCCTTGATTCTGATTGGTCAATAGCTGTGTTTTATTCATGATAAATTGACTGCTTCACACAACGCTTCTGTGTATCACTACACAACACTCTTGGCAATGTAAACTGTATGTTCTCAACTGATATTGTTCATTGAAGCTTACTGTATTATGTAGAAGAGTATTGTGAGAAAGAGATTGAGTGAGTGAGTTTATTACCTGCATTCAGATTTAACATTTTCCTTCAGGTCAGTCCTATGTTCATAATAAAAAATCTGTTTAAATGTCTAATGCATTATCCTGTCCTTTTAACAGTTAAGGGGTTTTCCCGTGACTGACAGCGCTAGTCAAAGCATTTATCAGTTGTGTCTTGTTTCGTGTTCACAACAATTCAGTCTTTTCAATGTAAAAGTCTTTGCTACTGACTGACACACTCATAAAGACAGTCTTTGCCGCCATCTAATTAGCGTAATAATGTAACTTCTGTTGCTGTTCAAGGTCAGGGACTATTTTTTCCATTGGAAGGAAGCCTTTTAATGATTTAATGATTTTTAAAGTTGCATTGATACATATTTTTGGCTTTAATATTTGTATTGTGTGGTAACCGTTTTATAAAAGCAACAAGGTACTCGAGGCTAGTGCTGTATCATGAATAAGTCACGGCTGAAGGGGTTGCAGGCACTCTCTGCTTTGCATTGTGCCAAACAACGCCCTTCAGCCGTGACTTATTCATGATACAGCACAGCCTCTTGTACCTTATTGCTTACATAAAGAAAAGAGCCTTTGCTTTTAAACAACAACAAAAACCCATTTTATTCTAACTTCATGCATTTTTTTTTATCAACACTTAAATGTGGTTAAGCTAAAAAAAAAAAAAAAAATGCTAAGAAAATCATGTTTTTGTCAAAGACTACAACGTGCATAAGCAATGCTTTTATCGCTTGTTTCTGCTTCTTTTTCACCTGTGTTTTTAACCGGAGATTCTGTACTCTCTCAGAAGATGTGTAACAGCGCCCCCTACTGTATAACAGTGAAAACATGGATTGCCGTGAAATTCCGTCAATGGCAGGGAAAACAGTTAAAAGGTTAGTTTACCCAAAAATGAAAATTCTGTCATTAATTACTCACCTTCATGTCGTTACAAACCCGTAAGACCTTCGTTCATCTTTGGAACACAAATTAAGATATTTTTGATGAAATCCGGGAGCTTTCTGGCCTCCGATAGACTGCAACATTATTACCACTTTCAAGGTCCAGAAAGGTAGTAAAGACATCTAATATGAGACCTGATCTAATCGACATACATCTAATATAAACACTTATAATAGCTTACCATAGTGAATCAGGGTAAAACAAAAACACGTTTTGGAAGAAAAAACTTTAACTATAATTTGAAAAAACCCTTATTAACAGTTTACATTTAAGTAAATGCATGTCGTTTTAAGGATGTTTTGATTTTTTACAGTACAATGAGCTAAAAAATTATTAAAAACATGTTTTCAGTGTACATTATTACAGTAATTACTGTCACAAATTTGTGTCACAATTCCTTACTTATATAGAATAACTTACAGTAGCCTATCAGTTCACTCTTGAAATCATAACACACTGCCTTTTGAGGTCCACCTGGTGGCGGTTCCAGATTGTTTGCAACCAGCCACCGCATGCATCACATCAGCCTTCCCCTGTTGTCTTTTCTCACTGCGGCAGGCCCCTCACCTCACAGTAAACCACAGATTTTGGTTGCGTCTAAAGCAGCCTAAAGACTCTCGCTTTGAGAGATGATTATTTACCATGCTGCAAGAGCAAAACCTCCAGCGGCCAAGCTGCTTTGTCGTAAAAATATATAAGAAGTGCGCGGGGTCTGTGCGCGAGGGCCAGAAGCAGCCGCACTTCACACTGGCATCAATTACTGCGAGCAGTTTGCAAATAAACAAAGCTGCTGCCTCTCATAAATTCTGTGCGTAATTACGCACTGCAGATGCATGCTGGGAGGCGATGAGATGCAGGCAGACGTTATTTATCCCATGAAGTCGCTGGTGCTGCAGACAAGATGGAGCTGATCAAATATTAAAGAGCAGCATATGGAGGTGCTGGGTGTGAGGAGGCCAACAGCAAGGTAGGAAGAGAGGAGAGGGAGAGAGAAGGAGTGGGTGTGAGACGGATAGAGACAGAGAGGGAGGGAGAGTGAGGAAGGAGTGGGTGTGCGTGAGATGGAGAGATGGAGGGAAAGAGTGCGCGTGAGGGAGTTAATGAGACAGAGAGGAGGAAAAAAGAGGCTAGATCGCTTGCCATGTCAAACCTCAGTCGACCTAGATGTCAGCGGTATGGAGATGGGGCTTGTGAAGTACATTATTTGGGCAAAGGAGTCTGGAACTGATGGGATTGAGGCTGGGGAGCAGGAGGAGGAGGGAGAGGCCCTCATTCTCCTCATGTATTGTCATAACTAAGCATCACTTATGTGTTTATGCTACTATGACACTGCTGGTTATGACATAGCTACGTCTACGTCACACTGCGCCGCTTTTCCATTGTTTTTCTATATGAACACTAAACCGTCGTGCTCGCGTCTGTTGCAGGGTCTCGCGCATGATTAATCTGCGTTATAAAAACGCGGCGCTCAAGTTCAAATAAGTAGGCTAAACTTAAAAATCCAGTGTCTTTATTTTTTTTTTTATATCCCAACTACCCTGCGTCTCGCGTTTTCAAGTGGAGAATAGTGGATATTCTCAATACTGGCAGCTTTTAACAGTCATTCTCTGTATGACCGGCAGGTGGAGGTAGAACACTGAGAATGAACGTGTAGAAGAGGGGTCGATGAGAAGAGCTAGTAAAACAAAAATAAATTACAGTAGTGGTAATAAACTCTCCCCATTCAACCGACCCCACCAACCGGCACCACTACACTATAGATAATAAAACCAATCAGCGTTTCATCTCACACAGGTAATATTTCATGAGAGAGCATTTATGGAATATCGAGCCATTGAATTGTGCATAACACGTGTTCCTGTAAAAACATAAGAATGATATTCTATTGTGCTGCTAAAAGCATCCTGAGTGATGCACATGGAACTAAAGGCTGCACTTTTTTCTTCTTCTTTTTTTTCTTTAGAGATAGAGAGACACACACACAAAAGAAAATGCAATAACAAAATGGAAATGTCTTGCTTCCGTTAAGAAATGTTTAAGAAGGAGGTTTGGTAAGAGGATGGAAGGGAAAAATATGACTCATTAAAAACAGTCTTTTCTCGAATGTCTGCATATTATCAGACCATGATAATCAGATTTTTCATGCTCATGTATTCCATGCATTCCACAATGGAATCACTGCTCACATTCTGAACTGCACAAATCAGATGCAAATCTCATGCATGAGAATTTATTAGACATGTGAGGACTATGATTTGTAACTAAATGTGCCAAAACAAATAAGCAACGGCACACTGCAAGGGATTTCATAAGGGTCTTGAGGGTTATGTTCTAAAAAAAAGTAGCCCACTATTAAAAGGGCTTACAACTTTGCATGTAAATCCATAATCGACAACGTTTTAACTAAACCAACCCAGTGCCCTTGGGAAAATGTGAACAGATGTTCTTAAACTCTACAAATGAAATGAGTGACAACAGAAATAAAACAATGTTTATTTTTTGGTATATATATATATATATATATATTGGATCTTCCAACAGGACAATGATCCAAAACAAACATCAAAATCAAAACAAAAATGGTTCACTGAGCACAAAACTATGCTTCTGCCATGGCCATCCCAGTCCCCTGACCTGAATCCTATAGAAAATGAATGGAGTATTCTGAATGAAATGGGGTGAACTGAAGACGAGAAGCATCAACATGGAGCTGGGAATCTGAAGGATCTGGAGGGATTCTGTTTGAAGGAATGATCTCTGATCTCTTGTCGGGTGTTCTCCAAACTCATCAGGCATTAGGAGAAGACTCAGAGCTGTCATCTTGGCAAAAGGAGATTGCAAAAAGTATTGAATAAAAGGGTATGATTAATTGTGAGCAATGTGTATTAGAGAAAAACATTTATTTCATAATGAGATTTTCCCCCCATTTTAAATTCCTATTCTCCAATGAAAGGTTAGATTTTTTTTTTTTTTTTTTTTTTTTTTTAAAGTAAAAGATCAAAAGGATTAACAGTGCAGATTTATTTTCACAGCCTTCTTTGATCATATTTACCAAGGGTATGATTCAGACATTATTATTCAGACATTTCTGATATATATTTTACTAGTGGGTGCAGGACACTATAGTTAATTTATATAAGTGAGGATAGCAAAATAAACTGTGACATATTATACCCAAAAATTCTTCATACAGTGGACTACCAGTAAAATTGACACAAATTTGGGACCAAAAATTATTCAGACACTTTGACCTGACCATGTTTTGCTTAAGTGTTATCTGACATAATTAAGATTTTTTTTTTTCAGAGACAGTTTAACTCTGAGATCTTGTCATTTTATTACCATTTTTTTAACTATAGTGAATAAACTGTAATAATGAATTAAATGTTTAAGGTGTCTGAATACATTTTGGTTTGACTGTATATATAAATGTGAGTAGTAAATTTTGTATTTAAATGAAATACCTTTAGTTAATGGACCATAGTAATGCCAGAATCTATAATTAATAGATTTAATTCCAACGAAAATTGGATGAATAAAATCCACAATTATAACATTTTCTTTTTTTGACAAGAATACTAAAAATGGCAGCTAGACATTAATGTAATATCGCAACATTAATGTAATTTTATTATAATAACACCATCAATAACAGCTGACGCTACTTGACATATTAGAAGCCACATCACTTCCATCAGCTCCTAAGGCACTGTTACATAACCTCCCTGTAATGGCAATGGTTCATAGAAGGAATGTAGATATGTAAATATGCATCTCTACATGCACACAACAGGGACAGACTAAAAATATGGTTCTTCAGAGGGAGGTTAATTCTTACAATCAGAGGCCCTGTAGTATATACTGAGTCATTCTTCGTAATGCTTGTGTTTACAGTAAAAGCAGTTCCCATGTGTGCACACTTGGCCTACTATTAACATCGCAAACTGAGCATACAAAGAGTTTAAATAAAAACATGGCTCCATAGCACTTTTTTTTTTTTTTTTTTGCTAATGCAATTATATCCATATGCCTTTCCCAGTGCAGCTTTAAACTGCAGATGTTCAAAATGTCTAAAGGCTCTTTTTGGAGAAGACACGAGTCACGACTCTCTTTGGTGTTTCAGCTAATCCTTTATCACTTCAGCTTTATAAAGATAAACTTGTTTCTGCCACCACAGGCATTTGCCAATTTAATAACCGATATTATGGTTTTGAACTAATGCCATTTTCTGTTTTCCAATATGGATACGTTAAATCATTTGATGCAAAGAGAATAGATATTTCTTCATCATAGCTCAGGCGCTCTACAAAAACAATAAGACTCCTGCTATGTTGTGAGATGCGATTGTTCCAATGCAGTTACCATAACCATAGGCTACATAACAGTTAACACATTAAATTAACTAATATCTAATTTATTTTTAAATGAAACAACAGTCATTCAAATTATATTCATTTCAATATATAAAAACAGATATTTTATTATACTTATTAAATGGATGTATTTAAAATATAAAATAAATTACCATACTTTTAGTAAAGTATAAGGTTTGTAGTCAGGTTTTTTTTTATATATAAAGAAACTAATACTTTTATTCAGCAAGGATGCATTTAACTAATCAAAAGTGACAGTAAAGGCTTTTACATTGTCACAAAAAAAAAAAAAAATCTACTTATAAAAAATTGTTTTTTCGAACTTTCTATTAATCAAAGAATCTTGGAAAAAAATTACAACCTTTTTCAACACTGATAATGATATAAATGCTTCCTGAGCACTATAGTACATCAGCATATTACAATGATGTCTGAAGGACATCTGACTGCTGAAAATTCAGCTTTTCCATCAATAATAAATTACATAAATTACACTGTAAAATAGAAACGGTATTAATATTTCATAATATTACTGTTTTACTGTATTTTTGATAAAATTTCTTTTAAAAACACAAGCTACCCCATACATTTTCATCTTGCTTCAAACCACTAAAGTGTTCGATAATGTTGAAGGGCATAAACAAATATTGTCAAATGAAGTAAAAAGCCTGTATGAGGCAGTTAAAGGATTAGTTCACTTTAAAATGAAAATTAGCCTCAAGCCATCCTATAGGTGTATATGACTTTCTTCTTTCTGATGAACATAATCGGATATGTATTACTATATCCTGATGCATCCAAGCTTTATAATTGCAGTGAACGGGAAACAACGAGTATGAAGCTCAAGAAAGTACATCCATCCAAAGCAAAACACTCCACAAGTCTCCGGGGGGTTAATAAAGGCCTTCTGAAGTGAAGCGATATGTTATGGTAAGAAAAATATCCATATTTAACAAGTTATGAAGTAAAAAGAAAGTGTAATGCCTCTCGCAGTTCAAAACGCTTACGCTACGTCCTATGCCTTCCTTATTCAACTTACAAAAAAAAAACGCAACTGATGCAATGTCAGTTACACTTTCTTCCTAAGTTGAATACAGAAGGCTGTCTGGCGGAAGCTAGATACTTTACTTCATAACTTGTTAAATATGGATATTTTTCTTACCATAACACATTGCTTCACTTCAGAAGGCCTTTATTAACCCCCTGGAGCCGTGTGGAGTGTGTTTTGCTTTGGATGGATGTACTTCTTATACTCGTTGGGTGCCATCCCAAAGGGGCACAAAATCACTCTCACGGACCTTCTCCTGGTCTGTTCCCTGCTGGTGGAATGACCTGCCATGCTCTATCAGAGTCTTTAGCCATTTTCAAAAAACTGCTAAAGACATACCTTTTTCATCAACACTTGACCCAGTAATATTAGCACTCTCTTAACTTTTATTTATTTGTGTGTGTATTTAAAAAAAATTCCTTGCTACGAACACTTTGCTGGTGAGACTTGACATGGCACTTGCATACTTGCACTCATGTTGATTTGATTGCTTCTACAATTCGCATTTGTAAGTCGCTTTGGAGAAAAGCATCTGCTAAATGACTAAATGTAAATGTAAATGTTGGTCCCGTTTACTGCCATTGCTTAGATGCATCAGGATATTTATTAATATAACTCAGATTGTGTTCATCAGAAAGAAGAAAGTCATATACACCTAGGATGGCTTGAGGGTGAGTAAAGCTTGAGCTAATTTTCATTTTAAAGTGAACTAATCCTTTAACACTGCACAGGAATTTGTATTTTATAATGGCTAAAACACAATGTTACCCAATCACAATTTTTTTTGGAGTGCATTCAAATGGCAGAAGAAAGCTAAAAGATGCAGTGTGCCTCAGCAGCAGTTGAACTGTTTGATGTCTTCACACCGAGTGATGCGCATTAATGTTTGCATATACATCACACTCACATCAGCTCTTTCTCCAGAGTGGTGATGTCATCTCCAGCACAAGAAGCTCAGGAATGCTGACAAACTCCACTGCGCGTTACTTCACGTGAACTGCACGCCATTCCAAGAGCCCCAGTAAAACTGAATCTAGCAGACACGAAATCTTTGGCCTTTTGAAATTGAAAACGGCAGGTCGCATCACGGCGATGGTGAATTCCACGGGGCTCCAGACAAATGAAAACAAGACCCAAGCATCTCAACATAGCGCTCATTTGCATGACGGGTCTGATGAGTCATTTGGAGACTCCGGAAAAAGACAGGGCTGAGGTAGGAAGAGGAGGAGGGCGAAGAGCTTCCCTCAGCGGCGTAGCACTGGCAGCGACGCAAGGGTTCCCCTGCAGCAGTGTTTAGAGGCCTGGTGCCTAATCTCTGATGAAATGTCTATTATCAGAGACTCTGCGGGAGAAAGTGGAGCAGAACAGATATGATGGAGAGGCGATTAGCTTCTGCCCTGCTGCCTCCTGCTTCCCTCCAGCCCACTCAGTCATTCATTCATAATGTGCACCTCCTGTATCAGCCCGTGTCACGAGCGCAGAGAAAGTTTGCATGAAATCCAGCCGACTGGTGAAAATTTAAGTGCGAGTGTCCGATAAAGCTCACACAGGCAAGAGGTTGCTAGGTGCAGTGCACAAATCTTAGATATGACAGTTACTCGTGCCAGTCGCGTTCATGACAAATGGCTTCAGAGACGCATTGTAAACTGCATTAGGATGACAGTTTTCGGAATTATGATCGTCATGACGTATGACCTTTCCTGCTGTCTCTTTAATTAACACATAAAGCTACATTTAAAATCTGTGCCTGTATAACATTTAAAAACAGTGGCCGGGATCCACTAGAGGCCCTCAAGATGTCTTAAAGCCTGTTCATATCAAGAACAAGAACTATATTAGTGTTCACCCCAATGTAAAATAAACGCTCTGTTCATTATAAGTGCATGCTGCAGTTATATCTGCCACTTTAAATGCTCAACCTCTTTAAGGTCGGGTGGATTTTGATTAGCTGTTTTAATCATTCATTAGCTCCCTGTTTTGTTCTCCTGTTTTGTTATTGTTATAGCTGTGGTGAGACTTTGCTATTCTCATAGAATTTAAATGATTATTATTAAAGCTTTATAGTTGTTGTAATAGCCTAGTTATCATCCTTGGTGTGAACGGGCCTTTAAAATAAAATAAGACAAAATAAGCTTTAAAATAAGCTAAAACAACAAAATATCAAGACATTTAATTCCTCCTCAAGCATCTGGAATTCTACAATTATAATTAATTAATTTTAACATTTTTTTTAATATTGTTGTCGACAGTTGAATGTCTTGGAGTCAAAAATGTTGAGAACCACTGATTTAAAGCAACCCTGCTGAAAAAACAAAAACATGCTTTAATGGTCCCAGTTCGTCTTCCAGCCTGGTCAGTTGACTGTTATAGAGCAATTCTGGGTACTTTTCAGCTTGGAAGACCAGGGCTGTGTCCGAAATTGCCCCCTATACCCTCATTCACTATTCCCTACATTACTCCACTAATATAGTCCACTTGAAGGAGTGAATGAAACGAGTGAGCGAATTCGGACACTGAGTGCGCCGAAAGGGCTGCCGATTTAGCATAGTTTTTGCTTGCTGTTTAATCATTTGATATGTAGCAAACTGGCAGTTCAAGTAAGTAATGAATATTTATGTTAAACTCTACCATGAAAACTAGCATGTACAGACCTTAATTAAACGATTTAACGACCAATTAAAAAGGAAATTATACCTGTATGATATTATACTGGACCAGCGAGGTTTGGATAATTAATGGATGATTGATTCAGCTGCGGGCGCCATCTCCTGGCGAGACGCGGGAATTCATTCAGCGCGCGACTCTCACAGTGCATTATGGGTATTCTCTAGCCATTGAGCGTGCATCGGTTGTACACTCATTATTGCAGTGCATTGTGGGATTGAATGAGTGCACTCAGCATCGTCCACTATGGTTTCAGACACCACTACAAATGGCTGTCCCCTCAAATAGTGCCCTATTTAAGGGTATAGGGGGCGATTTCGGACACAGCCCAGGTTAAGAATAGGGTGGATGATCAGTTTACACCACAGGCAGCTAGGACCACCAAACCAGTGTAGACTGGTATATTTTGTTTTTTCTCCAACTTTCTCACTTGATTTAAGACATCTGAATTCTTGTACAGTCTTACATAGAATCCAAAGCGTCTGAATCCCAGTGACAACTGTGATTTGTAAGTCTGCAGTGTTATGAGAGAGCGATCGTGAGAAAGCCACCGTCCACTCCCAATCTGCATGATGATCAATCCAGTCTCATTCAGCCAATCAGACTGAGCAAAGAGACCCAAATTACTTGATTTAATAGGTGATTTAATTCAGAAACATAAATCATCACATTACTGACAGCTCTCAAAGAGCCGGTGGGAAGAAGGGACAGAGCGGTGAGCCGAGCGAGAGAGACTGAATTAAAACCATCAGACCTCCTTTACCTCTCCCTGTGGACGCGGCAACATAATCTGAAGAGAATGTACATTTTTCATAATAGAATTAATAACCAATTTTAAATTATGTCCCCAACTTGTGACCCAAGATACGTTAATTATTGATCACCCATTTCTGTGAAGAGGTGTTGTAATTACCTAGCATAATGTGACTCCTTCATCACATTTAAACATTTATATTGCTTATCTTTCCAAGGAACCTCTGGCTAAGTTTTTCCAATTACACTGATCAAATCGAGAATGTGGGGTAATTCTTCTTTTCTTCAATTAGAACTATCTGTAGTATACATAATTTATAAAATTCCGTCATACCTTGGCGAAATGAGAGAAAGATAATGAATATCTGCTACTTACAGTTACGAGGGGCAGACAAGTTCAGGTTTGATGACGAAAGGGCCTCATCATTCTCCAAAGTAATGTTCTTCATACCATGTTCAGATTATTGTCATTTGTAGGACCGTTATGCAAATGATGTTCCTCAGAAGAACTTTTCTGAACTTTTGTACAGCCATTTGTGATTTTGCTCCACTTTAACCTTAACTGCACCCTAGAATAAGCCCATATTGTGTCATCCTTTTCTTTCTGCAGTCCGGAGATGTTTCATAACCCTGAAAGTGTTAGGGATAACCTAATCAGACTGCAAGAATCCGATCTCTCCCCTAAATACAGAGTCTTCTTAAGGCCGTATAGATGACCACCTCAGACCTGGAAGCATCAATCCCACCTAACCTCCTCAGATGTGATCGTTTTCCCTTCGCCTTGAGCTCTTCGAAGCAATTTTAGTCAATGAAATCAGATCAGAGGACAAACGCACTCCATCATCTGAATGTAAGATCCGCACGGCATCGTGCAAAGAAATTCCGAGACAAATTCCCGTTATCTTGAGAAACTTTATTGATGGTTATTGTTATGCAGATCATAGTGCATGCACATACAATGACAAGGAGAAAGCCTGTCCACAACACGTACTTAAAGCAGAAAGAGCAGAATCACAGCAGTGGGTAAGATATTTTTGCCAAGTTGTGTGATGTGACGCACACAGTACACAAGAGGATATTTGCAGCCGGATAAATTGAAGCTGCTCTTTTGTTTGTATTTTATGCAATTGAAACTTTTATAAATACAAAATAAAGAAAAATGAGATATGTGACAAACACCTCTAATTAGGTATACTTGTAAACAACATGAAGGGAAGTCTTCGCGTTTGCACAGCCAAGCTGCGACTCTTCAAGAACACCTCGACAGCTTGTTTGTGTAGCACTTGTAAATGACATAGTTATCATTATTCCTATTTACATATAGATATCTTTTTCACAAGTCATATATTTCTCAGTTTCTCGATAATCAAACAGTTTCAAAGTGTAAAGGCTGTGTTCTAGAAAATAATAGTACAAAGGATGTCACATTAAAAATGATATCAAAACGAAACACTTGAAAGAAGCAGAGAACCAAAAGAAAACAGACAACGGAACGTCTCACAAGTGAGAAGAAGAAGTGGTGATGAAAAAATTGCAGGTTGTGTGTGCAAAATTGTACAGTTGACAAAAATACTATGATTATATCTACATAATGATTGCATTACTTGTAAAGTGTTGATATAAATCTGTGTATGATTCCATAAAAAATGAGACACCTTTCTCTAACAGTTGGTCTACCACACTAAATCTAAAACATTATACAGTTGTGTTTTTCGTATAAGAGAACATTTTCACTGCACAGATCAAATTTAATACACTGTTAGTTTATTTTTTCCCACTCTCATCTTGTACAAATAATCAGTTTCTTAACTTCTGAGAAAAGAAAAGAAAAAAAAAACAAAGAAAGAAAAAAGAAAAACAAAAAATATAACCGGCGCTACCGTCGCCATCTTTTTTTTTTTTTTTCGTGTTTCGTCTCTCCCGTATTATAAAAGTCAGCATTTATATCAATCGACGTACTGGAAGTACTGTAATATAAAAAGAACATCTCGTGGTAGGCCTAAACTAGCGAGGGTCTGACTTAAGGACTAGATAATAGTTAAACAGTAAAAGACTGTCATGGTGAATTTTTGGGGAGTTTCTACGAGCTGCTATGTATAGTCTGAATATACACATTGAACACCCCAGGAACATAACCTTTGGCTTTGAGTAATGACTGATATAAGACAGCTTAAATAATCGATACCTCAGTGGTCTCTTTGACCGGCTCTGTGTCTTCGTTGCGCTCGGGGAACTACACCGACTTTACTGGCAGCCCCCGGTCTTTCGGCATTCCAACCACGCAGACGCCCGTATCTACGCCTACCCACAACCCCCTGCGCACTCTTCCTCTACGCCACAGAACCCAGAAGCGAAAGAAACCAAAAGAAAGACGAAAGGCAATGTCAACGAAAGCATAAACCACTGGACGACTCGTCACTTACACTCTTACAAAATATGATAACCCCGAAGTGACTTGAATATTTATCGTACATAACTCATTTACATGATAAAGCCCTAACAATTTGTATCTTATTATTTTTTTCTTCTTTTTAAAATCTAGCAGCTCTCTAGATCACCACAGAAACCTCTACAGCCAACAATCTATGTAATCTTTAGAAATTAAAAACCCACAATATTAAAATACACAGCACAAAATATCTGAGGTATAAGATGAAAAATATCCGTTTTTGTCTTCTCTCTCTTAAGAGATGCTAAAATGATGCACTACTGCATGTATTGCAATACCCAGGCCTCTGAATTACTCCTCCTTTACCCCCACAGGAAGATTCTCAATAGGTTTTGAAAGGTTTTTTTTTTCTTTTAGTATGGCGCGAAACGACTGTATCCACCTCGGTATATACTAGCCTGCAAAGAAGAAAGAACGAGACCCACATCGTCGGCGTGGCTTCTGGTCTTGGCGTCAGTCAAGGGAGCGAAAGCATTCTGGAAGAGAAGCCACGGGTTTGGACATGTTTAATTGACACAGCTCAGAGGGGACCTCCGCTAGCATTCAGGCTATTTACCGTACATACCCCCCGGACGAAACCAATCACGTTCCATCATGCAGCAAGCACACCGACACACCTCATGCCAGAAGAGATGCATTTAGCTACTTAAAAACGTGAAAGGGGTGAAAGAATACATGAGATAACAGAGAAATTAAAAAAAAAAGCAACAACAAATGTAGAGTTTCATACACTGCAAAAATCATTTTCTTAACCTGTATTTTTGTCTTATGTTCAGGGAAAAATCTGTAAAACAAGATAAATTAACAAAAACAAAACTGAATAATATATATCTGACAAACTTTTTTTTTTTTTATCTAAATAAAAAAATAAAATAAAAATAGGTGTGGTCACATTTTAGCAAAATTTCTGCAAAGATTTGCAGGCAAAAAAAAAGGAAAATTGTTTTTTTTGGCAATAGTGTAAATGTATATCAGAGCTGATATAGCCTCGTGGGGAGCACTCCAACATCAGGTGACCAGAGTTCGAGTCCCAGCTTTTGATAATTTACCGAACCCGTCCCCCTCTCTTTCCTGTCCACTCTTCACTGTGCTATTTAATTAAGAAAAACCCTTTAAAAAAAAAAAAAAAAGCTCACAGAAGTCAATTTCAAACAAACAGTATTCTGTTAGTCAATGCGGTCAATTTGTGTGACCATCTGAATTGCGAAATTTGTGTGTGGAATTCTTTTGCCCTTACGTGAAATTCCCAATCCTGTGGATTCCTATTGAAATTACTAGATTTCGCCTGCAAAAATTCGCTTAGCAATGGTATATGTGACCACACCTTTAGAGAGGTCTTATTAAAGGGTTAGTTCAACCAAGAATAAAAATTCTGTTATTAAGTACTCACCCTCATGTCGTTCCACACCCGTAAGACTCTCGTTCATCTTTGGAACACAAATGAAGATCTTTTTAATGAAATCTGAGAGCTTTCTGTGTCTCCAATGACAGTCGAAGCAACTACCACTTTGGCGCTTAAAAAGTTCGAGATCGTAACCATCGTAATCCATATGAATTTAGTGGTTTAGTCCAATTTTTTTGAAGAGACTCGATCACTTTATATGATGAACAGATTGAATTTAGGCTTTTATTCACATATAAAGTTAGTTCATGCATTCATGTCCTCAAGGCTAGATTACTGTAGCGCTCTACTGGGTGGTTGTTCCGCTCGCCTGTTAAACAAACTACAGCTGGTCCAAAATGCAGCAGCTAGAGTTCTTACTAGAACTAGGAAGTATGACCATATTAGCCCGGTTCTGTCAACACTGCACTAGCTCCCTGTTAAACATCGTATAGATTTTAAAATCTTGCTACTTACTTACAAAGCACTAAATGGTTTAGCTCCCCAGTACCTGAGCGAGCTCTTAATGCATTATAGTCCTTCACGTCTATTGCGATCTCAGAATTCTGGACAGTTGATAATACCTAGAATATCAAAATCAACTGCAGGCGGTAGATCCTTTTCCTATTTAGCACCTAAACTTTGGAACAGTTTAAATCTAGACTAAAAACACATCTGTTTAAACTTGCATACACATAACACATTATCTATAATTCAAATCATGTAAATTGTTAGGCTGCATAGATTAGGTCAGCCGGAACCGGGAACAGTTCCCATAACACCCGATGTACTCGCTACATCATAAGAAAAATGGCGTCTATGCTAATATTAGTCTCTCTCTGTTTATCCTGAGGTTTGCCGCAGCCTGCCAGATCCAGGCCGTATCCAGATGAGATGAAGGACCTGCGCCTATACATGACGATAACGCAGCCCTGATGTTTCAACTAAATTATCCCCTGCGAAGGCCTCCTTCCCCTTTCCCTATGTATAGATGAAACGTTATCAAAATTATTCCAGTTTGCATAGATCTGCGGACACAACTAATTTTTTCTGAATCTAAACTGTATATGCTTTGACGCCAGAACAAACCTCATTGATAACACATGAAAAATTAACCTCTTTGGTTCTTGCATGCCTAGCAATCATGCTTGAGCTTCCGTTTAGCACAACTGATGTGTGAGTTGATGAATGTTTATATGTGAATAAAAGCCTAAATTCAATCTGTTCATCATATAAAGTGATCGAGTCTCTTCAGAAAATTTGGACTAAACCGTTCAAATCATATGGATTCGTTTTATGATCTCTTTATGAGCTTTTTGAAGCGTCAAAGTGGTAGTTGCGTAGCTGTCAATGGAGGGACAGAAAGCTCTCAGATTCCATCAAAAAGATCTTTATTTGTGTTCAGAAGATGAACAAAAGTCTTATTAATGACAGAATTTTTATTTTTGAGTGAACAAACACTTTAACTTACACTAAAGTTTTAAAACTAGACAAAAATACAGATTAAGAAGTTGATCTTTGCAGTGAGCGTTTTGTATGCAACATGGACATTTTGCAATCAAAAGCAGTCCACGTACAAACAAGTCGCACATCACAGTGGGCGCCCGGAGACTCTTGACGGTCTTCCTCGTACTCTTTCATCAAGCCGTCTCTCCTCTGCTCGCTCCCTCTTTTAGCTGTTGCTACAGCACCACTTAGGTGATGGATTTAATTATCAAAATGACTAATTATTCCATTAAGGGGAGCGCACGGCTAGGTGATATTCACAAAATTAGAAATATAATAACTAACATGCACTACACTGCCAAGAAATTAAGACATTTATCACGTTTACTGGGAGGATTAATGTGGCATTTCAGCTGCCGTTAGCACAAGAGACAAATTCAATTAAGTTTAAGTGAGAAGATGTCAGCAGTGCTAAAATCCATGCAGAAGGAAAAGGTGGGAAGAAAAAGGAAAAGAATGAGTGTACATGACAAGCGTGCACAGAGAAAAGAGCAGGGAAGGGATAAATAAAGGGGTAATGAGGAAAGAAAAAAAAGAGAGAGGAAGCAAGGAGGAAGAGGGAGGTAGAGATGAAAATTCACGCTCACCATGGCACCAACGCTGTATGTGGCTGCTGGAGCAAGTGCGTGGTTGTAGGGGTCGGCAGCATAAACTCGTCCGTAACTGTGGAAACACAGAGAGACGGTCAGATCGTGCTGGCAAGTTTAAAATCACTCCATTTCTATGCAAACACAAATGTCATACAGTCATGTACAACACCACGGACTGAAGCAACTATGTATGGTGATGATTTCAGAGTGTTTTGGAAAATGACAATCAAATGAAGTCAGAGAGGGGAAGATCACATGGCTCTTGCAGTCATGCTGCACAGGGCAGAGGAAGACATCACTGTTTGAAAGTTGAAGGGAAAGTTGTGCAAGACATAATTAGATGCTCTGCTCATTCTTATTCTGAGATTATGGGATGGCAGCGCTTACGGCAACATCCGGTTGTACATACAAGCTTTGGCAAATCGGTACCAAGAGGAATTTGCTTGTTTTTTCTAGTTCAATACACTTGCACAAAAACCCTTCAATTTTTTAGTAGTTTAATTTAGGCATATTGATCAAAAAGGAAAAAAATACACCACAGGAGAAAAAAACAAAAAACCAAACAGACCAGAGATCAATGTTTTACAGTACTTGCCCCGAAAAACGAAACAAAACATCTGTTCATTATTCTCGTTCAGGGCTGACTTGATGAAAATGTTGCAGGATGTTAAATGTGAGCTCAATATACTTTTACAGTGTCTTTTATCCTGAGACCTCACGTTGATTTTAATATCGCTGCATTTAAAGGATTAGTTCACTTCAGAATTGAAATTTCCAGATAATTTACTCACCCCCATGTCATCCAAGATGTTCATGTCTTTCTTCTTCAATTGAAAAGAAATTAAGGTTTTTGAGGAAAACATTCCAAGACTTTTCTCCACATAGTCTTTTCACCAGGGTTCAATGGGTTGAAGGTTCAAATTGCAAATTTAAATGTAGCTTCAAAGGGCTCTACACGATCCCAGACGAGGAATAAGTGTCTTGTCTAGTGACATGTCATTTTCAAAAAAAAAAAAAAAAAAAAAAAAAATATATATATATATATATATATATATATAGTTTTTAACCACAAATGCTTGTCTTGCACTGCTCTGAGATCTGTCACGCATTACGTAATCACGCTGGAAAGGTCACGCGTGACATAGGTGGAAGTACAGCGGTAGGGCGAAAAACTCCATACCATTTTCTGTACTTCCGCCTACGTCATGCGTGACCTTTCTAATGTGATTATGTAGTGCAAGACGAGCATTTGTGGTTAAAATGTATATAATTTTTTATTTTTTTTAGAAAACGGCAGATTGTTTCACTAGATAAGACCCTTATTCCTCGGCTGGGATCGTGTAGAGCCCTTTGAAGCTGCACTGAAACTGAAATTTGGACCTTCAACCCGTTGGTAACTGTAGAAGTCCACTATATGGAGAAAAATCCTGGAATGTTTTCCTCAAAAAACTTAATTTCTTTTTGACTGTGTGTAAATTATCAGGAAATTGTAATTCTGAAGTGAACTAATCCTTTAAAACAACCTGGAATATCTGCTGCTTCGAGCCTTGTGATGAATGCATGGTGTTTTTGGACCAAATCAAGAGCCAATCAGAAGGCAGAGAAAGGAGGCAATTTACATATCCCACCACTCCTGGCGATTAAGAAGTTAATCCACTGCAAATTAGTACAGACATTGTTATTCACTACACAGTCACTCTGTCGTCATATTTCAATGCGCGGCCAAGTATTTTGTTTGACCTGCGTTATCTGTGTTTACAGGGGTTAGTTTTAATGAGTATGCAGTGCAGTGATCAAACCAGGGCTGCCTCCGCTCTTCAGGAGCTAAGATTGAAAAGGTGACCCTCAGGATATAGCACCTGGTGAATTATTCCTCAAGTATTAAGTAAGAAAAAACAAAACAAAAAAAACGCTGATTGGATGAGTAACCTGAAATGCAAGAACTGAGGTTTTTAATTGCTGTTTGAAGGACACTGTTGGTGTTTTCATCTGTTTTTTCTAGCAGTGCCTGCCGGAAACGCACTACAAATTTAAGCTTCAACTCGTCCTTGTGACTATCGTTTTTTTTTCTTTCCACAATTCGTTATAGTAGACTCCTCCTGCCGCCCATTGAGACAGTTTGAAGGCAAACACCTCCCCCCTCTCCTGATTTATGAGACTGGTAAGCTCTATGTTTGTTAATGAACACCAGTGACTCTAACATACAGCTAAATTAGATCTGGGCCCTGAGATACAGGTTAATAAATCTCAGATGGCTGGGATATATCTGCATTATTGACTAGATGCTCATTATTTTGGAAAATGTGTGCTCCAGCAGCGCCATTCCTCTAAATGTATTGACTTTTCCCACCAGGAGACCGCACGGACAGCTCATTTCTATGATTTCTTTAAACAATGCCGGGCTGTACTTTAGGGGCTCTATAGCGAGTTGCTCCTTATGTGGATCCTCCCCGCTCTTCTTACTTACTGATTACGTTGGTTTGCGAACGCACAGCCTTCGGGGTTATCAGCAATTATTGAACTAGGACAATTAGACCATAATTTGCAAGTTTTTCAGACTCCAAATTACACATTCCAATTGTGTTTTACAGAAAACAGCTGATGTCTTCAAGAAAGTGCCTTCTGCTAAATTACAGCCTTGTTAGCATATTCATTTTCCCTGGTCGAGGTGGGGAAAAAAGGAAAAGAAGAAAGGCAAGGGGGAAAAAAGGGCTGTCACAAAATCAATGTGTGGATGGACAAGTCCATTTTCCTTTCGGTATACCGCAACTCAAACCAGTAACAATCACACTAGTGTCATTTCCAAGATCTAGCCACCTATAGCCAATGTGCAAGACACCATACACTACATGAGCAACCTTGATACCACAATGACAACATCACCAGCACTACACGCCTGTAAAACAATAACACAAAAAAAAAAGCTCTCTCACGCGCACACACACACGCACACATATACGGATCTAATGGAGGAGGAGGGTGATGGTGGAGAACTCAAAGGAACGATGGAACACAAGGAAGATTGAGACAGAAAAAAAGGAAAATCACAGATTCCAAGCTTGTGTCATTTCACTCTTCAAGGAACACATGCCTCTTCCAAGCAATGCCATGGGAGAGAGAAACAGAAGACGAGAACTATGAATGCGATGCCTTCCAGCTATCCTCATGCAGTACTCCAAAACTACTCCACTCGTCCAAAAAAGAGCATTCAAGAGAAACGTAGTAAGAAAAAAATGTAACATCTACTAATCAAAAGGGGGCAGAAATAAGGAGACAGCCAGGCAATAGAAGCACTCACTGTCAGGGTGCATTAAAAAGGGGTATATGCTCGCTCCCTCATGGGTGCATAGAGAAAGTGAGGGTGATTTGGTATTCATTTATATTTATTTATTTTACCTGAGGAGGTGTTACAAGAAATTTCATCTGCTGCAACGAAGACGAAATGATTTCTGCAAGAGAAGATAAAATTTACAATACCGCCTGCTGACTGGCTGGATGGACGAAAGGTGGGTGGGTGAGGGGGTAGGGATTGGAAAGGGGGATAGGGGAGAGATGGTGAGGTGCTTGGCATAAATGGGTTTTAGTTCACAAGCAAAAAGCTCTCTGTGTGCGGCCCTGCACGCCGCACGGGGATCAACATGGAGGAAGAGCATGCTGGGGAGGATTGGAGATGCAAATGCGGGAATAAAGAAGAGGGGTAAAAAAAGACATATACAGTATATCAGAGATGAGACTAAATCATAACCTCGGACGGGGGCCGATTCAATAGAAACTGCAGCTGTGCGTGAGACGCTTTGATTTAGCCGTTCTAAACGTCCTCTGCTCTGTAAACCCCCTCCCTCCATCACTATTGTTCTGTAAAAGTCAAGGAACTGCATTCACAGCATTACTGAATAGCGCTGGGGTGGCCTTGAACGGTCACATAAAAGCCGGTCGTCAAGCCCGTTAGAAACACCTGAGACTGCGACCATTATACACACATGATATTGGAAATCAAAGAGGATAATCTTATACATCACAGTGCTTATGTCATACACTGTAAACTCTTCTTGGGAGTGAGACAAGAAGAGAAAGAAAAGAAAAACTACCTTTGTATTCTGTATAGATTTATGTGAGATATATTTTAAAATGTCAAAATAATTAGGTGCACTCATTAAACATGTTTGACATATAAAGAAATAAATAGCACATTTTGAGAAATATTTAGAAAGAAAATAAGAAATTAAGCAATACTTTTATTAAGCAAAAACTCATTAAATTGATAAAAGGTGTCAGTAAAGACATTTATAATGTGACAAAAGATTTCTATTTTAAATAAATGCTGTTCATTTTTAACTTTTATCAAAGAATACTGGAAAACATCATGGTTTCCACAAAAATATGAAGCAGCACAACTGTTTTCAACATTGGTAATAAGAAGAAATGTTTCTTGAGCATCAAATCAGCATATTAGAATGATTTCTGAAGGATCATGTGACACCTTTTAATTAAATAAATGCAGCCTTGCTGAGCATAAGAGACTTCTTTCGAAAACATTAAAAAATCATATTATTTACGATCGTAAATCATATTTACTTTCTTAATGCATGTTCCTGGTCGTCTTGTGAACGACTGATCAGTCCATGTTGTTACGAATAAAAATAATGTTTGTTTTTCATAATTTTTAATGAGACTGTAATAACATGCTCTTCTTCTGAAATAACTTTTCTGCTGAAGTCACTTAAGCTCTCTGCCAAAAAACTTGGAGTGGTTCAATTGATTCTCAATAGAAATAAGCAAATCTCGCCCTACATTTTTTTTTTTTTTTGTTAAATATAAATTTCGATCCTAAATATTTGGATTATGGAAGAAAATTGTATTACAAATGGCAATTCATGCTAACTTTAAAATTACATACAATAAAAACAATTAAAAATGCTATTTTTTTTGACCATTCAAGACCATCCCAGCACTATTCAGTAATGCTGTGAATGCAGTTAATTCAATTGTAAGTGCCACTAGGTGTCAGTAAGTTCAATAGGACTGCCATATAGCCAAAGGCAAAAAATAAATAAATAAAATAAAATAAAATAAAATAAAATAAATAAATAAATAAATTGTAAGTGCACCTTTAGTCTTGTGAATTGTGAACTACTGTATTTAGATTACTTTTAATCAACATTTACTGTTTACAGATTTAAGTCAGCAGAAACATACAGCATACAGGACTAGGGAAGCCCTGTTTTAAATAAATAAATAAATAAAATAAGGTTTAAAAAATAAATTTTCTTTAAATGCAAACAGGATGTGGATAAATGGTGCATTCTGGGTAAACAAACATGACTAGCATGAGCCATATCATTGGTTGCATTACACAGGCTTCATGAGTCATTGCACAGGTGTGACAAATGATGTGTCATGGCTTGATCTCACGTCTAATTAGAGACATTGGCCGCCATATTGCCAGGCCCATTTTTAATTGCCGCTTGGAGCTATATTTAATAACCAAATGAATCATTCATTCCCGCTAAGCATTCAGATTGAATCGGCCCTCTTAATCATGTTAGGGGGCTTGTTTTGAATACAATGTTCTATTCGGCATGACAGTATTGACCGTCCCAACACACACACACACACACACACACACACACACGCACGCACACAAACACAAACTTGGGAGTAAAGCTCAATGCAGACATGCATTTGAACACATGCATTAAATGGTGCACTTTCTGTAAGTCATAGTGCCTCACAAAATTAGATATGTATTGGCTTCAGATATGACCATTCCATTCATACACGTTAAAGACTACACATGCACTTCATGAAGACGCTAAAGTCGCAAGCACTTCATATGAGCAGTAGTACACTGGACTACACTGTATAATATTTTAACTGGCATTTATTCCTATAATTTAATATTCAACGCTAATAAGACACATACAATTCACAGAGCTTCATCTCTTTCAATCAGTGGTCACAGGCACTTCCAGGTAAAATGCAGACATCTGGCCAACACATTCAGGGGTGTAACGCACTTGAGTATTTGTACTTTATTCATAAAATTAAGTATAATTTTGGGAAATGTGTACTTTATCTGAAACTAAATATTTGTAAATCTACTCAATAACATTTCTAATGAAAACATTATACTTTTTAGTTAAAGTACATATTTCAAAAGTGTAAATCTATTCTCATAATAAAAAAGTGGTCACACTTCAGATTAGGGTCCAATTCTCACTATGGACTAACTATTAACCACAACTTTTGCCTCAAACTCCTAATTACTGCTTATTTATGGTTAGTAAGGTAGTTGTTAAGTTTTAGGTATTGGGTATATTCAGGGATGCAGAATATGGTCATGCAGAATAACGCATTACTATGTGCTTTAGAAGTACTAATAAACAGTCAATATCCTAGTAATATGTACGCTAATAAGCAACTAGTTAATAGTGAGAATTGGACTCTAAACTAAAGTGTTACCAAAAAAGTACACTACCATTTAAAAGATTGAGGTCCATAAGATTTTTAACATTTTTAAAGAAGTTTCTTCTGCTCAACAAGTCTGCCTTTATTTGATCAAAACTGTAATATTGTGAAAGTGTTAGAATTTAATTTTAAATTTGATTTTTCAGCATCATTTCTACAGTCTTCAGTGTCACATGATCCTCCAGAAGTCATTCTAATTTGATGATTTGCTGCTCAAGAAACATTTCTTATTATTATCAGTGTTTTTGTGGAAACCATGATACATTTCAGGATTCTTTGATGAATAAAAAAGTTCAAAAGAACAGTGTTTCTTTGAAAAAGAAATCTTTTAACATTATGTCTTGACTTTTTACCATCATTTTTGATAAATTTTATGCATAATTTAATGCAAAAAGAACTAATTTTTCAAAAAAAAAAAAATAGTATAGTGTATATTTTTGTTGGCCTCCCTGAACTAACAAGTCAAATTATCTTCCTTTGAATTTTTAAATGAAATGTAATTTGCTCACGTAACTGTATTCATCATATATTCATCCTTGAAGAGACGTCAACATAATCTTTGATCCAAAGTTTTTTAATTACATGATAACCATTCTTGACGACAAACACTTAAGGCTTTGCATAACTACATTCAAGTGTCAACAATTTCTAAGGAAAAAAAGTTGACTTTTTACTTAGAAATACTTTCACTCAAGTATATTTTTAGCGTAATACATTTTTTAATTGTGTGAAATCCCATACTGTCACTTCAGTATAATTACTCGGAGCTTTTTACACCCCTGAGCATGCCTGGTATGTGTTAGCAGCATAATTTGCTAATAAACTGAATGAATGGCCTTTGATACAAGAGTTTAAAGAGTTGCCTTAGCTTCCTGCACAGCTGTTACCCCTGAGGGTTTCAGCTCAGTCCAGGGAGCGCCAGAAACACGCTCAACGGGCCACCTCAACCTTTCCCGAACAAGCGTCGCGGGGACAGAGGTCAGCTGATGCTAGCATGGAGGGTTGTAGGAAACAAGGCTACCGTGTACTCCTGACCCACGTGTCCCCGGCCCGCAGCTGTTCAGACTGGACCAGCCAAGCCCTGAGCAGCAACTCCACAGAGAAAAGCAGCCCTGACCCAGGTTCCGCCTCCCAGCAGCACCTCCAGATCTGAGGCTGACCCTGGACATCTCTGACAGAGAGTGAGCGAAGCTCTGACAAAGAGCAGTAACCAGATGCGGTGGATAGCGGTTAATGAAACCAACATCGGGACGGCAGGATGTCAGAGTGCGCCACTTTGTTAAGATAAAGCTTTTGGGGTATTGATATCCACCACCGTGGAAGGCAAGAGATCAACTGCAGTCAAAACACTCGCAGGATTAGCGGAGATCAGAGATGATATCTTTCACAAGAGGTGGTAACATCTAACAGCGCTGAGAGGTTATTTTAATGGAGGCAGACTGAACAATTAAACTCCAACTGTCTAAAAACGTTACTCATTGAGAAATGAATAATTTATTCTTTATGAGGGAAGAGAGATTATAAGTCATTTACATTGCAAATGAATAATTCAATCGTTTTAAATCCGAAAAATGTAAAAAATGTATGACTTCTCGATAACAATCATTTATAATTTCCATTATGAAAGACTAGTCTTATGCAAACCAATTTACCTGGAATTTGTATCGGAAACCTAATTGGTATGTGCGGTTTCAATTTCCCAAAGCTGCTATTATTCTCAAAATGTGTCTAAAGGTAAACAAAATAATTTAAATGTTATTGAGAGGCTTCTTCATTTGCATAATCAATCAAGCCAGTTTCTGCAGAGAGCTAAACTACATTAAGGAAATTTTCTGAATTTAATCAGTTTGAGCATTAGCATTAGCTAATATAACTAGTTAGCTAGTATAACTACATTTTTAATACAAACTGAACCACAGGCAATTTTAGGGGGTTCATAGAACATAATAAAGGAGAGACTTAGATCTGTATTACTGACAAAACACTTAAAGCAAAGCTGAAAGTCACCATTCAAGTCTGTAGTGCAGGACGAGCTGTGCACAGATGTCTGATACTTGCCCAAAGTATGAGCAATAGTAATACTGATGCTTAGCTTAGTCAGCAGCACCACAAAATTCACAACGGTTTATTTATTTATTTACAAATAAATGGATCAGAATCCATGTTAAATAAAAACAGAAATTATGAAGATATGGTCTAAAAATCTAAGGTAGGAAAACTTCATACATTTACATTTATTAAAGTATTAAGTATAAGTCTTCTAAGTATTTAAATGTATTAATGCTAAATGAATAAATGTAAATGTGAAAGGCTATACTACTTTATAAGTTATACTAGAAATGTTTCTGACTGTATCTACAGTTCAAAAGTTTAAGGTCATTTTTTTTAAGTAATTAATACTTTTATTCAGCAAGGATGCATTAAATAGATTTAAAAGTGACAGTAAAGACATTTATAATTTTACAAATATTTTTATTTTAAATAAAGACTGTTATTTTGAACAGTGCTTCATCAAACAATCCTAAAAATTGTATCATAGTTTTCACAAAAAAAAAAAAAAAAATATTAAGCAGCACAACTGTTTTCAACATTGATAATAATAAGAAATGTTTCTTGAAAATCATCATATTAGAATGATTTCTGAGGGATCATGTAACACTGAAGACTGGAGTAATGATGCTGAAAATTCAGCTTTGACATTAAAAATACAGAAAAACAGTAATTAAATACAGTAAACAAAATACAGAAATATTTTAAAATATATTACAAAAGAAAACAGTTATTTTAAATTTCACAATATTACTGTTTTTACTTGCTTTGGTAAGCATAAACTTTCAAAAACTTGAAAAAATCTTACTGACCCCAAACCTTTGAATGGTAGTGTACTTCTTTTCTGTTTGTATTTAACATGAATTCTGTTCCATTTATTGGTAAATAAGAAAATAAAATATTTTAATGCGTAACTTGGACAAGCTAGTGCATAAGATCTTTACATGATTGCCTAAGCTGAGAGTAATCGAACCAACAGAAAATCAGATTACCGCTATACAATAAAAGATTTCTCATAATAAGAAGAGAACAGCAACAAGGGCCCTTGGAATCAATAACATGGTTTCTTAGACGCTCTGACTCTAATCTCTGAGGACAGTCTACTGTATTTATTCAGAGAAGTCCCTGCGTGTGAGGAGGACACATGTGGTTATTGAACAGATCATGAAACCACAATGATCTTAAGCCTGGCAACAATTACAAACACTAGAGACTCTACCACATGCAGCTCACGGCCGGCAGACATCAAAAAGTGCGCTCGGGTGCGATTCGTCCCGATTCGTGGCTAATGATCTGCCTTTGCCGCGGACAAAAGGATCTGCATACGCACAAACACTCCCAAGATGATTACATAAACATGATGTAATGATGATGAGCACCACTCACAACCGGTCGGGTGTGATTCACAGCACACAACTTTCAAGAGGCATGCAGGGACACCGTTGACAGATTATGACAGCACTGCTAAGATGACATGATAATCAAGTGTTGCTTCATCTAGTTATGGCTGCACAATATCAGTTGTTACATGTCGGATGACAGCATTACGATCATTATTTGCCATAAACAGTCATGAGCAGATATGCTTTTGTGTCATGCTAATGTTTTACAATCACATCAAGGCTCTGAATTTGCTTTATTCTTGATTGCGTGCCATCTGCAATAAGCTTACACTCACAATTGACAAGAGAGAGAGAGAGAGAGAGAGAAAAAAAGAAAGGAAATCAAAATCAGCCAAAACGACTTCCTCTGGTCGCCCTGCCAAACGGGCTTTTGTCTCATCTCTGAGGAACTGTCAGGTCTATCCCACTTCATTCTGCAGTTACAGTTGCTTCACCATGGATGCGCTTCACCATTACATTTGCAGTGACATCTCATTTGATTTAATTTGCCAATTACTGCACTGGGCACCATGATATTCCCCATCACCACTGGCGAGGGGAATTAGGCTAATAAATCAGGCCTTTTTTTTTTTTTTTTTTTTTGGAGCGCACGCCTGCCTCTGCTCGTGACGAAGGGAGAGAGTTTGACCTCAGAGGAGTAAGGGTGAGAGAGAACGAGTCTGCCTCGGCAGGGGAGGTGGGTTGGGTGTTAAGGGCCCTGCCGGAGGGCCTGGTAAGGTGGTGTTGTCAGTGGTGTGCAGGCAGCGGTGTGTGTCTTACCTGTCACTGTAGGCAGCGGCGGTAGCAGTAGCAGGCTGAGTGTATCGGTAGGCAGCGTAACCACCCTAGAAACACAACACACACACACACTCGCTCACATGGGCACGTCGACAACAGCTGTTTGGACTCTTTATAAAATGTGTTTGCGAGAAATAAAAGAGCGAGGGTTGGGGTGGGGGGGATTTGGTTTGATGTTATGTGCTGTGACAGAGACTGTACGACTGAATCTCATGGAGATGAAGAGGCATGGAGTGCTTTTGGAGAGCAGCACGCGACAACGTCGCATTCGTTCACTCGAAGTTCACGGTATCGGCGCTCGCAATTGCCGGCATGCTCCAAAAGAGGGGACGCACATGTCATAATCATAGCTATTAAATATGCATAATCTAATTACAAAGCAGCAGCCTTATGTTGGTGTGAGTCAACCTAGTTTCTTATTCATCTCATGCAGGCATCTGAGGATTAATTATGTAGCGCTGTCATACTACACTACTTCTTTTTGCCAACGACAGAGGAAGAAATAATTTCAACATGTGGAACGGTAACATCTGATGTTCATTTAGGCAAAAAGGCCAAACAAACACATCCACTCAAAAGCGCATATGCCTGCTGATTTGAGCGGAGTTGTTACATAGTCAATGAGTGTGCGAGATGTAGCTGCCTGCTTAAAATACTCCAACACGGTCAGTGGACTATTTTGAACAATTAATTCATGTCTTCTAATTTAGTGTTTCCCAACCATTTTTGTCTTGTCTAACCCCACAGCCCCATCATACCCTTAATACTAAACCAAAAATGTGTCTCTGTCTGGAGTCTTTAAATAAATGCACAGAGTGTTATCAATGCAAACTGTCATACCTGCACTGTAAAAAAATGTTCATCATTATAATAATCTTTATTTAAATTAATTATCTTTATTTTTCATCAATTTAACTTGTCAAAATTATTTATGTAATGTCTTTCATTTTATTTTATACTTGATTGACTTTTCTGAACTTGATGTTCTTCATTAGTAATTTGATACCAACAACTACACATATTAATTACAAAGGAAAGAAAGAAAGAAAGAAAGAAAAAAGAAAGAAAGAAAAAAAGAAATTTAAAACAATCTAAATCTTTTCAAATTATCCTCTTGAACCTGCTTATGTATTCATGGTTGGGGATTTCTGCTCTAATTTGATTGGCCAGGTGATGTTGCTTAGCTAACTAATAAACTGACAAACATTTAGTCTTACATGCAAGATGCTTTATATAATCTTTTTTTTTTACAAAACTGTAGTTTGAAAGCAAGATCACACTCGCAATTGTGCTGATTTACTAAATATTCTGTACAGCACTCTTGCCTGTGTGAGGCAGTTTCATGCAATTTTTGCCTAATATTTGTTGTGTTTTGGTACTGTTGATTTTTCTCTCATGCATTTTTTGAAGGAGCACAGCTTCTTTACCATTCCCATTATCAGTCCACAGAAAACACCAACTGATAGGTCCATCTGTACACCTCTGCTCTTTCTCTGTTTCTCCAGGGCTTACTGGTCTCTTGACCCTGCTGTTCTCCACACCAAGCCTTCAGGCTGTAGTAATTACCAGCCTCCCTCTCCCTGCGCTCACACATACACAACAGCAGTTCCTTCTCACAACTTTCTTCATGTTCCTCACCCTCCCACTTCCTCGCAGCTCACCTCCGTCCTCTAACTCCTTCCATAATGACTCACCGGGTAATTCGTGGTAATTCACAAGGTAACTCCCACTGCGTGGCCGGCCCCTTAACAAACCATTTCATTTACTCACACAACGCCGAGCCTGACGCATGGCCGTGATGCATCTGGGCTGAATTTAAAGCCGGTGTGATGAGCTGCGGAGCGGGACGGCCGAACGGGGCCCCTTAGTCACCAGGGCTGTCATCTCTGACAGACAGGGGGCGCAGGCATCTACATGTCTCTGAAGCTCCATTAGGCTTGGTCAACTAACCTCGGGGAAACTGACAGGGTGTGCAGGTGCGGTGAGAGCAGTGGTCAGGACTTTAACGCTGAGATGCGCATCTGGAGAGCGGCCACAATTTATCATTATGACTCACGAAGAGAGGAATAGATAGGGCTCCACTGACTCCTGACTGCTCGTATCTGTCTGGAGTGCATGTGGACATACTGAGCTTATCATGGTTATTGATGCGCATGGTGCGTTTCTCATACTTTTACTAGTGTGAGTGTTTGCCTGCCATGACTGCTTGGTGGCCTGAGCCAACAAATGGGAAATAATACAGAATAAGGGCTTCAATACAATTTTTCTAGTGCTTTATAAGTGGATATATAACATTATGCAACAGTTCCAGTCGCCAAATCAGGCTGGATTGGATCTTTCTGCAGTTATATGAACATAGCAGTAGGTGGTGGTAAGTGACTGTCTTTATGAGTGAGTCAATGATTCATTGAATCACTGAATCATCCTTTCAACTGATTTGTTCAAAACCCTGAAATAAACAAGTGACTGTCTTTAAGAGTGAGTAATTTAATAACTCACTCAACTGATTTATTCTTAATATGTGACATGCTCTATCATTTCAATGAGCTGTTTGTGGAGTTTTTTTTTTTTTTTTTTTTTACTTATCTTTATTTTTGAAAAAACAATGTCTCAGCTTTCATTCAATTTCATTCTTTCCTCACAAAATAATAAAGTTTTGATGCTCTTCGATGTGGCGTGACAGATTGTTGTAGCTACATCAGTCCAAATGGTAGTTTAAAAAACTACTCCAATGTCCATTTTTTTAAAAAGTAACATTGAAAGGTTTCCAATCATTACTGATGTTGCAAATGGATTTGATTGTTACAGTGTGGCTTTGGGCATTTCTGGATCTTCTAGAAATGAAAACTCAGCCACATGAGGCAAATGTGAAGCACTTTATATTACAGATTAAATCGAGATATATTACACACGCTGTGTCGTTTATATTTGGTAGATCTTCCTGCCTTATTGCACCCCTGCATGTGGTACATGTTCAGTATTTCTTTGTTTAACTTGCTCATCTTAAGGATGTCTGTTCTACGCTATCATTTTCCAGACCTTATCCAACATTCAGAACATTTAGCAGAGCACTCAGCAAATTAAGACTGGTAATAAACAAATACAGTTCTTGAATAGTTTCTAATGAATATTAGATGATCTTATTGCAGCGGAACAATCAATCCCAGCCACTGTGGCACTGCGCTAATGACAAGGGAACAGAGGAAGCATTACAGCAGCCTTCCCGCCATTTCCACGCACATTTGTACCCTGTACAATTTGTTTCGTCCCAGAGGAGGGTGAATTGGGGGAGATACATCAGGCTGTGTCAGGCTCAATGAGACATGGCCATGAGGAGAACAAGCTTTCGGTCCCTGCTAGTTACCCCACCTCAGCTCCAGATGCTCCTGCTAATCTCAATGTGATGCTCCACATAAATACAAACATGCCCATAGATTGCCAACGAATGCGTCGAAGATTTGAAAGTTCACCATTCATTAAAAACCTACAATTTTACATGCAACCCACCCCTTCAATCCTTTATATTATCTAATGTGATAATACTCAATAAGCAATAAAGGCCTGTTCACACCAAGAACGATAACTATAAAGAAAACTATAACTATATTTGCATCCACACCAACAAACGATAATGGTCTGTTTATTTTAAGCTTGCACACTGCGGTTTTATAGTGTATACAACATGTTTTTGCTGTTCTTGTTGCATTTACATGCCTTTAACCAGCAGATGTCCTCAGCATGCTATGTTTTGAGTGAATCTAGCTAGTGTAATCGATCTAATCTAACAGTGAATTTAGCTAATGTAGTCAATATAGTGGAATAAAAACAGCGCCTAGTCTTTTTCACTGCAACTTCAAGGCAAAAGCAAGGCAATGTTGTCGAAACTAGCGCTGGATACCTGAGGTAATCATATGTTACACTGTTTGCAAGCCCAGCATAATGATCTCATCGTTAATACTTCTCACCATTTATTCTGAGTGTATGACCGATTGTTTTCCATACAGTATTTTCATTTTATTTAAAATATCCTTGAAAAGGGGATTTGATTTTTCTGGACCTTGCCGATTAAATGCTCCCCGCAATGCTGTCTGCCATTTTAAATGTGCAATCCCTTAAATTAGAGTGGACTCTGATTGGCTGTCAGTGTTTTATTGTTCAACAGCTGGTAATTTTTATTTTTCCGAAAGTAATCCCAACGATATTGTTCCTCTATATGTTTATCGTTGTAGTTGTGGTGTGGACAGTGCTATTCTTTTATATTTAGAACAATTTTAAGAACCAGATCTTTATCAATATCATTATAGTTTATGTCCTTAGTGTGAACGGGCCTTAAGAGTGCATTACTTTCTTCTCCAATTTGCATATTTAAATCTACTTCCCCTAACAATAACCATGAAAAAAGGACATCCTGTGTAGATCAACTGTAGGTACAGATACATATAAGTTTTCACACTGTACAATCCCAGCATGCCCTGCTCTAGTGCTCAATCTCAGGTCACTGAGTCTCACCTCAACTGACAATAAACTCAAAAAGGTCCATTCCTCTGTCACTGATACTCATGTGCTGCAGCTGGCTGTGGAAGAACTTTTTTTTTTTTTACTCGTGTGTGAAAGTCTCTTGACACAATTAATTATTGATTTTAAAAAAATACTAACAATAAAAACAACAATGAATCAGCTGATTGGTTTACAGTCGGAGGGATGAATGGGGTGGGGGGTTGGGGGCATGTACATGAACATTCAAGGACGGCATGCGAATACTTACATAAATATCTGCACCATAAAATCCGTCCTGGTAAACAACACTGGAAAGATGCAAACACACGCACACACACAGACAAACACCAAACAAAACAAACAAAACACATCAATATTAGTGCATGTTCCCATGCAAGCAATACCAACCCCATCTCTAGCCAGGGTTAGTGGAACTGAATAAGAAATACACACTGAATAAGAGGGTTTCCAAAGGCACTCATTACTTCTGAAACATTTTAGAAGGAGACTGTGGAGTAAAGAGTTTGTAGAGGGGCCACGGAGAGCTGGAATTTATTTGCATCATTTTTAAGAAATGTGCAAAATTAAAAAGAAAATGATAAAAATATACATGGAGAATTTTGCTAAAATTTGAGAAAAAGATGAAGAAAACAAATAGAAATTAATGTTATTTTTAATGTTAATGTTAATTTTTAATTTTAAGATCTGAGGATCTTATTGACTGTTACTGGCATTCAAAATGTAACTGAAGGTGACAATGATATCATTGTAATATTTTCATATTGAATTGCAATTGGTCTTTTTTATTACATTTAATTGCGAAGTGAATTACGTAAATATAATCATTTCTGAGCCACATTTGAAGCTCTAAAATGCTGATAATTCCTTGAAATCGAATTTGTTTATGTTTAGTGTCATAACCGTACTGAAAAATTCAAAAATCTCTAAACTACTTCTTTTGCTGCCTTGCATGCACCCATATTTCCTCTGGATCTAGTTTTATTTATGTACCAGTTTAAATGGCATGCATTAATTTATTTTCTTTGTGAATCTTTTACCTTCTCATTTGTCAAGACAGTATGAAGTGGAATTTAGTCTGTAGCCCCTGTTTCTAAACTCCACAAAATCTCCTTCAATATCATTCTTCAATATCATGAAATCAGAACCAAAATAATCAGAATCATCATTTGACTGCTCACAAATCCTTCTGCATTCAGTTGTTCGAAAGGATTTACATAATGTTACCTTACATAAAAGGAACGCTTAAGGCCATTGACCATGACAGAACAGCATGACAGTTCAGTGTCATTATTACTTGCAGGATGCAAGGGCTACATGCTGCACTGGTTCTGTGTGGTGAGGTAGAGATTCATGCATGTTACAGCAGCCCGGTGACGAGGGAAGTGGTTGTCAGAAGAGAGGACTAAAGGTGAACTTGTGTGTATCTGAGAAGGGAGTGTTGCTACTTACCCTCCATAGGCTGGGATGTGTGGGGGAGGCGCGGCTGCCCGAAACGTATTGTAGACGGTGCGCCCTCTTCCTCTTAAGTGTGCCCCTCTGTACGCCGCCGCTGCCGTGGCTGCTGGGTATGGGAAGCCTGGCACTGTGAGGAAAACATACAGTATATACATGAAAAAACCATCACAGAAGAAAGATAGTTATGCAGGTTTGGAACAGTATTGTTATTGTTAACTAAATAAATTGTTGTTGAAATCAAATAGAACATTACATGAAAAACTTAAATACTATAATATTTAAATAATACTAAATAACACTGGGAAGCATCATTATGTAAATGTAGAATTAGGCTTTTCATGCTGTTTTGAAATAAAGGGTTTGATGTACTGACATAATCACGAGCATTAACATGCCACCCACGTGTACATTAACTCCTATGCACTATTCAGCAACTTGAAGAACCACCCTGATGAATGACAGTGTGAATTATGCTGGTGTGTGAAGATCAACCAATCATAAAGAGATTATTTACATATAGACACCTTAAAGTTGCAGTAGCAAAAAAGTCTAAGAGAAGAATATAGTCATGTTAAACTAAATGAAGACTTTTTAGCACAAAACCTTGGACTTCCTCTGAAAAATAAAATTGTAAAATATGACCCCATTAAACACTAATATGTACAGTCAGCTGATTATTATTGCAAAATGAACCCTTGTCAGGGTGATTTCATGGCTACTTTATGAAGTAAGTAACTAAAAGTACTGAAATTATTTTAATATGTAAGAAGAAAGATACCATAGTGTGAAATGATATAAGACAGTTGCTAGGAACGGTCAAAACCTATACAGTTACATAACATGCCACGACTGACCAATCAGAATCAAGTATTCCAGAGAGCCGTGTAATAAATGGCCAAATGAACTATAATTCCACAAGTCTCAACTAATAAAAGCTGTGAGGAATGGTGCCCTATCTCCATCTACACCTGCAATTAGCCAAAAACTCTAACAATGAGTAATAAGCAAACTACAGCAGGCATACAGACCTCTGAGCCTGGGTGAAAACAGAAAGCTCTGTATTGTTGTTAAATGATCATTAAGTTTAATAGGGCGTCGGTGGTGAAAATGACTTTTAAGAGGCTTAATTTGAAATGGCTGAGAGGAAGAAAGAGAGAGGGGGTTTGTGAAAGCTGCTTCATTCTTTAACATTACAGGTTTTCAAAAGGAGATCATATAAATGTCTAATAGGAGCACTGAATCTTTCATTTAGCTGATAAAAAATTAAGATTTAAGGAAGGGGTTTGCGTGATGTAGAAGGGTGAAAAGGATTGTTCCATTTGACTCTTTGTCACCTTGGATATGTCTCGCTTTCACGCAGTGCACCACAGCTGCCTTAGTATATAAAAGAGGAAAGACAGCTAAATGAACTCTACATTTTACATTCCGATTTATCATATTTATGAAAATGAAGGAAGCCATTACCTTCCTACCATTGAAGTGTGTGTTATAATTTTAATGTTAACATATAAATAATTCTGATATAAATAAATGTTTAAATGTACATGTTATTAATTTCTTTAAACACCTGTGGTTTATTAGGAGGCTAAACAACAAAAAATCAGATCAAAGAGTTTGATAAATGCCTTGCTACAATGGAACATTAATGCAGCATTTAAAAAAAAAAAAAAACGCCAATGAAGATTCATTAGTCACATGTATTTCTTCCTCCTTCCATTCCAGGCAGCCCATTTGACAGCCATTTTTGAAATATGCTACACACACGTTTGCATATTTGCAAGAGCTTCACTTTGATGTGTAGAATGTGTCCTGAGGAAAATAAATATGAGATGTATTTAGCCTGAATATTTACAGGATAAACAACTTAGACTATGCACTTTCATTTAGAACGATGAAGGGTGGAGGGCTAGATGAAAACGGAGAGAGAGCGAGAGAGCGGGAGCTACAGTAAGTGCCGCTGAATGAGAAATGGGAGCGTGCAGCAGCAGTGGGCTCCAGGGGGATGCACAGGAGAGCTAGTCCGTTTTATTGCTTTGAGAGCGATTACAGTGAAGCAGATGCTCTGGCCGACGGGAGGTAGCCTCCGCATCAAAGCCATAAAAGTGTACAACTGCTTTGTAGCACAATAATTTCTCTCATTGGCTTTTGTGTGGGAAGTGTTTTGGGGGGTGGGGGGTGGGGGGTTACGGGTGGGCAGCAACATTGCAGGAGGTTCGGTTGCCCTGTGCATCTCACTCTGCAACCTTACACAGCGCAGCAAACCGCAGAGACTCTTTTATGAGTGCATATATAAACAAGACCCGCTTTGAGATTAGAGAAATCTCACAGCTTTCAGATAATGTAAAGTGCGTTGTGTATTGTGCATGAATTACTTTGCAGCTTGTGGTGATATACAGTGCAATACTGATGCTTGTTGAAGACTAGGAACAAGACTAAATCCCTTTGCTATGTATCTATATTTATTCTTTTAGTTTTTTTTTAAAGAAAATTAAAAATGTGCAAAAACACATATTATGAAAATCAACCCCTTAATGAGTATGGTTAAAGCAGTGGTATTTTAAGGTGGATGAATTAATTTAAATCTAGTTTAATCAAATGCACAACATGCTGCCAGTAAGCTATTTAAATATATTTAAAAAAAATGTAATAAATAAATAATTATGAAAATAATGAAATGGAAGTAAAAAAGATGAAACAAAGAAAATAAGAAATTATGAAAAATATGAAAAAATAAAAAACGATTTAAAATAAAATATGTAAAATAAATAAATAAATAAATAAAATAATAAATTATTCTGAAAATAATTAATGAAAGTAGATAAATTATCATTATTAAAATTATTAAAGAATAATAATTTAATTAAAATTAATAAAATAAATAAGGGGAGGGAGGGAATCACCATTCTTTTATGAAAAAGCTACTAGTCAACTAGTAAATTGTTGGAACCACTGTGACCCATCCCTATTTATTTGCAGTTTCCTTTCAAAAACATTACATTTAAAAAAAAAAAAAAAAAAAAAAAAAAAAAAGTAGACATTCACTATTCACATACACTGTTCTCTACAAACCCTCCCTAACTGGTACTTTATAATCCAAATGTATGTAATCTCACCGTAAGCAGTCTTTTGAAACACGTTTCAAGTCTTAATGAATGTACATTTTTTAATCACCTCTGTACACATGTCAGGGTCATTTCATATTGTTTCTTCCCACAATGCAATCTCAAACGTTCACTGTGTACGACACAGAAGCGGCCACCAAAGTACTTTCATTCCTCTTTAAAACGCTTCGTCCTTCCGCTAAAAGCCGCTTGTTGTCTTCCACGATAGCCTATCTGCACAAATGAATTCCATTTTGCTGCTGCCTTTTTGAAAATTCTCAAATTCTTCTTCTGCACTCTGTTAATTGCACGTCACTTTTCAAACTTATCATTCAGTATTTGCGAGTTCAAAAAAGCCCAGCAATGTTGAAAGTGCCAGAGGCAGCCGCTGTCTCTCTTTCAGTCAGGACTCAATCAAAGAGAGAGCAAGGACAGTGATGTCATACTAAAACACTGAAACATTAGCGCTGCGAAACTGTCAGTCAGTACAAATGACCCTCTATATCATTATGACCGAATATATTCCATTTCAATTCATATGGTTGAAACTCCCTCAGCCTGTCTATTTCTTCTGAAAATTCAATAATCTCAATGTTGGACACAGAGAAGTCACCCTTCTTTTCCTCTCACTTAAGGAAATGAGTTTACCAATTTGTGATTAATTATTTCTTTTCCCATAAACATTAGGTCAGTAAATGAATGTGCATAAGTGTGTGCAGTCAGAGAAATGTGATAGTCTGAGTGCTGTTTATGAGTGTGTTTCTTCAAGTTTTATATCTCAGGGGTTGATTTTAAATCAAACAGATTTTGACTTTTTCTTTAAGTTTATAGTTTAAATATGAAAAATTTGAAACTATAACAATCTACACAAAGAGTGAAATAAAATATATGTATATCAAATGTTTGTCATTTCCACAAAACCAATTCTGACACTAATAAAATTTCTTTTTTTAATAGTGAGAGTACTTGGTTACCAAGGAGACAATAGTGTCAGAGATGATCATGCTTGAGATGAAAGTCAAGTGTGAAGACAACAAAGAAAAATCAAGGTAAACATTGCTTTAAAATGGTGATCACATAATGTGATAAAAATACACAGGTAAATAATTCAGTTACAATTACAACCAACTGTTAGAATTTTCTGTTTATTTTGTGGTTGACATTTCTACAGTACTAACAGAGACCCCAAAGAGTATTCGGACACCTAAGTCACACATAACATACTTGTATTTCTTTGCACTACAAACAAATATCACTTTAGAAGTGTCAAAAGTGATGCATTTAGACAAATTATGCAAAAATGTAACTGTAAACATTATTTGATTGTATTTAGAATACATAAAATGTTAACAATGAAATTAACCTTAAAGGGTTAGTTAACCCAAAAATTAAAAACATGTCATTAATTACTCACTCTCATGTCGTTCCAAACCCGTAAGACCTTCTTTTATCTTCGGAACGCAAATTAAGATGTTTTTGATGAAATCCAAGAGGTTTCTGTCCCCCCATAGACTGCAACGTTACTACCAATTTCAAGGTCCAGAAAGGTAGTAAAGACATTGTTAAAATAGTCCACGTGACTACAGATGTTCAACCTTAATGTTATGAAGTGATGAGAATACTTTTTGTGCAAAAAACAAAACAAAAAAAAAACAAACAAAATTGACGACTTTATTCGACAATTTCTCTTTCATGTCAGTCTCTGACGCTGTTGAGTTGGCGTTCTGACGTAGAACCTGGAAGCGCTGCACTGTGTTTACAACGTAAACAGCATAAGAGACTGACACGGAAGAGAAGAAATTGTTGAATAAAGTCATTATTTTATTTTTTTTTTTTTTGCACACAAAATGTATTCTCGTCGCTTTATAACATTAAGGTTAAACCACTCTAGTCACATGGACTATTTTAAAGATGTCTTTACTACCTTTCTGGACCTTGAAAGTGGTAATTAAATTGCTGTCTGATCAGAAAGCTCTTGGATTTCATCAAAAATATCTTAATTTGTGTTCTGAAGATGAACGAAGGTCTTACGAGTGTGGAACGACATGAGGGTGAGTAATTAATGATAGAAGTTTCATTTTTGGGTGAACCCTTCAAAAAGGAGTTGGCCATTTTAACCCAAAAATGTTTACAAAGATATTTCCATCACATATGTAATAGAAATGACACTGAGGGTTCAGGGGGGAAAAAAATTACAGAACTCTCTTGTGACACATGTATACAAATGCAAGTGCGTCTTTTATTTTCTAAAAGTGCCCACAGTTGAAGAAACACCATTATATGTTTGCCTATTTTTAAGAGTGGATGTGTTATCAGACATCATACCGCATATGGCTTCTTAAAAATAATTGCTAGAGCTGCATCTTTTTAACCTTGTTCATGTGTGAACTCATTTCCTTAAAGAAAGCATGCAATAGAGAAAGAAAGAGAGCGTATGTGTCTTCGTCTTTGGCGAAGAGCCGCACATTTCCTGTGGTCAGAGGTGGCCTGCATTTGCATAATCTCTGGGCGTAAATTGCTGAAAGTCTAATTTTCAAACATCCGCCCAATCTCCGTCAGGCGTAACACTTAATCAGAGATCAGTCCGGCAGACAAGCGGGGTCTGGCACATTGGTCATCCCTCAGCCTTCTGCCGATAGCTTTCATTCCTCTCAGCCGGAGAACTGTTAATGAACATCAAAGCTATCTTAAATCAACAGTCTGCCTCAGGTGAGAGCTGCTTCGAGTGGCGACCGCTGAGGCTTGTTTCAGAAACAAACCTCTCATGAATCAAAGATGCTCCTTTTCCATCCTTTAGGATATTTGTTTATATAGCTAACTTTCAAGCTTACTAATCACAATTCAAACTCTACGGCATGCTCAATCGCTCTGTGCAGTCTTTCCATCTGCAATCTAAGCAGCAATGTGCCAATACCTATTTTCAGTCTTTAGGCAAACAAAAGGATGAGGCGTTTTCCGTTATCGGCACAATTCGGGCGTATTAACGATGCTTTAATTATAATTAAGACAGAGATCTAAAAAAAAGAAACAGCGAGCGCTGGAAAGAACAAAACACTTGCACCTTAATGGGATGTGGGATGTTTGGACACTTGAAAGGTGAGACGAAAGCAAATCAATAATGAGCCATTTTGTAATTAACAGAATGTGCGCTGAATTAGGCAAACGACTGTCTGGAGAAATTGAAAATATTGATTTTAATTTATAAAATATATTTCAGCCCTTTGATGCCCTTGCGTCGACAGACAATTAGATTTAACCATCACCTCGACATTTTTGCCTTCTCGTTTCTTCTTATTATCATAAAATCTCGATATTTTCCCCATATAATGGGGGAGGTAATGATGTTTGGGGAAGGTCAGAGGCTGGGATGGCCAAGGTTGAGGAGGAGATGACCGAAGGAAACGAGAGAAAAAGTGTCAAGCTTGTCTTTCAACCGATGAGAGCCGCTCGCTTTCAAAGGCCCATAAAATGAAATGAAGCCCTGGGGGTCTGGAAGCTGGCTGGATTATGTTTTCAAAGATGTGTAACGTGGTTCCAGTTGTGACAATGGCGTCTTGGAGCCTCTTGCCAATAGGCCAGCAAACACAGCAAACACATTGTGAAACAGGCCCTTTGGGTGATTAGAATAATCACTTCCTGCTTGCCAGCTCTTTCAAGCCTATGCCAGAACCCGTAGATTAAGGTCACCCATTATACACACCTCCAAAAACCAGGCACAGAACTATACCTTCATCAAATAATGCAGTTAAACACCAACCCGTTACAATTTTCTGTTTGTTTTCTGATTGATATTCCTAACCAAACAATTAACAGTACTGACAGAGACCTCTGAAATGATTTGGACACTTAAGTCACACTTAAAATGATGGAATTTCTTTGCACTATACAAACAAATGATCAAACCAAGTGGCATCTGCAACAAATGATGCTCTTTTCTCAGAAATAACTTCACATTTCTGAGCTGATTTTTTTAGATGTCTTAGCAGAGTAACCACAGGTGCAGTTCATCACATTGACTTTCAAATATCAAATTATTAGTGTGAAAATTACACTTTCTTTCTTTAAAATGAATGATGCTTGCTTTGATTTTTCATTAAATGAGTCATATAATGCAATGAGATTCATTCATTTTTTTTTGTGGCCAATACTTTTTGGAGCCAATGTAAGTTCAGTATATGAAAATAAAATAACATTACTGAAAAACACTATTTGAAAGGAATGTGAGATTATCATATCTGGCATCAGAGTAATTTGCCATTTCATATCCTCTGCAGTGTTCATAAACAGAGGATTCAGGGCATGTGAGTTGAGAACGTTTTTTCACACACACAAAGCACATTAAGTGAAACTGCCCATTAGCCCTAAATGCAAATGCAATTAACCCTCTGTGTTACAGTGTTGCTTTCTAAAAATTATTTATTCAGAAGTAATATGAAGTAATATCTAGTAATATGATTGTACTTAATGTAGAACACAATTATGATTTCATATGTTCAAACAAAGGTAAGGATAAATTATAATGATGTGTTTATGTTTTACATTTATAAATATATTCATTATAATTAAAATATTTAGAGGTGAAATGTATACTTTTTAAGAAAAAAAAAATATTTTTTTTTTGATAATTGTCCCACACTCTATTTTTAGACAGTTTTTATTGGAGCTATTTTATGTCAAAAAGTCAAATAGGGGGAAAAAAGTATGCTTGTATTCTTTTTTACTAAAGATATAATGCTTTACTGAGCCAGTTTCTTTGAAATTATGGTCCACTCACCTGCATAGAATTCTGGGCTGTAGACTGCACCCACGACTGGATTCAACTTCCAGCCTAGACAAAGACAGAGAGGAAGATCTGATATTAGCCACCCTCGGTCTGCACTACAAAGATTCTTCATATGATCCTTCAAAAGACAAAGAGTTGGATTCTGGTTAACTAGAACCTCCAGGCCCATGCGTAATGATGTCAGTAGAGGGCTGACCACACTAAAGCGCTACTGTCATCCAGAGCTAGGATAGGGCCTGGAGTGGCCTGACAGATTTCTCTCTAATTCTAACCTCTACAAATGGCCTGTTTAAGCCCTACATAAGTTTAAAAAAAAAAAAAAAATCTTTTAATATCAACTGAGATCTGATCTAAAAGGTTGTCTCAGTTTTTCACTTCCATTTAAACTTGTGGGTGAGGAAGAGAAGAGAACTGCTGTGAAAAACATTTCAGAGGGTACTCAGAAAATCGACAGTTACAAGCACTCTTCTTCTCTGGTTTCAATCTGCGGGTCTGTGGCTACACGAAGTTATTTAGTTTGTAAAAAAAAAAAAAAAAAAAAAAACTGCAAAATTTCCTCTCTGTGAAGTTGGATACATGGTATGAGGTCTAAACTTTGTCTTGTACACTTTATAATGTCAATATATACAGTGGGGTCCAAAAGTATGAGACCACTTGAGGGGAAAGAGGTATTCAAAATGTAATTTAAACCTGGAAATAAACAGATATTATTATTATTAGTATAAAAAAGCATGCAAATACGCATTAAATGAATATGACATATTTAAGGTTCTGCACTATTTCTAGGTTCTTGCTAATGAAATGAGTGAATCTTTGACATTGATCTGCACAAGATGCTCTTATTATTATTTTCAGATCATGCTGAAGTGCTGCTGTCATTAACTCTTTCCCCACTACTGACAGAACAATGACAGAATTTTCCGTCATTTATGACAGAGCGCTTTCCCGCCATTGACAATTCATGTTTTCACTGTAATATGGTAGGGGGCGCTATTACCTCATCTTCTGATAGAGTACAGAAGATCCGGATCAAAATACAGGCAAAAAAGGAGCAGAAACAAGCGATAAAAGCATTGCTTTTGCACGTTTTTCTCATAACGCGATTTTTACATAAGAATGCATGAAGCTAAATTTTTTTTAAACCAAAGGCTCTGTTCTTTCTTTTGATATATTGCATGTTCAGATATTCATATGACAAAATATTCTGGAGGGCATGAACGTTTTGTGAAAAGAATTCTTTAAAAAAAAAATGCTGGCGGGGAAAGGGTTAAAGAAATATCAAATTAATTAAAAAAAATACAAAATAGAAGCATTTTTACTTGTGGTCTCAAACTTTTGAACCCCAAATGTACATGAAATGATAGGCTACAATACAATCTAGTGATACAAAATATGATTTTATTTTATTATTATTTAATTTTACACTCAAAATATTGTATATAAAATAAAATACAAAATATATGCACAAAATATTTACTGAAATAATACAAAATATTTTGTTGGTAACTAACTTTTGTAAATACATTTTTAATAATCACAAAAAGACTAATTACTTGGCAATATCAAGAGAGCTTGCTCTTACCGTTTGCATATGGGTTGACGGTCTTTTTATTCGTCATTACCCGTGCTGTTGCATTGTTAACCTGAGTACAAACAGGAGCGTGTGAGCAACAATCATACTGAGGCTAAAGCTGTAAATATTGAAATATTGCATGCAGTACAGTGAAAATTTTCTAAATGATCATAGATCATAACAAACAGTTAAAGAAAAGTGGTAAGACATATAAAGCAAAGAAAATATATGCAAAAGTCTCATCATAAAAAGACTCGTCAGCATGCGTCATCAAATGATGATCAAGTTGAAGGAGTACATGGAGAAAAAAAACAGAAACACAAAATGCACTCAACAAATGAAAGGCATCGAGTATGAGACAGCATGCAGTGGAGAGGGAACGACTAGGTTAAAAGAAAAACAAGAGAGCGTAGGAATGGAAGGAAAAAAAAACGTTTGGCATTGCGTAACATACACTAAACCTTTAGAGTTGAGGTACAGTCGGAAAACAAAGCAACATTTAGCATTCAACACTCCAAGAGCCTTGTGCTTCATCACAAGAATAATAATCAGAAAGGAAAACAAAAAGAAGTAATAACGAAAGAAAATCATTCAAGCCGAAAGAACAGCTAACAAAGGATATAAAAAAGAGGGTGCATTATTTAACATAATCATGGAGTTCAGAATCTGAGTAGGATGCGCACGATTCAGTTCAATCCAATCAGAGCCTCTCAGGAAGCTAAATGTTCACTCAAGTAACACGCGTAACAAGAGAAAACAGCATCAAGAAACTCAACATCAAGTCAAAAAACAGTCACGAGGTATCAGCGCGGAGTTCGTGAAATGGCAGATGGCTCTCTCCACTTACCATTCGCCGCCATCGCCCGCATGTGTATGTATTGTTACCACGGTTACTGAGTTTGGTGAGGGGCCTACCAGCTACCGTTGGAAAAGGGGGGAAAATGAGAAGGCAAAATAGGCAACATCTTACTGAAAGACGGCACCACGTCACATCCGAATAACTCTTAAAAATTGAAAATAAAAAAGCTGCAAA
The DNA here is from genome assembly GCA_037950665.1 of Hypophthalmichthys nobilis. Classification (NCBI taxonomy): domain Eukaryota; kingdom Metazoa; phylum Chordata; class Actinopteri; order Cypriniformes; family Xenocyprididae; genus Hypophthalmichthys; species Hypophthalmichthys nobilis. Next base: position 26,979,226 of record CM075475.1, on the reverse strand, counting down.
CAAACAAACAAACAAAACAAAAAAAGCACATCTGTTAAATGGGAATTGGCTATAAGGATGGTCACTGTCGTTGCAGATCAGCCACCTTCAGTGACTCTTCTAGACTGTAAAGTAAGTGTCATTTGAGCTGTAGATTTAAAGGCTTGAGTTTGAGAGCAGCTCTGTCTAATAGCAGCGTCTTCAGGCCAATTAACAAGCGCTGCCGGCTTCAGGCCGCTTTTAGTGCAGATCCCTCGTCAACTATGCAATAAGGCCTCTGGCTATCATCACACAAATGCTGTTTGCACTCTGCCTGATGACTTACTGCACCCGTTTGCTTATTAAGCCAAAATATGCTATAAAAAAAAGAACTAAAAAGAACAGAAAAGAATCAAATAAACACAAGTGAATGCCAACTAAAGCAAACCAATTAGATAACGGCGAGCACCGTGCTAAATCTGATTTGAAATCTTAGAATAACTGAAACGTATTAGGGATACAATGGGGGGAGGGAGGGAGGGAGGGAGGGGAGGAGGAAAAGAGGGACAGAGAGAGAGAGAGGAGCACACGCAGGAAAAGACGAGTGATGCGTCTAAAATAGTGAGATGAGAGTGAGGCACATACTGACACACAAAAGAGAATTAAGGATAACAACAAGAACGACAACAACAAACAAACAAACAAACAAAAAAAAATGAATAAAACAAACAAAAGAACAATTGAGAAGGGAAATATTTGTTACATGCACCTCTATTTTACGACCTTCTACCACCGTGCCGTGTAATTTCTCTCTGGCCCTGTCCGCATCGGCACTATTTTCGAAAGTTACGAAACCAAAACCCTGCATGCAGGTGGGAGAGGGGAGGGGGGAGAACAACATGCACATTATTAATTCAGTCATACACCCAAGAAATCCACTGTGGCTCTACCTCTGCCATTCTCACACACAAAAACAGCTGCTGCTGCTGCATTTACCCCCTTTCTCTTTCTCCTCCTCTTTTCTCCTGCACCATGCAAAGCATCGAGATTAACGATAATTTACGGGTTCTGTTAGAACCTCTAAGGAGAAATGAAATAAAATAGCACGTCTAAGAACGTAAAGTCACTTAAATGAAATGTAAAAAAAAAAAAAAAAAAAAAAAAAAGCAAATAAAAGACTATACCTTTAATAACAAGTCTTAGAGTAAACAAAATCTATTGGAAAAAGTGGAATAAAATAAACACTGTCATTTAACACTCTATAATGCAACATAAAGAAAAGTCATTACAAAAGGAAAAAACAACTCAAAAGATAAATGATAAAGGATTGTGAACTACAGAACTTGTTAACATGCATCATTATCTCCTCCAGCTGGAACAGAAGAACATAATTCATATTTCAATAAAGAAAATTGTTTGTGCACAGGAATGATGCTAAGTGTCATAACACTGAATAACGCTGTCAATTACGGAGCTCAGCGGAGAATGTTCTTCATTTGACACCATAACAGAACAAAGACAAGTGCCAACCACATTTCCACACACTCCATTGAACAGGGCACTAATAACTCTAGCACAGCAGCTGATATGAGATTGCATTACATACGTTAACATGACTACAACAAGCATTTGTTTTGTACAATACAGGTAGTAATTCATCACTGGATTCTTTCCCTTTTTAAATAAACATCATGTTCATTTAAGCCTCTAAACTCACTGGACTGTTCTGATTGGTCAAGAATAAGAGCATGCAAGGGAAGTAAGTCACACACGTACCTTTGATCCTCGTTCATTAAATATGATTTCAACATCTAAGATTTTACCAAATTGCTGGAAAGAGAACAGAACACAGATCAGACAATCTGTCTACATTTAATTTGACATGTAAACTCACTTAATAATTTTACTTAAATTGCATTAATCTACGCGTTTTAAATGTTTTAGTTAATCCAAAAATCACCAATTATTCATCCTTTTAATGGGTCACTTATTATCCAATTCTTTTTTTGTCATCCGAAAAACAAACCTTTTGGTCAAAAATAGAGCCTCAAGAAAAAAACGATATGAAAAGTTTAACTAATATTCATTTAAAGGTGCAATATATAATATTTTAAATATCCAAAAACCACTAGGCCAGTGTTATATATTTTGTTCACTTGAGTACTTACAATATCCCAGATGTTTCCAACTATTTGTAAATCGTGAGAAAATTGCAATTTTAACCAAGGCTCCTCAGTCTGCCTCGGTTTCCAGTTTTATTTTGTAGAAACCATGGAAACACCAAAGACGCTTTAATATATTACACGTTTTAATAGACAAGGGAACAACTGTTTTGATATATTTATAGACAGAAAACTAATTATTGTTACCATGCTTTACCATGCCTCAGAGAAAAACACTATTTTGTCAAGTAGCTAACATAGCATAATCAGATGCAGCTTTATTTTTAGTAACAGTAATACAGCATTTTCTCCATCATACAATACGTTTTAAAATGAATTGCATGCCATTTATCAACACAAGCCATCCAGCATTTATTAATATGAAATTCTAAAATCGATCTAGCTTACAGCAGTGTGCAACAAGTGTTTTACAGCAGCCACTGAGCGAACGCAAAGAGTAACGTTATAACATCATTTTCAACACTCTCAAATGTATCTAATATGATAAACAGAGCTGCGTTACCTCATACTCATGACCGGAAAAGCGGAAGCGGCGCCGGAGACTGTGTCATAATAAAAGTTCTGCTACTCACGGCATGTGTTGCGCAATCGCTCCAGCGGCCTCGTTCAACTCCCACAACACTCGGTCCTACTCTGCTTCATACTACAGTAACGTTAATAATCGCATCCATGAACATGATTTCTTCCCGAGTCCTATCCCTATTCTTTTGCACCGTCCGTTGAGGTGAAGACCACATGTCCTAAGATTCCGCTCTCAAACTTTGCATCATCAAGCTACGCCTTTGTTTTGAATAGTCTTCTAGCGACTTCTAGCGGACAGAATTCTTACATACTGCACCTTTAAAATGAATTCTCTAAAGCTCTTTTTGATTTTGACTTAAAATAAATAATTATACACAATCCAAAAGTTTGGGCTAGGTAAGATTTTTTTTTTTTAAGTTTCTAATGCTCACAAAGGTTTCATTTATTTAATCAAAAATACCAACGCTATCTCATGACAAATTCGTATGTATTTTACAAGGTGGCTAGTTCATACGACCTTACTCGTACGAATTTATACGATTTGTCTAAACCCCAGTGACAGGTAGGTTTAGGGGCGGGGTTAGGGGTAGGTCATTCGTATGAATTCATACAAATTTGGCAACTCGTAAAATACGTACGATTTAGCAAAAAACAAACTAATTCGTACGATTAAGGTCATTCGAATTCGTATAAATTTGCCACCTCTTAAAATATGTATGAATTGCCGTGAGATCGGGTTGAAAATGCAGAGATATTGTGAATATTATTAAAATTTTAAAAATGTTGTATTTGAATATATTTTAAAATGTAATTTATTCCTGTGATGGCAAAGCTGAATTTTCAGCATCATTACTCCAGTTATCAGTGTCACATGATCCTTCAGAAATCATTTGTTATATAATATGATGATTTGCTGCTCAAAAAACATGAATTATTATTATTATTATCAATGCTGAAAAGAGCTGTGCTGCTTAATATTTTTGTGGAAACAATTTTTTAGGACTCAAAAGAACAGTGTTTATTTGAAACAGAAATGTATTATAATAATGTGAATGTACTGTAATGTTTTTACTGTCACGTTGTCACGTACGAAACTATTTTGTTCCATTCAATATTCAAATAAATTATTCAGTTATCCCCTATGGAGCTACCAAAACAAGACTAGACCCCAGATCACAGATCAGACAGTACCCAAACTTCAAATATCACAGGACAAGCAGAAGGACAGCACGTTAGCACACGCCTCAGACACCTGTGCTGGCGTGGCCACTGTCTGCTCGGTGCTGAGAAAGTAAGAGGGAGAGAGAGAGAACAGGTACTTACGCCAAACATTTGCCTGAGGTCTGGATCTCTGAACCTGAAGGGGATGTTAGAGACGTGGAGCCTCTTGGGCTGCGTTTTGTTTTCTGTGTTTTCAGATGACTGTGTTTGCTGTTGGCTGTCTGTCTGTGCTGAATCGTCTGTCTGCTGTGGGGGAAAAAAGGGAAAGAAATCAGGGAATATCAGTTAGTAAGAGGCAAATTTTGATGCGCCAATTGTAAACAAACTCAACAAGCGAAGATGCGCTTTTCAGATGCAGAAAACCAGCTGTCTTTGCACACAGGTGTTGGCCGTGTCACCGATGTGCTTGGTCCACCGCAGTGCTGCAGTCAGGATGTACCGTCTATCGTGCCTGTACCTCCAGGCGCTCCCACGGAGCCAGACCCAAAGCCTTGTTTTAACAATATAACTGGTGAAACTTTTACTACCTGTTCCTGTCTCCCTTTCTCAGGCAGATATGAAAAACATATGTAGAGCACGCACACACAAAAATGAACGTTTGAGGCGTAGTTTGTAATGCGGTGTTTGCAGGGGTTGGGGCAGTGCATGGGTGGCAGCTGTGGGTGATATATGACATGGCTGCTTCACTATATCTTGCTTTCTCTCGCTTTCTCTAGCCACGCATGACTGCTGGCTGCTCCCTGCAACTATGTGCCTCTCAGTCTGGACTGCTGCCTGGGAGAGAAAGTGGCCTAGGCCTGGGTGTGTGTGTGTGCGTCTGTGTGTTTTTCTGTCTGACTGTATTTGTATGACTTAGCTAGTGAGAGTATTGCATTGGGAGACTTTGCTTTCTATTCTTCTCCCATGTGTACATTTCTGTGTCAAGGGGCGACTTCCAAATGGCATTTTTGTGCCCTTAAAGGGACAGTTTAACCAAAAAATAAAAATCTGCAATCATTGCAAACCATACTTTTTTCAAAGAGATCATTTTTGAATATTGAAGCCTTTAAAAACATCCTTAAAAAGGATGCAAAAGCGGCATTAAACCAAAAGTATTATAATAAACACTCCTAAAGAGTATAAACAGTAGGGTTGTAACAATGTATCGTGTCACAATATATCGCAATACAAAAATGCAGCAATTTGTATCGTGGATAGTGACAATGTGTTGTGTATAGTTCACCCAAAATGAAAATTACTGTGCGAGAAAAAATCCAAGTTAACAGAGTGTTAGTGTCATTACTACTACTACATTAAACTACTATATATAATTTTGAATATAATGTATAATAATGCAATGGGGGAATATTTGTGGGTCCTGATAATGCCAAATGTTACCAGTAAAAAGTGGCCTATATTATTTTAAATATATCTAGACAGTGACAGATTGAAAACATATTAATCTAAAATAAATCAGCATTAGAATCATGGGTATTTTTATTCTGGTATCAACACTGTCCTGTGCATTGGGTTACCAGCACCAAGTCCAAGTCTATTCATTTCCACTCCCAATGTAATACCAAATTTAGCATTTTAATTAATAGTATATTTTTTGTTATCCTTTTACCATATGTCTTGGAGTATCGCAATAATATTGTATCGTGAGTTCAGTATCGTGATATGTATCGAATCTTGACATGAGGGTATCATTACACCCCTAATAAACATTAAAAACAGTAATATTGTGAAAATGTTATTTTCTATTTGAATATATTTTAAAATGTAATTTATTCCTGTGATGTCAAAGCTGAATTTTCAGCATCATTACTCCAGTCTTCAGTGTCACATGATCCTTCAGAAATTATTCTAATATGATGATCTGCTGCTCAAGAAACATTTCTTATTATTATCAATGTTGAAAACTATTGTGCAGCTTAATATTTTTTCAGGATTCTATGATAAATAGAAAGTTCAAAAGAATAGCATTTATTTGAAATATATATATTTTTTGTACTTTTGATCAATCTAATGCACCCTTGCTGAAAATGTTAATTTCTTTTAAAAAAAATCAAATAAAATACTTGAAAGGTAGTGTATACCGTTCTGAAGTCATCTTTCTGTGATGAACAGATCAAAATGTAAGCCTTTATTCACTTATAATATTATTATATTTACGTTATTTACTTACTTATATTATTCTGCTTCAGTAAGATGCTAACCACTGTGATTGGTTCATTGAATCAGTCGAACTCCAGAAATGAATCATTCCAAATTATGATTGAATCATTCAGGCCAATTTTGTGAACTGAATCAAGTTAATTTAAAAGATCCAGTTAAAAAGAATAATTCATTCACAAAAATTGATGATTCTGCTCTCATAAATGTGCATTTTCATTTTCACCTCACCAAACATGACTTCAATTTCTCTGCCCTTTGGAGTGAGGCCATAGTGGTGCTCACTTGAATGCAATTCACCCATTATATGTATTAGCATGAGCATGTTCACATATATGTGAATTTATGTCCATTTATTTTCCTTTGTAGCGCTTGAGAAAGTGAAGCGGAGGTTCTGCCTCGAGCCTGCAGTTATGCCCAGGGATATTTTTTAAACTTTCTGCTTGCTGCAGCTGTCCTGTCATGCTTCAAGCCCTCTGGAAATCATATTGTCTGGAACAAAAGAATGACTGAGTCCCAGTGTAACAACTGCCTCTCTGACATTACAGATGCTCAGAACTGTTAAAGCAAGCTTCACTGGAAATACTGGCAATGGAACGGACCGTGTGTCTGTGTGCATGCGGCATTGTTATTTAAATCAGGCGGTGCTCAGGGCGACTCTGACAAAAGCGGCAACAGAAAGATTAAAAAGGCAAAGCTCAAATGAAGAATAAAGAACAGCTTGCTGAGACTGTAAATATGAATATCGTGTCATCATAATGTTTGTACAGGGTACGATATACCCATCCGACTGAAATGCAAAGGTTGGGGGGGGGGGACATGAGAGAGCACTTGAAAAATACTAGTCTTTCAATACATGAAAGGCTGCAGAAGTGCAAGGGGAAAAAAAATCTGTCTTGTGTTATTACAAGTCATAAACAAAAGAACACCCACTCCTCAAGGCAGAGAACAAAGAAAAACGGAAGATAAAACGCTAAAGCAGTGTAGTAAACCATCCAATGTAAAACTGACAAGATGTGCGCCGTCTTTATTGCTTTAACAAAATTGCACTTTTCCTATTGCAGGAGGCTCGATTTAATGGCGTCGTGAGGCAAGCGGCCCTCTGCAGAAGAAACAACTGGGGTGTTATAATTGGAAATATGCTTTTCCATTTACTGCTCTTTCAATAAAAGTATGGGAAGGAATGCAGCAGGTCTTTAGGTTGAGGCACGGCACGGTCGGCAGCCATATGTGCAGTTTTAGAGATCTCATTTCATGGTCCGTGCATATGGCTGCCTTAATGGCTCAATTAATTGATTCCGAAATCAATTAATCGATTCGCCCCTGTCTAGTTGCCTTGGGGAGCCGGAGGCCACGGTGACTGATCTCAGGGTGATGGGATGAGACGGGGAAAAAGGAATAAATCTATAGGAATAAAATAGGGGCCAGCGGCAGAAGCGAAACGCATTTTGAATCATATTCACAGTACGTGTTGAAATATTCGGGTATCAAACTTGCCTTGAAATCCTGCTTTCATAATTCAAACATGTGAAGCACAATACGATACTTCCGATCGTAACAAATCACAATCGATTCCAAAGTGGCATCAAAAAGAAAAAGAAAAAAAGAAAGAAAAAGAAGTCCACTGTGGCCATTTCTAGGGAGCCAGAGATTGTGTTGCTCCCTGTAGGGAGGAAAGGTGAGGGAAAGATGGAGCGATAAGGACAGGGATGTGAGGGAGGACAGCGGTTCAGCCTGGGAGACCTACTCAATTACTGATTGGGGACTCACAGAGTTGTGAGTGTTTACCATTCATTGATCTCACACTGAGTGCTAAACGGCAAACAGTGACAGGGCTGCCGGTGTGTGCTCTGAGCACACACACACACACACACACACACACACACAAAAACACACAGCTGCTGGAGTGTAAGAGCCCACACGGACACACATATGGCAGCGCTGGACAGAAAAAGATAACCTCACAGTGAGGACTTGGAGCGTAAAGTGCCAGTAAAATATTTTCCTTTCCAAGGAATTTTTCAGTGTGGGGGGAATGTGGAATAATTGCATCAGCCATCATTGATCCATGAGGGAGTTTTTGTTTAATAATGTGTTTGAAAAGAGCATGGAGAAAGTTGCATTAGCCTACTAAATATACATTTCATAAAAATGTATAGGGGAATTTAAGGATGTATTAAAGTATGTCCCCCTGTGATGAAAATCAAGTTTTTAATGTTGTTTATATGTCTATGTGGTGTTTTTAATATGCTTTAAGACAAACCATGTGCAAATTCATAAGTCAACACCATTGCATATTTTCTCTTTAAAACTGCAGTGATCTAAAGACCAAAACGTGGTCTGAAATCGCTGGTGTTTCTTACGTCACAATCTGCCTTGTAACTAATCACGTCAACGTGCCGGCAGGCTTTAGCATATCATTAACTATGTTACCACTCTGAAGCAGTCTCAAAAGAAGCCGGTTATCCCGGTACATTTTTCTGTTGATATGAAAAATTGGGTAGATTTAAGATTCTAAGTTGTTAAGCATTTGTAAGGGTAGGGCCTACTGATTTTTAGAAGGCAGCTGTCTGACTCTGACATGGCAAATGGGAACATGGTTTGTATAACATTAGCAACACATTATTAGCTTTTTGATAACGTAGTCAAGCAACAGGCTAATCATATTAATTACAGTTATGTGTCCGATGTTGTAAAAACCGATGCCATTGTGCAGAGTTTACCTCAGTAAGTTGACCGAGTGGATCTCGTCTGAGCTCGTGCAAGTGAGTGGAGGCGGGGCTAATTAGCATATTCATAGATCCGCATATATTAATGAAGCAACAATGTCAAGTTACATCAAAGTGATTTTAAGGCATGAAGAATATGGGACACCCCTCCAAATCATTGAATTCAGGTGTTCCAATCACTTCCATGGCCACAGGTGTATAAAATCAAGCACCTAGGCATGCAGACTGCTTCTACAAACATTTGTGAAAGAATGGGTTGCTCTCAGGAGCTCAGTGAATTCAAGCGTGGTATCGTGATAGGTTGCCACCTGTGCAATAAGTCCATTTGTGAAATTTCCTCACTACTAAATATTCCACGGTCAACTGTTAGTGGTATCATAACAAAGTGGAAGCAATTGGGAACAACAGCAACTCAGCCACGAAGTGGTAGGCCACATAAAATCACAGAGCAGGATCAGCGCATGCTGAGGCGCACAGTGTGCAGAAGTCACCAACTTTTTGCAGAGTCAACAGCTACAGACCTCCAAACTCCGTGTGGCCTTCAGATTAGCTCAAGAACAGTGCGTGGAGAGCTTCATGGAATGGGTTTCCATGGCCGAGCAGCTGCATCCAAGCCTTACATCACCAAGTGCAATGCAAAGTGTCGGATGCAGTGGTGTAAAGCACGCCGCCACTGGACTCTAGAGCAGTGGAGACGTGTTCTCTGGAGTGACGACTCACGCTTCTCTGTCTGGCAATCCGATGGACGAGTCTGGGTTTGGTGGTTGCCAGGACAACGGTACTTGCCTGACTGCATTGTGTCAAGTGTAAAGTTTGGTGGAGGGGGGATTATGGTGTGGGGTTGTTTTTCAGGGGTTGGGCTTGGCCCCTTAGTTCCAGTGAAATGAACTCTTAATGCTTCAGCATACCAAGACATTTTGGACAATTTCATGCTCCCAACTTTGTGGGAACAGTTTGGGGATGGCCTCTTCCTGTTCCAACATGACTGCACACCAGTGCACAAAACAAGGTCCATAAAGACATGGATGAGCGAGTTTGGTGTGGAGGAACTTGACTGGCCTGCACAGAGTCCTGACCTCAACCCGATAGAACACCTTTGGGATGAATTAGAGCGGAGACTGCGAGCCAGGCCTTCTCGCCAACATCACTGCCTGACCTCACAAATGCGCTTCTAGAAGAATGGTCAAAAATTCCCATAAACACACTCCTAAACCTTGTGGAAAGCCTTCCCAGAAGAGTTGAGGCTGTTATAGCTGCAAAGGGTGGGCCAACTCCATATTAAACCCTACGGATTAAGAATGGGACGTCATTAAAGTTCATGTGCACTTGAAAGCAGCCGTCCCAAAACTTTTGGCAATATAGTGTGTATATATTATATATATATATATATATATATATATATATATTTTTTTTTTTCTCTGCTCACTTCTGGACAACTGGCGCTTCCTCTCAGCACAAGTTTGGTATTGTTGTAAAGCACAACATTCCAACTTTGTGAATATTCATAGCGAATTCTCGATGGCCTGAGTCTAAACCAGTGAAATGTGATTATCAAACTCATGCTTAAACAAAATGATCTTACTCATGCTGACTGACAGATCTGATATACACATAGGCTATACACAGAATTACAGTGTTTCAAAAAAAAATCTGTCTTGGTGAGTATTCACGCAAACATTATCTGTTATGTCTTAAGTGAAAGTTTGGTGAACTGTTCTAGAAAAACATCTGATGTATAACATTATATTAGATCCGTGTGATACAGTAGGTCTTAATGTATAGGCTGTCTGTTTCATTAATGTTAATCAAACAATTGTGGAATCATGGAAAAAAGTTGAATATATATATATTTTTTGCTATAGATATGGGTTTTGACTTGTTTTGTGCCAAATTTGGTTTTATTACCAGGGATTTTAAGGGATGGTTGCAAGGTGATTTTGTTTTGGAATCTTCAGTAAACTTTAACTTGATTTTTCTCAAAATTGACTTTGCTGACTCTATTGACTTTAAACAGGTATAGCTCAGTCATTTTTTTTTTTTGCCAGCACGCACGGGTAAAATGTATATATATATGGGGGGTGATTTTTTTTCCCTATACATTTCTTAATGAAATGTATATTTAGTAGAATATATATATATGTATACCTAAATATAAATATATATGGCCAGTTACCTACTTAACCTAAAAGGATAGGAATGTTTTTCATTCCTTTCTCGGAACAATTCTGGGATGTGTGCCAGGTAAAAATACAGCCTGTGTGTGTGTGTATAGCATGCATACGGCTGACAGTTTACATAGCGTGCCATCTGTGCCGCATTCTTCTCACTGGCAGAGGACTCCAACATAGAGGGGAAAACAATAACAAACAGCAAAAAAAAGGCTTCCAGTTAATCTTTTTTGGTATCAAAAGATTCATTAATAGTCTTTCATTATAACAGATGCATTTTTTGCTGCATTGTTGGTTTTACATGAGCAGAAAAATAAAAAAAACAAGCATTTGGGAAAGATAAACCAGGCAAAGCCACAGCGTTCAGTGCGCCAGAGTGCTGCATGCTCATTTGCGAAGACGTTCTCATGCACAAACTGCACAATAGCTCAGAGGTACAACACTGAGCATTTCCTACACTCAGTGAACCACAGAGGCAAAAAAAGACAGATAATGTACATCAGCGATGATGCCATTTTAAGATTTGCTATTTTCAGCATAGCAACATTACTAGGATGAAGCACAGTAGCTGTCTAAGTCAACCTCCACTATCATCTGTGAGTCTACAACCATCCGTCGACCCCCAAAAGCTGCACCAGAGGGGTTGAGAGGGGGACGTTCTGCAAGATTTTCTTGCGGGTATAGCCCTTTCCACACATGCCCTCCCTTAAGGAAAGGCAGCTCTCACTCTGCCTGGATGAGGATGGGAATGCCGGGGCCATCTCTCTCGGGAGCACATGGGGGAAGACGGCCAATGAAGCATGATAGGAGTCAGAGCAGCAAACCGACACATTGAGCTGACATACACACCGTTTGTGAAACGTCCTTTTTAGAAAAAAAGATGGATGAGAAAATAATCAACAGATTTAAAACAAATATTTTTAAGATCAAATAAATCACTCATCTTTCTGAAGCAACACTATCCAACAGTGACACCTACAGGCTAAAGGTCACTTGAGAGGAAGCAGTACCTCCATGTCACTGTGATTGGCTGATTACAGTCAATGAGATAATGGCAGGCTATCATGTACACACAGTGCCCGGAAACCGACATGAATGGGTCAAACTGGCGGCAATGGACGGGCTAATTACAGAGTAAACAACTCACCCACTCGGACATCACCACTTTCTGTATTGTCCGAAACTAAATGAACTTGAAATGATCTGTGAGTGGGCCGATTTTAACAACCACTCAGGTTGGTTAAATTAAATGTCCACCTCTGCATCTGTGACCATCATTACACCCGTGGTGTTTACTGAGAATCTGATGACTAACGTCCTGAAAAGAAGGTGACAATTAATAATAACAGCCATAACAAAACTGTTAGCAGCAGAAAATAATTAAATCACAAACTTATATTTTGGTGTGACATGGTTAATAAAAATGTATGTTAAGAGAAACATATTAACACATTGGTGACATTTTATAGTAACACTTTATAATAAGGTCTCATTTGTTAACATTAGTTAATGTATTGACTAACATGAACTAACATTGAGCAATACATTTGTTACAGTGTTTATTAATCATTGTTAATGTTAATAAAACTACAATTGTTCATTGTTTGTTTATGTTAGTTCACAGTGCATTAACGTTAACAAATACAACTTTTGATTTTAATAATTTATTAGTAAACGTTAACATTAACAAAGATTAAGAATTAAGATTTAGAAGTGTTGTTCATTCTTATTTCATCTTAACTGAAGTAGTTAACTAATGTTAACTAATGAAACCTTATTGTAAAGTGCAACCCATTTTACAATAAGTTTCAATTAATTAACATTAGCAATGTCATAAGGTATAATAAACTAAAATTACATTACTTTCATTACAGCAATCATCAATTTAGGATAATGTTAATGTATAAATAACCGATTGTTCATTGTTAATTCTAAACAAATCTTGCCCTTGGAATTATAAGGTTCTATCTGACATTTTTGTCAAAATTGAGTTTTTACATATTCTTAATCTGTGACAACTTATTTACATTATGTGATGTTTTTTTTAAAGTTTGGGGAATTTTTACTTGGAAAACAAAAAGGTTCTATCTATAAGGTCGAATGGAATGCAAAAACTTTGAAGCTCAATATCTCAAAACTGCTCAGAATGCAGATAGAACCTTATATTCCAAGGGGACGAAATGTTAATTTAAGCAACTTCATATGCTAAAAATGTGTTGGTATACTGTACACTACAGGGCTCCAGACTAACATTTGAGAGCAGTGGCACTGGTGCCACTAAGTTCTACAGAAGGTGGCCCCATACTGAACCAAGCGTGCCACACGAGTCCTGAAAAGTGAAGCCAAAGCGTCTCAATCACCCCCAGGTGGCTGGATGCAGTATAGGTCATAAACCCTGCCCTCTCCATGTAATGTAATGGGACATGAGACAAACTAAACAATCAAATTACACGTCAAATATTTTTTTTTCCAAAGATGGTTTCTGTAATTTTAGTCAGTTTGTATCACGCTGATGTTAGTTCAAGTGTTCGTTCTTTAAATAAGTTTGGTTTTAGTTAAAAGTTAAAAAACGCGAGTTTTGACGTCATGCTGAGATTGACAGCTTCTCTGAGCGAATCACCAACAGACATTTTTCTGGATCTTTGGGCAGTGATTGGACCTTTAACTTTATTTTCTACATTTCCAGAACTGTTTATTTTACACCGACATAATGAGTTCTTCTACAGTAAACTGTATTAACCAATTCTGTAGGAGTGTGGGCAGGACCTTGATATCGCGGCTCCACTTCGCGCTCACTACTGCGCAGACTCGAGACTCAAGATGTCAGCACCATATTGGCACACTGGCAGCTTCACTTACTACAATGGAAGAGAGTGAATGTGCGTCGTCCATCTTGACTGAACTGACCAACAGCTTCAGTGATTATAAAAGGAGCACTCTTCACAATTTGAAGTTTTTGTTTTTCATGAGACTGTGACTTTTCCATATATTAGGGAGTCTCTAAGTGCTCCTCTGCCACCATCTAGTGGTAATTTAGTGGTAGTAAAGTGTTTGTTTGCCTAGAATCTTTAAACTTTTAGTTTTACAAATCATCACATTAAAAACAACATTAAAATGGGATAATATTTAGAGATTTGAAGTGCTGGAAAAAAATGTAAAGCTCTTTAAAAAATACCTGAAAAGTACTTGAATTTCACTTTCAAAAGTTTGCATGAACCCAGAAATGAATTATGTAAAAGCATTCGACTATTTCTCCCACAATATCATGGTTTCAGCAAACGTTACCTGATCTGAGCTCACGTTGTGCTGTCTATTATTGCTCCGTGTTGATAAACAGTCTGTGCTGCACAGCTCAAATGAGTAGCGCTGAAACAAGATTGACAGCTCTTATCAGTTGTGCAATGTAGTGGTCACACCAGTGTGACCTCTAACAAAATTTAGTCGCACTGGCAGAAAAAAAGGTCGCAGTCTGGAGCCCTGCACTAGTGCTCAAAAGTTTGGGGTCGGCTGTTTTTGAAAGAAGTCTCTTATACTCAACAAGGCTGCATCAAAAATACTGTAAAAAACAGTAATATTGTGAAATATTAATACAATTTAACATAAGTTTTTTATTTAAATTTTTTTGAAATGTAATTTATTCCTGTGATTTCAAAGCTGAATTTGTTTCATTACTCCAGTCTTTAGTGTCACATGATCCTTCAGAAATTCTAATTTACTAACATTAGAATTTAAAAATACCATTCTAATATACTGAGGCCCCGTTTACACTAGTGTGTTTTTGTTTTAAAACGGCGTTTTAAAATGAAAATGATCCTAGTCTACACTGGCGTTTCCACAGCATTTCAGAAACGATCTCTGTCTACACTACACGGCCGAAAACACATGACACATGACCGCTCATGCACACTGGGCATGCATCTAGAAGTGTAAACAGTCGCCTCTTACGCATGTAGGCAGCTGCAGTCAGTATTACAAAAAATGCAGAGATTAACTGCACAATGGCTGCTAAAAATGACAACAAAGCCAGCAAAGATTGCAGTTCAGTCTCCATGTAATTGTTTACACGGTCGTCAAGGATACGCAGAGCGAACATGGGCAGCCACGCCATCGTTTTCAAAAGTCTCTGTATACTGAAACGCAACCCCAGCGTTTTCAAACTAAAACGGGTTCTGCAGAGTTTTCGAAAGTCTCCGTTTTCGAGGTTCAGAAACGCCGGCGTAGTGCAAATGACAGGCATAACCGTAGCAAAACTTATGCGTTTTACAATGAAAACACACTAGCGTAAACAGGGCCTGATTTGCACATGTTGAAAAAAGGTTGTGCTGTTGTGAAAGCCAAAAACAGCATTTACTTGTTAGCTATTGCACCATCTAATGTTAACAAATAGAAACATATTGTACATAGTATTACTAGTGTTACTACAATATTATTGGTTGCTTGTGGAAAGTAAATACTGTTCCATATGCATTCAAGAAATCCACCACAAGCTCTCTCACACTGACCATTAAGAATATGGCACTGCACTCTATCAAAACAGCAATGAAAACCATCTATTACTGTATAAAAAAACGTGCCTCTGGGGGCTGGATTGGTTATCACCTACTCCAACAAACAAAGAAAAGATGAGAACTAGGGAAGTATCACAGTCTAGGCCACTTTTGTTTGCAGATGAAGGTTCAGTTGTGAGGAATGACTTGGATCTAAAAACAGCTCTAGCAAGATGAGGTCATAGCTTTGGATGTCTGTAAAGTTTTGCTTTTCCTAAGCTCAGAAAGTGAAGGAAAGAGATAGAGAGAGTGAGAGAGAGAGAGAGAGCGAGCGAGGGAGAAGGAGAGAGGCAGGGGGGAAAATAATGGCTTTTCCAGATGTGGTTTTGCTCCCTTCTGCTCTGGCACAAAAAAAGAAATTTAAACACTAAGGTAGGATAGGCAATGAAAATCTGGCCGCTGCTCGCAAGAAAGCTCACATTTTCCTTCAAATCAGTGAAACCGTTTAAACATTCTGTCTGTTGAACAAATAGTCTAATTATGGGATACAAGAGGAGTTTCTCCTAAAAAATGGCAAAATGTTTAAACTTTCTTAGGAATGGTTCACCCCAAAATTAAACTTCTATCATAATTTTCTCACCCTCGTGTCATTCCAAACCGGCATGCTTTAATTTTTTTCCATGCAAGACAAAAACAGAAATTTTTGTAGCACATCTTGTGCTATATGACCCAGTCTCTTCCCAGTGTCATCTGATTGTTAAAGAATATATAATATACATCTGCTACCATCAAATTTCAAAATCCCAGTCAAAGGGATACATCTGAACTCTACGAGTTCTCTATATAATGCTATGAATTATCCACAGGCCTATATTGCAATAAACTAACAATTCACATTGAATGATTCTACTCAACTGACCTATAGGTTATGATGAATAATGAAGTCTGAAATGTATATATAATACATTTACGTATTAAATATTTGAATGACGAACAGACGAACAGACCAAAAGTCATTATTCACTGATCATTTACAGCTCACTTCACAAGCGTGAGAAAATATTGACATAACTTTGATTTTTGGGAGAACTATTCTTTTAGTCTCCAGCTACTTCTTGTTACTATGCAGAATTGCACTGAATTGTACAATTTTAGAATAGAAAACGTTCTTGAAATTATTTTTAAAACCTAGAGGGAAAACCTTCCCAAACTAAATTCAGCGAGAGCACTTTGTACTCAGAGTTGGTGAAATAACACAAAGATAGTCAATAATTCATGGAAATGCCCTGAAACATATGAAATATTAAGGCGGGCTACAGCACTCATGTCCTTGGAGGGCAGATCACGGAGGGCACCTCAATCCACAGCAAAATCCAAAAAACCTGAACCGTGACGAGCAATGCCATCAAGAAGAGTCAGAGATAGAGAAAGCGAGAAAGACAGATATATACTATAGAGAGAGGCGCTTACTGTGGCTGTGCCGGAGACCGCCTGTACGCTGTTGTCTGGTCCGCTGGGCTCACTGTGCGTCTGGGCAGGGGGGTACATGTTCAGCGTGTGCTCTGCCACGGGGGTCTGGCCCGGGTAGTCTGGAGTCGGGTGAGGGTGGGACGGCGTGTACTCAGTAGGAATGCCGTTCTGAGGGGGAGCGAACTGGGCCGATGGGTAAGGCTGGGCCATGGTTTCTGGGGGTGCTGGGGCGTCTTGATTACCCTGAAAAAACAGAGAACAACAGCAAAATATTAGTGATATCTTAGTATAGTTCACTAAATGACCAAACATACAGTATGTGGACACCTGAACACCACATCCATATCTACATTTAGTTTCAAAACTATGGACATTTACAATGATTTTGTGCACTTTTAGCTGCTACAACAGCTATTTATTGCAAACCTTTTATCTTGACAAGTAAATCATAACTTTATTTTTATGTCAAAAATGTGCACAAGCGATTAATTGAATCATTTGCTTCATAAAAACAACAACAACAACAACAAAAAAACACATTGGGTTGTTGCCTTAATGTCGTTTATTAAAAATTAGACTCCAGAAAAAGTGCTCAATCAAGCATCCTGCAAATGACAACAAATTAGTTTTCCTTCAATTCATTTTAGGTTTTCCTTCATGATTTGTTCACTCAAAGGTGCAGTAAGCAATATATGAGAAATGCTGTTGAAAGTGGATCGGACCGAGCACCAAAACACACTTGTAGCCAATCAGCCATAAGGGGCGTGTCTTATCATTAGGTGAGCGGTGACTGTGTTGCATAGCGTGTTCGTGAATTTGGGGGTGGAGCTATAAAGACAGGGGTGTATCCTTTTGGGTAGGGGTGTGTTTGTTTTGGTGATTTCAAATATCAACAGCGTTTCTCAGAAATCACTTACTGCACCTTTAAAAGATTTGTACTAAAACAAAGATTCCAAAACATCACTAATGTGTACATCCTGCTTGAGACAGATATAAAAGTGAGATTTTTTTTAATTGTATATCATGCTCACATGATTTAAAACATTAATATAGACATTTACATATAACAAAAACATGTATGTTAGTATCTTTGTTTAAAGATATATTTGTTAATAAAAGGACAGCATCCAATTTGAACACAAAAATCACATTGTCTGCAAATTCATTCATGATGTTTCCACTTTAGTCATATTGGCTTTAGACTCACTACTACATTGTTTTAAATACGTTTTAAAATATATTCATAGAAATGCTTTATCCTTGTTGTTTGTTGGATAATCAGTCTAACGGATATTGTGTTTCTATTATTCGGTAGAATTCATTATCTGTTTTGAAGTTATTATTCACACCTTTCTTAGTATTCAGCTTAATCCCTATTTTCCATCTCATGTTGGATCATGGGACTTGTTCTCATTTAGACACAAGAGGTCAGACATGATTGAATACTTGGTTTTAAGTATCAACCATGCTCATTATGAGTACACATACTTTTGGTCCATATATGAGCACCACACACACACACACACACACACACACACACACAAGCTTCATCTCACGTCAGTCGTGCTCTCTGTGTGTTAAACTATTAGCGAAGCACACGCTCGCCTTCAGACACAAGTTCTCTCATACAGCTGGTCCAATTAAATTACAGTGTTAGCATGCACCGGACCGACAACAAATGAACAAGCACACCCACAGACAAATGCGTTCTGTACACAACGCTCATCAGACCTTTATCTCAGGAAGAGCTTTCTTATTTGATCAGGACCAATTCATCCACCTCCCAGCACCAAGATTATCCACTTATGTATGGAGACGTCTCTCCACCCCACACACTAAATCAACGCTAAACCGCCACTTTGCATGCCGTGCCCGAGAGACAAAAAAGCCAGCTAAATTAGCGCTCGCTATCAATAAAAAATAAAGATTAGCAGAATGAAAACACAACAGGCTTAGGTCACATGATGCACGGTTGCACAGATGTTGTGTGATTTTATTTATTTATTTTTTGCTCTTTTACATATTATATAAATAGCTTTATTTCAGTTTTTGTAATTTTAGTACAGTAACAAACATTTTATTTCAGTTAATTTTTTTTTAGTAATTTTCATTTATGTTTTTTAAGTTTAAGTTTTTCATTGAATTTTGTTTTGTTTTATTTCAGCTTTATTTCAACTATTTTTAATAGTTTTAGTTAACAATAACAACATGGTCAGAGGTTTTTGACAACTGTCAATAGCTGACATACATACAGATGTATAGCTATAATGAGTGTGGATAGTATAGCTCAGATAATTCGGCCTTGGAAGAATTTGAAAGGGTTTGCATTTATATCTTTGACTTGAAGAAAGACTTCAGTGTGCTCAGATTTTCCAAGATACCAAAAAAAAAAAAAAACACTTTTAGGAGAAAAATCGGAGAAGCAGATGACTTATAGGATAGTTCACCCAAAAATAAAAATTCTGTCATCATTTACTCACCCTCATGTCATTCTAATCCTATATGACTTAGCTTTTCTGCAAAACGGGATGTTTTGAAAAATGTTTTTGTCCATACAATGAAAGCCAATATGGACACCATTGGAAGACATTGGCTGTCATTGCATGGATAAAAAAACCCAGACATTTCTTTTTTTTTTTTTCAAAATATCTTGTGTTCTGCAGAAGACAGAAAGTCTTACAGGTTTGGAATGATATGAGGGTAAGAAAAACAGGACAGAATTTTAATTTTTGGGTGGACTATCCCTTTAAGAAAGTATATGGAGACAATGTAACTTTAAGAAAAAGTGTTCTGTTTGTTCTCCATGTAATCTCACTGCAGTCTAGGAGAAATTACTGAGATATTAAAGAGATCTAATTTGTTATTTTCCCTTTTTACAAGAGGAAACACTTCGTGACACACTTCATACACAAACACATCTTCTCCATGCCAAACCATGAGTTATGTAGGCAGAGAGATCCCAGCACCCACAGGCCTGTCGAGAACACACTCTGACACGGGACAACTGCACATGATAAAACAAAGCGAAATACACTCTCCCACCACTTTCTCTTCTCTGACCATAATGCCACACTACACAGAAACACCCCCTACGTATAAAGCGTAGGATAAAAGGAGAGAAAGTCCATAGTTCTATCTGTGATTTAAAGGAATATTCTAGTCTAAAATTAAAATCTGTCATCATTTACTTACTCTCATGTTGTTCCAAACCCACATGACTTTCCTATACAATAGCATACAATGGCTCTGTTTGAGGAACATGCTGAAATTTAATTCACTGACTGAATTGTTTTGCTTTAATTCTCCTTGGGTTCTCATGAGTAAAGTAGTGATGCCAGATCCATGAACAAACAGATCTTTTGAATCAAATATTTTCAGTGAATAAGTTGATATGTTTTTAAAAAACTGGACTAAATCATTTGTTCAAGTTCACCTCACTGTCTCAGTGATCTGGTGGAAGACAATCAATGAATACTAGGTATGTTTCATATTACTTATATAGTGCATACTGACATTTAAGAATTAATATAGGGTCATATGGACCACATTTAGGATACTTTTATGGAATTTTTGCATCCTTTTTGAAGCTTGACAGCTCCAGTACGCCAAAGTCGTGGGTTCGATTCCCAAGAAATGTATGAACAAAAATGTATACCTTGAATGCAATGTAAGTCACTTTGGATAAAAGCATCTCCCAAATGTGTAAATGTAAATACTGAAAAGAGCAGTCAGGATGTTCTTTAAAAAAATTCACCTTTTGGATTCCCCAGAAGTCAGTCACACAGCTTTGGAACAACTTGTAAATAATGACAGGATTTTCATTCTTGGCAAGTCAAACGAGCTGAGAAGAGCCAGGAGGGAAACCGCAACTTGCTACTCTGTAAACGGGACCTTGTAAAAAAATCCCTGCTGTTCCTTAAGCAGATGTTACACACATCACGCTGTTTCCCATTAACACCATCAGCACTTCGCATAGCACATTGATATTCAAGAGCGGGCACACCACACCATAATTAAACTATCATTTGATCAGGAGTGCTAAACTCTTTATGCACAAGTGTCAAAGACGTTAAGGGTGGAAGGAAAGTTAGCGAAAAGACAGAGGTGTCTCTGCGGAGCGGGAAGCCCCTGTCGGTGCAAGTCTGCTGGGAGCTCTACATTTGCGGTCATTATAGTCGTGCTGTCGCTGAGATTTTTTGGAGGCCCTCGTAAAATAGCTGTTGGCAAACACTGGGAGAAAAAATGCAATGGCAGACAGTCAGGCTTAGCTAAACGCTTTGGCCTCCACCCTAATGAGAACCACATTTGGAGGACTGAAATATGTTTTACGTGGCAGCGCGCTGGATTCATCACTTCACTGTGCTCGGCAAACACTTAAACATACGCAGCTATAAAAAAGTGCCTTTGTTTTGGTAAAGGGCTTTTTACGACAGTTTGCGAATATAATTTCGCACACAACGAGACTACTCCTCCCTCGCTCTCGTAGGCGAGAAGTCGCTCTAAATTTCGCATGTGCTTGAATAGACACAGTCGCGATGAGTTCAACCGCATGTTAATGCCTTAAAAATGATGGAAAGCCAGGTGGAGCATAGTAGCACTAAAGCGGTATGTGTCAAAGTTCTGAGCGGTAGTGTTTGACTATTACGAAGCCAAATAAACCGTTTGAAGTGCGGCGAGTCTAACTCTCGCCTGCCTCACTCACTCTCTCAGGCTGGATGACAGAATCCAGCTCATTTAAATGATCGTGGCTGCCAAATTTGTGAGTTTAGCCACCTAGACCAACACGAAACAGAGCTTAGAGATGGATTGGAAAGAAATGAGAAAGAAAGAGATGGCGAAATGTGTGAAAAGAGAGATGGAAAGCAAAACAGCTGCTGATAAGGCAGCCTGAAAAAGAGTTGCTGAAGGGGGCTCCCTCTTTCTTCAAAGCGCACACTCTCTCTCTCTTGCACGCACACACACACTCTCGAACGCTGTCATACACAAACCACTCGCTCTACTGTGCAGCCACAGCACAAAAGGAAGACGGGCAGGAGAAGAAAAAATGCAGTAATGCGCTTGGTAAGCAGAATAACAGGGAAAAAATACCTGTTCCACCATCTTGCTCCCTTTTTCCTCCATAAACTAAGCAGCTGCCTTAGTCCCAATCCCTGCAGCATCTGCCTAAAGCAAGCATCAATTATAGATGAGGGTGTGTGTTCACCGCTGTGTGTAGCGAGAGGGAGAGACTGAGTGTGTGAGTATGTGAGTGGGAGGGAAAGGAGGGGTGGAGAAGGAGGAGGAACTAATGCAAGCAGAAGCTAAGCTCCAAAATTTCTCTCTCTCTCTCTCTCTGTTCATAACTAATGTGCGACCCTCTGAAATGTTAGCGATTCAGGCCATTTGGCAAGCATGTAAACTAAATTTAATTTAGAGCTGTGATATGGATAGTGAAAAGATGTGAAAGCTGAGGCTGTTGTCTGTCTGTGAATGTGCAGCTGATGGATTTGTATTGTATGCTTGTATCTCTGATGCTGAAATAAACACTAATCTTTTTGAATCCCTCTTTTTTAAACATTGGTTTTAAACTATGAAGTACGGAGCCCCTAAAGGGATATGATGATGGGAAAAAATTAAATGGGAGGAAAAATTATATTTCAAAGCTGTCTTCTAATTAATGCTTTGCGTTCGTTTGCAAACCTTTTGAGTTTTTTTTCTGTGAGGGAATACAATGTTTCTCAGGGAATGCAAACGTTTTTGCGAGGGAATGCAAACTTTTTGCCAGCGAACACAAAGTTTCTAGGGGGAACATGAATCTTTTGCAAGAGAACAAAAAAAAAAAAAAAAAAAAAAAAAAAAATATATATATATATATATATGTGTATATATATATGTGTATATATATATATATATATATATATATATATATTTTTTTTTTTTTCCTCCCATTTTTTTTAAGGGCTCCATAATGAAGAGACTGTTTTAGTGTAAAGTAGGAAAATGTAGAATTATTTAAAAATCAACATATTCTCTTAAAGCAAAAAGCAGATTTCACATTTACTCTGAAAAAAAAAAAAAAAAAAAAAAATCAACAAATCTAAAAATCTAGGGAAAATAAATAAATAAATAGCCTTTTAATAAAAACATATGTTCTCTAAAAACCACTCTATTTTTAAAAAAAATCCATATATTCTCTGAAAACAAGTCAAATTAAAGCTGCAAGCAGCGTTGAAAGGGCCCTCGCACCCGGGGGCACCGCCACTCGGTGGCCTTAGGAAAACAGTGAACAGTGGGTGGCAAATATATTAGAAATATAGCAAAGTAATTTTGATGTGCCACACTTCCTGGTGCCAGCTGGTGGTGCTTTGACTATAACTAAATTTTAGCATGTAGATGTCTTCAGGCCAGGGAACTTATCAAATATGTGAAGTTTGTGGCAGATTGGACATTAGACATGTATATTTGAGTTGCAACAACTTCCTGTTTCATGACGATAATATCAGAGATTATATTATTAAAGGGAGATGAGAGGGTCTGTATCTCTTACCATTGGAGAAAACGTAACTTAATCACGTGCGGCACCTCTCAGCCTATCGTGTAATGGCCTCTGGTCTCCTTTCCTGCGTACTGGCAGCCTTTACCACAGCTACAGTGTTAGCATTAGCCGTTACGCTTTTTTGGTTAATGGTTGCAGGCTTATCATCTAGTGGCTTTGATAATATCATGCTTTAGCACTCAGCTAAGTGTTGCTAGCATGTTTTAGAAAGTTTGTAGCATGTTTAGCACTCAATTGCATATTTTAGTATGTTGCTGCTAGTAGTGCATCACAGTGTTAAACACGTCATTTCCTGTTGCCAGTGGGTGGCGCTATTACTATAACTGAATATTATCATGTAGACGTGTTCAGGGCAAGACTGTTCTCAAACATGTGAAGTTTGGGGCAGACTGGACCAGTTTTGTGTCGTTAATCGCATACATTAGCACCAAGTGTATCATGATTTTTACATGTTTCTAGTACGTTTGGTACTTCATGGCATATACAAATGTGTTTCTGGGAGTGAATTACAGTGTAAAGCATGCCATTTCCTGTTGCCAACAGGTGGCGCTATGACTAACTGAATATTGCCATGTAGATGTCTTCAGGTCAGGACTCTAATAAAACATGTCAAATTTTGGGGCAGATCGGACATTGTATGCCCAAATTACAACAAAGTCAGGCCGCCACGGACACGCCCTTCAGCGAAAACTCAAGATCTTTGCAATTTAACGTCGCAAAGGCCTTTAGATTAGACTTACCAAATATGATGTTTATCTGATAAATCTCTAGGAGATTTTAGAATGTCTGGAAATGGCAAAAACTTCAAAATTTCAAAATATCTCAATTCTTGTTGGGTTTTCAGATTTAGCTCACAGGGACTTTTTTGTAGGTATTGGGCTGTTATGCTACATGTGTCTACCAAATATCATACCTGTACATGAAACATAGTGCGAAGGGCACTAAATTGAAATTTTGTAGGTGGTGCTATTGAGCTATTTTGCCACACCCAATTCTGAAACCCATATCAGACGTAAATTTTCACCACTTCTGACGTGTGTGCAAAGTTTCATGAGTTTGAGCATGTTTAGGCCCTCAAAAATGTGATTCATTTCAGAGAAGAAGAATAATTGACCGAGCAATTCCAATAGGGTCCTCACACCATCAGTGCTTGGGCCCTAATTATATTACACAGTTTAACAAATTTAGTTATTTTTTAAAAATTAAATAAAATAGTAATACAAAAATAATGCTGGGTGAGCATATGTGGTTGTTTCACATATCAGCAGGACTGCATAAACTTTACAAATTCAAGCCCAATTTTCTCAATATGTTTAAAAATAATCGGGAACTTGTATAAGAAGCTCGGCTCCTCACTCCTGATGGGAAAGAATCACACAGGCAAAAAAAAAAAAAAAAAAAAATTACACTGTGTATGCTTGATTTCTTGCAGTAAACAAGAATCATAATGTTTATTTAATCAAGTATCTGGTGCTTGGATGGTAAGGTCTGTTTATGGTTTGGTTCATTTAAGGACGTGCAACTCACTGAAAGTGAGTACTGACCCCTTGCCATCCATCAATGCTGTGGATTTTGGTTGGGCCAGACTGAGAGGTAAACAGGATCAAGATCCACTGTCCTTGCTCTTTCAAACACACTGACTTGCACAGCGAAATCCTGGGCCAACTCTTGGAAAAAAGAGAAAATGGCTGAGGCAAGGCCTTCTTGAGCCCCTGCTGGGTCTGCCCTTTCTTTCCTATAGATTGGACGTTCGATCAACCTTCACCTTTGTTTTCTCCTCTCGCTCAATGCAGGATTCTCACCACAGGCGCTCCTTGTGTGTGTGAGTACGCATGCGAGTATGGGTGTTTAAGGATCGACGTGCTGCCCCTTTACTCCAGACAGTCAGCTGGCTTCTGTCCAGGTCCATGGAGTGCCACTTCAGCTGGACACGCTCTCAGCTTAGAGGGCAAACCATTCCCCAACAGTGACATACGGCTATAGAGCGGGGCAGGACCCCCTCGATTGTTTATTATCTCAGCCGCTCTTCCTTCCCATTTAGCTTCGCACTATGTTTTCAAACAATTCAGCGTTCGCACACAGTGTGCGTTACCCAAGACTTCTTGGGGAGTTCGCCATTTGGTGAGTGCGTGATAACTCGCAAAGCCAGACATCAAATCGCACTCCCTCTCTCAGAGTAAACAAATTAATAATGCAAGAGGTTTTGTAGCGCATGGGTGTGAACTATTTTGAAAGTAACCCATTTCCCAGCAGGAGGCTACCTTTTAAACATGCAAACTCAAAAGAAAAAGGGACCCGGTAGACGTCGTGAAAATATAACCGCCCCCACCAGAGAAAAGTTTTCCGCTGAAGGTTCAAAGGTGAAAGGAAGCTGAGATAGCATTGTAGCTCTGTGGGCACTGTTCATTTGTACACATTATGACTAAAATATCCTTCAAATTTAGTGAACATTTGTCATGGCCACAAAAATAACCATTTTTTCCCAAATGACACGCTATACACCATGCACTTATACTCTGCGCTATGTACTCAACCATCTTTGGTAGGTATTTAACATTATTTTGGCATCAAATATTGAATTCTGACAGCCCCTTCCCCTCTGTTACATAAGGAAAACTGACAATTGAGTGCATAAAGTGTCCAACATCTTTTGGTTAATTAAGTACAACTGGGCATTTAAAGTGCACTTTTTCTTTTTGGAATTTTCCATGTGAACACACTACTTTTACTGTTTATACCACAAAATGGCACAGAATAGTGCACAAGTTTTAACTTTTTAATTCAAACCTTTCACAAAAACCAACTTAAACATCCTTGACGAAATCAAACAACCCTTCGTTAACAGATTAACATTGCCAGCGGGACGCTTCATTTTGCGAGCAAAGAGGTGCACCGAAGCCCAGAGTTAATGGGCTAGACGGCGGATGAGCCGAGTGGCGGCTAACCTTGCCTTGTTTCCCATTATCATATTAGTCGGCATTAGCACAGGAGCTCTCGTCTGCCACCGCTCAGCCCTATGCCGGCATTAGCACACCATGCAAATGAAGATGTAAAGAGGAATCAGTTCATCAATCACATTCGCAAGGGGATAGTGTGCGCAGGAAGAGGATTAGCTGCGTAGTCCCTGGACCCCGCGCAGGTCTCCCTCCTGTCACACAGCGTCTTTAATTAAACATCTTAAAGCACTCGCCAATAGCACTTCCTGCATAGTGGGGCTGCACTTGCCATTTGTCACAAGGCAAACATCTCTGCAGTCCTCTGAACAGTGTGTCGACAAACTCTTTTAGTAATCCTCCTCCAGAAGCATCTCCATCTGTGCAACCGTAATAAGCTAAATCATCACCTGATGGGAAATCAGACATTACTGTGATGACAGTAGCAGCTCTGGGTCTTTTAAAAGGCAAACAAAGGAAGCCCTTTACACGTAATGGGCAGCAAATAAAAAGGGCCACCGTTTTATTTTCAGGTCAAGTGGTTCTAGAGAGAATGGTAATGGGCATATATGCACTGGTTGTGAGTTACCATGCGCTGGAGTGTATCCCCAAGCAGTTTAATTAGTATTAAAGGCTGATCTGGATTAAGTGGGTTGCTGTGATGGACACAAATCCTGTCAAGTCGATACCAATAACAGAAGAAATCTCTGTAGGATCACAAAAGAAACAGCCGGGCCGCTGAATGGATGCCGCCATTGAGGCCACCGCCGAGGGTCTCCGTGCATAAAACCATTATTCTGCAATTCCGGATGTGTTCCTGCTACATAAATCCAGACCAAATAGGGCCTCTGGTGGATATGCACACACTTAACCCTTAAATGCATTCCTCGGGTCTTTATCGACCCGGGACGTCATTCACTACCCTCCTCCTCATTCATTTTTTTAAAGATAGACATCAACATTCTTAGTATTCCTCAATCAATTCATTATAAACAATATAACAAGAAAAAAATCATAAAATTATAAAAGAATGCCTGTTTTCCCAATCATTTTTTGTAAAAATTGTATAGGGTCGCTAACGACCCGAAGTGTGTATAAGTGTACGTATATATTTTTTTTCCGCACAACAATAACTGAATCTTTGATGACGGAATAAGTACAATTCACCTTTATTCCACAAGGTGGCAATGTCTGATACACAATGATGAAGTGACATTTCATTCAGACAGAAAACCAGAGAATAGGAAGTATCATTAGCAAAACGTGAAATGGCTCAGCGATTTACTGCAGAGCAAGTTCTGAAAGCAATCAAATATTAGTGTCACTCACACTTGATGGATCTGGTGAAGCTGTCAGCGATCAAAATATTGATTTTTAAGATGTTGAAAATGATATGGTTTTTTGAGATTGTGAATGGGCTCATATTCACGATCTTAAACATATTCTCAAAGCTATAATTTGCTGAATGTACTGGGAAATGAGCTGACAAGGACAGTGATGATGACATAAAACATCTGCTCAAAATGAGCCCTTCCAAGCTCCAAAAGGTAACAAAATAAGCTTTATTTTATTCTTCTGTAATTGTTACTCTAATATCAGAGGAGTTTTATATTATTGAGACAGGTAGAGATCCATTCGTATTAAATATAGATCCGGGTCGCTAAAGACCGAATATGTAAGAATGATTGGTGAAACAGTCATGCATTTAAGGGTTAAGCACATGACCATCACTCGAAGGTGAAGCTGATATTTCAATAGGGGAGACCTGGGATGGTTGTTTTTTTGTGCAACTTTTCAAACTTTCAAACAAGTTTCACACATCAATTTCTGCTTATACACTTTCCCATTTTGTTAAAACTAGTGTTACAACCCTAAGCTGTACGCTCAGACATGATATTTGTAGTTTTTATTTACATTTAGGTCAAAGTTTTATATAATAGTAGAGTTCATCAAAGAACCTGCTGAACTGATACAAATTTCAAAGTGGTTACACTGTTGTTACATCTCACTCAAAATTACAACTGTCTCCGGTATCCCCTACTGTAAAGAGTCTTTTATGAAACATTCTTAAAATGTTTTGGCTTCATTTCTTATTGGATGACACAAACTGATTATTCTGATTTCAGATCAGTAATGTTAAACAGGTCAGTTTCATCAGATCTGGTCTTGTGGAAACCTTTGTGAACTCTCTGAGAAGACTCTACTGTAAATGTTATGTTTACCTTTTTTAGAGTCCACACATACAATTTTCCTTGCTGGCTCTCAGACGAGTTCGGCCTTTTGTTTTAGACTGCTTTGGCACACACATCTACCCAACCACACACAGCTTAAAACCACAGGCAACCATTTTGTGAGTTGAGAATACCAATTTGAGGCATGGTTTCACTGACAGACTTAGTCTTTGCTTCGGTCTAATGGTATTGGATGATGTTTTTATAGTCAGTGAGATGCAATAATAAGATCTCAATAGCTGGCTTGCATGAGAGCCTGAAGTGGGCGTATTTTGAACACAAAGCCATGCAATCATAACCCAGTTCCTTTTCCCTGTTGAACTCAGAGAGAAAATATAAACTCTTTTGGCTTGCATATTGCCAGCCTCTCTGAGAACACAGTGTGCACGGTATGAAGAGGCAGTAAAAATGGGCCTGCACCCTGATGCTACTCAGAATTTCGGATGAGAAGTACTACCTAGACAACCGCAGATAATGACCAGCACGCTGGTTGGTACATTGCCTCCTGGGCCATCATTTCATAATAACCAAATGATATGACATTTGTGCACACAATCACTTGTACGGTTTCTTTATACAACGACAGTGGATTTTCATTCTCCTATATTATTTGAAAGCCTTTGGAAAAAGGTGGTTGGGTATAGCAGTCACACATAAAAGAGCAGCGGCACACATAAAGGAGCATGAATGCAAATGATCCCCTTCAGGGGCACTTGCCTCGCGGCATGGACTAGTGTTGTCAAAAGTACTGACCGCGATACCAAGTCAGTTCTGAAATTTTAAAAATATGACACTTTGAGCGGTGTTTAGCAGATTCTGATTGGCCTTTGTGTTCATGCGCTCAACAGATATGTCTGTGATTGGCTACAATGATCAACACTTCAAAAACATGTTGTAAATAAATATCAATGACCGGTCCTCTGATAGACGCCTGCTTTCAAATCGCTTTTCAAATTCAAACACTTCCGTGTGCTTTCAAACGCTCCTGTGCGTTGATCATTGTAGCCAATCACAGACATATCTGTTGAGCGCCTGAACATAAAGGCCAATCAGAGGTGTTTACGAATCTGCTCAACAGTGCTCAAAGCATCAAATTTTTAAAAATTTCTGTACCGACTTGGTCAGTACTTTTGACTTTTCTAACCCTAACCCCCATACTCAACCCCCCAATATAAAGCAGAAAAACATGTGCTGGTTTTGATATAATACATACTTATTTAATTTTTTAAATATATATATATATATATATATATATATATATAACATTAAAAAGAAAAATCAGAAAAATATAAAATGTGTGTGCGTGGGTGTATATATATTTTTTCTTCATAGAATATTTCTTAAAAATATATCAAAATATATTTTAAAATAAATTGAACCAAGACTAAAAATTCATGACACGCATAGTGTTTGAAGCTTCATGGATGACCTGCCTAAATGAATATAGATTGAAACTACAACAGCGAGAAAGAAATAAGAGCAAAAGGTTGGTAGAATCAGATGGCATGTATGCATTCAGAGCCGCGTCCCCCTGCAGCTGTTCTCTTCCTGCCAGCTTTCCTCTGATACACATCAGTCTCGGCCAGCATGTTCCAGGGCTGGCCGCGGCTTCAGATGAGGAGCTCATATACATTTCCAGATCACAAATTCATCGCCTTCCCCCCACTGCTCCACTGGAACAAATCTGCTTTCCATTCAATGTCACAAATCTCATGTTCTAGTAGGGTTGAACTTGGAGGGGTTTGAACTGTGTTGGATGCGTCTCTCTCTCACCACACAGAATGTATCCCTCTCTGCTACTCTAGAGACTGTCGGCCCTCCCCGCCACTCACAACTCAGCCCAGCACGCCCACTAAACATTGGCACTGTCGCTAATAAGCCTAGGTCGTTAGTGTGCCATGTTTTGGGCTAATTTTCTAATCAGAGAGTCAGGGTCACCACCCAAAACCCTCCTTGTGCTGAGAAGTTGTACCACTTCCTCCTAAACACACACACGCACGCTTGGGCTCCCATGTGCTGTAATTATATGTGGTGGATGTCATGTGGGTGAAAAGGGAACGCGTGGCAGGCAAAGGCACTCAGCAGCAGGGTCTCGGCCATATGGAGACAGCCTGGAAACTGTCAGGCTCACTTAATAGATGTTATCCTTTGGGACTCGGGAAAGCAGGTTCATATGGAATAAACACAGCTCCTCTGGCTGAGCGCGGATCGCGACGTGAATCACTCCTTAACTATCTTTTCAGCAGCCTCGCTTCTCTCCTACTTTCTCCATTTTGTCAATTTCTAAGGGGTCTCATTAAGGGTGAAATAGATTCGTCACCGTAGAGACAAGACATAGAGGAGAATTAAAGAACTATTTTCTCAAAACAGATTCACAACATTTGTGCCCATCTCAGAAGTTGAAAAACTATGTGGCTGCATTCTTGCGAAATCTGCAAAATCAGCTTAGTGTGTCTGTGCTAAATATAGTTAGCACAAAAGTTTAACAGTCAATTATAAATGAGCTAAAAGTAACATACAACAAAGAGAATGCCACAGCAGCAGGCCGGCTCTAGGGTTATCTAAGCGAGCCTCAGAAATCTTAATTACAAGTTAGCGTCGCCGCTATGCTTTAGCAGTGTGCGGGTAATTCTATTAGGAGATCTCGCACAGACGGCTCGTGTTGCCTTTGAAAGTGTTGCATACTTGGCTTTTTCATTTCTTCATCATGTTTCATCAATTGTAGATCAGCCCTGGATCAACGATTTGTTTGTGATGTGGGAAATTGTGTTTCTGTGGGTGTTGAAGGCAAAGTAGCTTGCGGCTAACAAACGCTAGCTTCAGTCTGGGATGGGGTTTGAGTCATCGCCCTGTGATCACAATGAGACATAAATTGGAGTTAAACAGTAGCACTACACTGCAACCGGCTAATAATGTTATTAGGAGGATCGTAGCTTATGTTTTTATGCTTAAAATGCCCAAATCTTTCTGATTGTTTTGTTCATAGCATAAGCAGTGTATACATATATCCATGCGCATGCATAAAATTACCAAATATATGAAATGAAAACGTGGACATCATTAGTTCAAAATATCATTGAGTGTGTTTACCTGCATCCTCATAATGATTATAAGGGCATTTTTGACAATATAACTTTACCTCATGTAAACGCAATACTTCAATTAAACTAATGTGATTAAGCTCATAATTGTAGTAACCATACTCACATTAAATTATGCGGTGTATGCCGATTTTAATAGCAATAAACATGCATATGTAAACACCTTAATCACATTATTACAACTCTCACCACAGAGCGCATGCTCGGACGTACACAGATGCCGTGTGTTGTTCACACAGCTTCATGAATGAACTCTGTGACATTATTCTGAAGTTTTCCCTCTACTCCGAATCTATACACTCTGTCAAAACAACTTGCTGCGCAGTCTCTGCTCAGTATCTTCATCCAGAGACAGCGCAAAGAAAGTGATGCACTGTAGGCAAACCCAGTTACAGCAGCAACATTGCGATGTTCATCAAGGCGCCGAATAACCTTCCAATACGTCAAATGTGTTTTGCAGTTGATGTAAGTAGATTAAAACAGTGGCCAGTAACATATCTGAATTCATCATTTGTATAAAGGCGGTAAAAATAACCACACTTTCTAGCGAATAATTAGAATAATGAAAATTGCATGTAAACGGGAGTGAAGAGGTTTGCTTTTGTCAACGAAACATCTTACTGCAATTAAGTCCTTACTTTGGTTATTGGAAATAATTGCAATATTGGTGCACATGTAAATGTAGTCATTTAAATTTCCAGCTGTTTGTGAGACAATTTGGTGTATTTTTGTCTACAATAATTAGTAATACTGTGATGAATCATTTA
This sequence comes from Hypophthalmichthys nobilis, assembly GCA_037950665.1. Lineage (NCBI taxonomy): Eukaryota > Metazoa > Chordata > Actinopteri > Cypriniformes > Xenocyprididae > Hypophthalmichthys > Hypophthalmichthys nobilis. The sequence goes on along the minus strand of CM075475.1, from coordinate 26,946,767 downwards.
AATAATTATTACATGAATCTAATGCAATAAACTAAAGAGCATTCAAAACTACTTAGTAAAAACTAGGTTTTTCTAAATAATTTAGATGTCATATAGCTGACTTCAGACAAGTTTCTATGTTTTTAGTAGTTTCTTATTCTTTATCCTAAAACTGTGCACCACTGTCCTGCAAAGTTTAGCTCAAATCCTGATCAAACTCACCTATACCTGCAATTTTCTAGTAACTCTGAGATGTTGATTAGCTTGTTCAGTTGTGTTTGATTAGGGTTGGAACTAAACTCTGAAGGACAATGACCCTCCAGGACCGGATTTGAGGAACTGTTTTGAACAAACAGGTCAACCTTTGCAGGCATACACTTTGTATGCATGTGACGATCTGCAAGTGCACACTTGTGTGTGTGTGCAAACCCAATTCAGCCCTAATCTCCCATGCAGTACATGAAGTTTTGTAGTCGCACATGCAATATGTCAGTCGTCACAGCCATGAATGCGACAGCAGCATGAACACAAAGTGCTCATCAGGCCAGCGCATCTCCTGCAGACACTGATGCTTGTCAGGTACAGGTGATTTTAATTACAGCCATTATTTACACAGCTGAAACAAAGTGGCAAGGTGGCACTGAACCAGGCTGTCAGGCAGCCACACACTCATACTGGCTGGAGAAAGCTCATCTCCTTGCCTTACTCGTCTTTCTCTGCTCCATCCAGCCCACCCCCTCCTCACAGTCTTCTATTTCTCCCCCTGTCTCTTTCTCTCTCTGTCTCCCTGCCCTCCTCCCATTCTGGGTGAAAGGAACATGCAGTAAGAACATTAATCACACATCATGTTTAACCTTGGAATCATGTCATTTACTGTTAGCATTACTGTCTGCACTGTATCATATGAAGTTAGCCTAATATATATTATGCATTTATTTATTTATTACACTGCTCTTTGGAATGCTTCATTTTGACTGATCACACGCAGCTCTCTGCAGTGAAATATTTTATATAAATTTATCATTTTATATAAAGTTGGTTAAACTGTATAATGGATTTTTGTCGCTGGCAACTGATTTCCTACATAGCTGTGCTAGTTTCATGCCAGCACGGCGCTGTCTCTTTCTTTTCACATAATGAAACAATTTCAACTCAAGATCAATATTCCATGTCCATTTATCTATTTATTTCCTAAGAAGCTGTATAGTAACAGAGATAATGTCCAGTCATCAGGTCATTATTGCAAAATAAAGCACTTTATGATGATACAAGATCAGATCACCTAGTTTGTGATACTGACCAAGTGAATATATATACTGTATATACACACACACACACACACACATATAATTCTATATTTTAACTTGTTATAATATAATTTTAAGTATGCAATACTTTTTTTCAGTACAACTATATTTTTATAATCAACTCTCTCTCTCTTTATATATATATATATATATATATTACATTAGTAATAATCAGTAATAATATAACTATTGAAAAAATGCAATATATATTTTATTAATTATATTATTAACAAAAAAATTTGAGTTATGTTTATATACAGGTTTAACCCTCATGTTGTGTTCGGGTCATTTTGACCCGAAGAGGATTTTCCCGTACCTGAAAATGCTAGTTAATGTTATCGCATTGGACTAAAATTTACTGACTTTACTCACACAGAGTCTAACAGCTTCCCAAAATTTTTTTTGATAATTTTTGTAATTTTTTGTGTTTTTCCCCCTCCACATTGTAACCCTTGTGGTGTTCCCGGTCAAAAATGACCGGCCTACAAAAATAGCTTATAAATCATTTGTTACGCTATGTGATAGAACTATTTTATGTCAACATGAAATGCACAGAAAATGCAGACTAAGGATGTTCAGGTCAAAGACCAGTCATATGATTAGCTTAGATCATTACAAACCAATCACCAGAACAAATCACAGTGAAGAAGACATTGATTTTTACTCAACTGTAAGACTTAAATGTGCATGTATCTTTCTATTCATAGAGACTCACTCTGTTGTCGTGACGAGTGACTTCCCGGGCGTAAATAAAACTTCATTTCTGCAAAGAGCAACTTGGAAGTCGTGTCAGGTATATGCTGCGCAGCTAAGGAATAGAAGTACTAAAGATTCTACGCTCAAAAGACCACAGCAGAGACAGTGATAGTGTTGGAAGACTATAGAGTCGCCCTCGGGGTGAGGCTGTAATACTCAGAGTTAGTATTAATGATCCTGTGTCGGACCAGCGTACACCTGAGAAGGACGGTGAGAGTGTATAGATGCTAAAGACCTGTGTGCTCATGTGTGATTGAGGTAGTGATAGTAGCTTCTTGACGGGACGCCGTCACCTTACTTCGGGAAGGGAATTGCCTCGAAGTATTGAAGATGTATTAGAAGTATTTGAGAAGGGAATTACCTCGAGATACTGTAGTATTATATTGTATTATCTTCGGGACGGGAATTACCTCGAAGGTACTGTAGTACTGTGTTGGTACTGTAGTATTGTATTGTATTATATTCGGGATGGGAATTACCTCGAAGGTACTGTAGTACTGTATTGGTACTGTAGTATTATATATATTATATTGACAACTGGAGGTTGTTTGAATTGTCAGTGGTGAAGTCGGATTAGTACTGGGAATTTCCACGACAGCTATTTTATCACCAAATATTGGATTAAATCTTTTTGTCAACTTGTTTTCTTTAAATTAGGACAGTTTTTTGTGCTATTTTGCAATAAATAAAACAAAATAAAAACTATTTCAAAACAAATTTCCTGTTTAAACAGTAAAGCACACTAATGTGATAAACAGTGCAATTTTTTTTCATATTTTATGCAAAACCGACACAATTATTCACAAATAAGTTTTTTATGTTTTTTACTCAAAAACTGAAGTACTTGAGCTCAGATACGATCAATCAGCTCCAAAAATAAATACAAAACCTGTCCTAACTGAAAGAAAACAATCTGACAAAAAGATGACCTGATCATTTTTGACTGGGAACACCATGAGTGTTATAGGGTTTTCAACACAGCACAAGGGTTGAAAAAACAATAAATCCCAGATTTTAATTGTTGGACCTCACTGTATATTATAAAAAAGCCTCCATCTCTTCCCTTTCTTTTAAGACCACTGAAATCATCCTCAGCTTCCAGGCCAGCTACAACATTCTTTGAGATAACAGGAACCGTATATTATCTGTGGATCGATGGCAAGTAAGAGGGTAGGACATTAATACTGTTTGATCAAAGAGCTGTCCTATTTCTGGTTTGTGTGAAGAAAAAAAAGTAGGGGGGTGGGGGTAAATGACATCAACAGTGGTAACGAGGAGAACAAGAAACGGGGTGTGTGTGTGTGCGTGTGTGTGAGGAAACAAAGGCTAAGACTCTGGCAGATGTTGCAGGGTCTCTGATGACTGTGTCATGACAGATGTTGTGAAGCGTAGCTACGATAGGTATGACCAGACCTAATGATTTCTGGAGCGAGCGCACAGGTACACTAAGAGCAGAACTAATCACACACAGATGGACACACACAGAGAGCTGCAGGAGCAGGCCAGGACACACAGATGTCTCTGCCAGAAACGAACTCACAGCCCTCCGGGAAGGCCGGCGAACGAGCTCCATCTCCAATCGGTTTCTTTAATCATGACTATTAAAGCACGTGCTGTTGGATGCATTTCAGTAATGACCTAAACAGGATGAGACATTATCAGGTATGACATGAACAGCTCAAACAGAAGGTATGAGATGCACATATTTTCTACTACAAAGACTAGTGTGGTTGACATGATTTATGATCAGACGCGTTTCTTGCGCGTAGTCGCAATGGGGAATGTTGAGCATGGAGGAGAGACAGCCCATCTTAAACATTTTATCCTGGACCCCATAAATTTAGGAGGCGATCATACGTTCACAGCCGGATGGAGCATAACAACAGAACGTAGTGGTTATAAGGTGCATTTTTAAAAGGTAATATAGGTGTATTTTTGAAAAATGCAATATTGATCATGCAAGACATTAAAAAAGGCCAAACATGTCTGTTTATATTCTATATACTTTTCTATATATATATATATATATATACACATATTTACATTTAGTCATTTAGTAGACGCTTTTCTCCAAAGCAACTTACAAATGAGAATAGTAGAAGCAATCAAAATATGTATATATATATCCCATTTATAAATAAATAAAAATATAATTAACAGACTAAATCAGAACAATACATGATTTCAGTAAAAATTAGTCTCTTTATCTGTCTTTTTTAAAAGCTAAAAATATTCAAGCTAAAACAAAAATTTGAATAAGCTAGTCGACTAGATGACTAGTAAACCAATCCTGTATATACAAATTCTGTTTCAGTTAAAACATAAAGCCTTTAAACCAGCGCAAATTAATTGCACAGCGTTTCATGTGCAAGATTTATCTGTCCTAATCTGTATTATGGGAGCTGTGGATTAATTGTTTCATTTTCCCTATATTGGCCAATTTCATGCTTTTGCACAGTTTGAAAATATTTACACTAGTTACAAACAATTAATTCAATGGCTTGTTAGGCAGCCCAGTGATTTTCTGTGCGAGCGCAGAATGGAGGGTTGGCATCACGTGTGTGCGCTCACATGTGTCTTCATGAGTGAGTTTAGAGAACTGGCATCTGTCATAATTACGTTCACTGTGTTGACAAGCCTCGCCGTCTAACAAGATACATCCCATTATTGCCAGATGTTTTAAAATTGCCATTATAAATGTTTACACTGTGTAGTAACCCAAGCTATTAGTTTCGACTAGCGACATAAAATACTCCAAAAGCCAGCATAAAAACATTAGTGTCAGCTGCTGTAAAAGTTGTGCTATTAATTTTAGCAGAGAGGATGCAACGTCTCTAAATATGGCCCATCTGTTATGGCGTCAAATGGCCCAAATTACTTTACGTAAACAGTTCTATCAAATTATTTTCATCACTGTTTTCACCGCAAACGCCAGACGCTCAAAGTTAAAAGGTCGTATTTCAGCATCATCCATGCACCGGCACGTCCGCTCAGTACGCCTGCGCAACTTTGAGCGCATATGTCATCGGTTAAACAGGCCGCACGCCCATTTTCGCCGTTTCCCCATGTGCCACGATAGCTGTGTAATGTTAACACAACACTGTGGGAATGTGAGGTTGAGAGGTGCAGTGAAAATTTATCACTGTAAATTAAAGGTATGACCGGTGGAAGCCCAAGAGTTTACACTGGGGTTATCAAGGGCTTCCACACATCAGCATCTCCTATCACACATCCGACGGTTCCTGTGAAGTGTCATAAACTGCCGGGCCCATTTGTGGATTCCCGCAAAGCCCCCAGGGCCGTCTGCTTTACCAAACACAAAAGCAGTGTTGCCGTTCTCTCTCTCTCACTCTCTAAAGTCAATATATGTGGTTCTTTGTCTCCTCATATCAGGTATTTTTTCCTATCTGAGTTGAGCCCAGGATCATAACCCCCTCCTATCTCCCCTAAAAAAATAGACTGCTGGGTTGGGAAATGTAGTCCTGTCTTGTTAAAAGGATAGAGTTATGCTTTATTTTGAGGTTCCACATTTGATATTCTACTACCTGTAAGTAACTTTGCATCTACAGTACATGTCAACTAACTCTCATTAGAGTGTTAATAGACTGTAGACAGTGTTACTGTTAGGTTAGGGTTAGGTGTTTTTGGTAGGCTTAGTAGAATAAGTTGACATGTAGATGCAAAGTTATTTATAGTTAGTAGAATATCTAAAGTGGACCATCAAATTAAAGTGTTACCAAGGATAGTTCACCCTTACAAAAATGAACATTTTGTTAATTATTACTCTCCATCATGTTGTTCCAAACCTGTATGACTTTCTTTCTTTGAATACAAAAGGATATTCTGAAGAATATACTGCTTCAAAAATGATGCAAAAGCATCATGAATGTATCATAATAGTAGTTCACATGCTATATTACATCTTTAGTTGAGGCATATTCACAGATGAAAACAAGGCTGTGAGGGATAGACTTACAGTTTTTACAATGGCATGCACGGGTACTACATCACATCATTTTCAAAACTCACTTTCAAAACTGAGTTTTTTCTACTGATTTTTTTTTTTGAAAATATGTTTTGTCATCTGAACAATTGCCATGTTGTTAAACTACTATACAGTACAATCCATTGAACACTTCTATCCCTCACTCCCTCATTATCATTATGGTCAAAAATGATATAGGCTATGACACGACTGACCAAGGTCTATATAGTCTTGCGTGAATAACAAACCAAAATTCAAATCATTATTCACTGGTAATCTCATTATGTCATTGAGTTGAAATCAAGCAACCGGATAAGACAGCGATTCTAGCGAACTAGCAATTCATGAATGAATCGTTCAGACTGGTTGTGTGAATCAAATGGTTCTTTTAAAAGATTCAACTTAGATAAACAATTCATTCACACACTATATCACCCTATATTTAAGTTTTATGAATACATATAATAGCCTTATGTGAGGAATTCAAGGCATTATTCACTGATAATATTACTGAGCCATTAAGCTGAACTCAAGCAATCAGATCAAGTCTGATTCGTAAATAAATCATTAAGACCAGTTGTGTGAATCAAACCAAATGATTAATTGAAAAGATTGAACTCAAATGATCAATTTAATTACATAATATATTTCAATTTACTTAAGTCTTCTGCATTCCTTCAATAGCCCTGAGTGAGTTTGAACCAAAATTCAAGTCACTATTCGCTGACTAGTCATTAAGTTGAACTCAAGCCATCTGATTCATGAATAAAATCATTCAGAGCAGTGAATCAAAATAAATGATTAATAGAAAAGATTCAACTCAAATCACAAATTTCAGCATCAGTACTTCTCACATGAATCATCACAACCACCAAAGAGATCTAAAGTGGATGTTTTCCTCACGCAAAGCTATTGTGTGGCTCAAAAGACCTTTTTATAATACTGTCATGAAGCCTTGAAACCTCCGAACCCCATTAATTGTAAAAAGAACAACCAGTACATTCTTCAGAACATCTCCTTCTGCATTCCACAGATGAATTAAAGTCATTAGGTTTGAAATGTCATAACGCTGAGTAAATGATGACCAAATTTTCATTTTTGGGTGAACTTACAGCTTTTACAGGCAGGAACGGTGCATCATAAGAGCTCAGGTAGATCAGCGGATTTGCTCTGCGGTGGTTGAGCAGGAAAGCCGTGGCTTTAGGAGCTTTGTGTCAGCTGATCCCAGCACTGCACAGGCTCTGTAGCACACACCAGGAAAAGCACAGGTCACCGGGCAAACGGGAGGGATGTGCGAGTATGCACGTGTGTGTGTGTGAGACTTGGCCCTTGGCATGTTTTCCTGATGCAGAGTGGGGGTGACAGACAGAGCTGACAGGCCAACCTTTGCACTGTGTAATAGACAGACAGGGAAGTGGGAACCGCACTCTGTCACGGGGGAATACAGACATAAACATGGCCACTCTATCACCCACACTTGCCTCAATGACAAAACATATTAGCGGTGGAGTTCTCAGTGCAAACCTCTGCGCTTTAAACTCGCTGATGATCTGCATACACACACACACACACACACTTAGTGCATGCGAGAAAGTGTGCCACCGTGGGACCGCATAGCCTGCACTAATTGCAGTTTTAATTGTTGTGGTGATTCTAGTGTGTCACTGATATATCTGATGAGTCTGACGTGACTTATTGACAGATCTCTAGAGCGTGCGCGGCGACCTGACAAAAACGCATTGATTAATTACTAGCCATCCAAGACAATTAACTGGAACAGAATGCGAAAACAAGCGGCGAGCAACTTTCGCCGCGCCGCCATCCTACCCTCGTTTAAACCCTCTGAGGATACATCAAACAATTTCTTTCCCTGCGTTTCCAAGGCAACGCTAATATATTAGCTCACCAGTGTTACTGGAAAGCATTTCACTTGACAGTTTTAAAAATGATTTAAAAGCCGGCTTAGTATGTGAATCTCATCCACACTACAGTAAATCAGGCTGTGGATGAATCCCTCTCCAGCTGCCATGAAAGGATCGGGGAGGGGAAGAGGCTCCTTTGCCTGTGGTCTTGCCGGAGAGGCTAGTTTGGGTGAAATATCTGCAGATTCCTGCTGTTCTCATCCATTGTTCACACTCTAGAAAAACCAAGCAGACACTTAGGCCATTTGTTTTCACAAGCCAAAAGTCTCAAAACACTAGCTTCTAATTATACACATTATACAGTATTGAGTGCATAACAGTTCGAGTGAAAAACTGAATTTGAGGAAAGTAGCATGCATTTCAGAATTTCTTTATACTTATTTATGACCTTTATGGCCTTTAATGACACTTGAGCTGCATAAACTCCACAAATCTATTTCAATTTGATTTGTGGACTAGAAATACTGCAGAATCTTAAATAACATGCCATAATGTTTATTTTGCAAATGTTTTTTTTTTTTTTGTTATACTAAAATGTTTAAATATTTCATATTAAAATGTTATTTTAAAATGTTCAAAATCTTATCCTTTTTTTCAGCAAGATTTAAAATCCCAGATTTCCAATGTCTGTAACAAAATTTCCATCTATGCACAAAAACAGGATTTTAAGAGGTTCCTAACATAAAATCTAACCCAAAAAGTTAAAAAAATTGGGGTCAGTAGGATTTTTATTTATTTATTTATTTTTAATTAAATAAATACTTTTATTTAGCAAGGACAAAAATTTACCAAAAGTTACTTTTACAATTTTACAAAAGTTTTTTACTTCAAATAAATGCTGTTCCTTTTAATTTTCTATTCATCAAAAAAAAAAAAAAAAAAAAAAAATTACAGTTTTCACAACAATATTAAGCAGCACAACTATTTTCAACACTGATAATAAAAAATATTTCTTGAGCAGCAAATCAGCATATCAGAATGATTTCTGAAGGATTTGAATGGTAACATAAGTATGCTCCCTTCAAAGATATCTCATTTTAGCCTAATTCTAAGACAGCATCACAGCCTTTGCAGAGAAGAATGCATTATGACTATCTCAGTAATTATGAATACATACCCAATATTTGTGAGAAGGGTATTTTATGGTTCAGTTTGAGTATCACACATTTAGCTTAGCAACATGCAAATATTAAACTCTATTGGAATTAATTGTGCTTAAATTGTGTTGAGCACAACATTTGAGGTATTGAGTGCGTTCCAAATTAGTCAGCTATAAAGTTCCATGAGAGTATGCTGCCTTAGTAGTCAGCTACCTATGTAAGACACAGGCAGCTCACTACGTTTTGGAACCAAGCCACAACCTCCCATAAATGAGGAGGTGAACGCTTTTGGAGAGGATCTCTGCTTCTTGCTCCCATCACAGCATGCACGTATCTGCTAATACTCGTCTATTCTACAGCGCTCTTCCTCTCCGCCCGCCGATGCATGACACCCTCTTACAGAGCCCTGCTTGCCGTTCTCTCTTTGCCCCCCCCCCTAACTTGTTTTATCTCCCTGAGTCTTTCTCGTTTTCTCTCCACCTCCGTCTCCCCCCTCCCTTCTTCTGGTGTGTTTCCCTGCCCCTCTCCGATTGAGCTCACTCTCCCCTAGACGGCGCAGGTTGGTGCTGGCGCACATAACAATTGCAGAGGAGCTTCTAGCACTTACAGTAAATGAAGCTCGGGCAGCAGCCCACTGAGATGCATTAGATTAGGTAATTGAGATATGAGTGATGGCGCAGGCCGGCCCCTGCCGCAGAGGTCTTGGAAATAAGCATTTGCCGCATCCAGCGTATTACAGCCTCAGATTATGGAGGGCCCTGATAGAATAATGTCAGCCGAACACAGGGCTAAAATTGAACTGTCAAGAACTGTCAAATACACAATAATGTGCTCGGCAAACCCAAGTCATTTCGCCACTCTGAACGGCTCTGGACTGGATGACGGACTATACGCCGGACCACATGAGTTTCAGAGTGCACTTTGAGAAAACGTGCATCTGATGTGTATTCAATTTGAGAAACTTGAGATGCTAATGATTTTAAGCAGAACTGCTTCCGTTGAGTCTCCTAACAGGATTTGCGAGGGGAAAACGTATTTGTTTCAGCACTGTTGGTTTTCTTTAAGAGAACACCTCGTTCCCTGCTGAATCTGCTGTGTTAGCGTGCTAAAATAATCACCTGTGTGTGGATTAATGGTTTTAATTCTGAGGACTGGCAGGGCGTAACCGCACGAATGTCCATATTTCCATCCGTGCCCTGCTAGCTGTGAAGTTAAATTGATTTAGGCCTTGGCATCTCCGAAACATGATGGCGTAAACAACTTGGCTTCAGTTCAGCACGTTTGTGCATCACAGAAAGAGACCTATATTTTATATATATATATATATATATATATATATATATATATATATATATATATATATATATATATATAGGTAAAGTTGAGATTTGCTGTAGAATATATATATATTCTACAGCAAATCTCAACTTTACCTGCATACATACAGTATAATCATGTGACAATCTATAAATGAGACCTATATATGTGTATATATATATATATATATATATATATATATATATATATATATATATATTCTACAGCAAATCTCAACTTTACACACATACATACAGCATATAATGTAAAACAATATATGTACTACTTTCCATAGCAAATCTCAACTGCTTGATTGTTTATATCGTTGGAAAATGTAAACAATTTTATTGCCCAGCTCTAATCTGCTAAATGTGACTACAGTAATAAGACATGAAGATATTAAGATATTATAAACATTAACATCTTGATTTTCTTTAAAGCTGCTTTGAAGCATTGTGTATTGTGAAAAGCACTATACAAATAAAATTCACTAGACTATTCATGGATATTCAGGGCTTATTTCCTTTACTTACAGAGTGTAGCCCTTAAGTGAAAACAAACCATATTATCACTAAATGTATAATAAGGTTGTAAACCATCCAAGCGTATGATAAAAAACAGCTCTCCGGGGATGTTTTTTCTTCTTTCCGGATTGAAGACAGAGATATCATCACTTGAAATAACCCACAAATCAATACCTCACCGTTAGCATGTGCTCACCAACTTCCAGTGGCAGCACTTCATTTAGGTAATGGCCTAAAGAGCCAGTGGGAAAAGAGTGGACTGACATGGCAGCCCCACGCAGCACACACAGCAGAGTGCACTTAAAGCACAGCCGACTAAATCAGGGCCAATTAGTGTGTCTGTGGACCGCAGCAGCTGGGCTAAGTCTGGGGGCAGAGGTGCTCGGGGCTGGAGCTGAAAAATTGTGGTAGTCCTGAAGCAGGCCTTTCCTGAAAGAAAGAGAGGAGGGGGGTATGCGAGGGAGAGATAGAAAGAGGACAGCGGCCCACTGTCGGTCAAAGAACACAGTGCACTCTTTTTCCTCTAACCTCGCCCCACATCAATCACGCAAGCTGGAGGTAGAGTGAGAAGTCAACTCGACCACTGAGGAAAAATATCTGTAATGATTGACGCAGGGGCTGTTGTGTTGACCTCTGCGCTTTTATGGACACTGACTGTAGTAAAACACTTTCATTACGGTCTTGTTTACTATTATGTGATGTATTCTGGAGTTTTATGACTCTTAATCCATGAATACAAGCTTTGAAGCCATCTTTATCCTAGTGTATTCCTAAAAACACGATATATACAGTACATCAACATATATACATATTTAAAGTTTACAGTCTTTTTCTTCCAGGAAAACAGACCAAACAGACCGGCTGCTAATGCAGCCAACTAGTGAGTATAAAGTCATGGTTGAATGTGACCTAACTAAAGACTATTTGCTATTAAAAAAAAAAAGAAAAGATTTGTGTATTTAGTATTTTCATGTTGAGTTATTTTAGTATTATTTATATACCACTATAGTATTTATTATTTTGAATCATCTTTTATTTTTATATTTAATTTAAGTTTAAGGCTTAAGAAATTTTTATGTGTTTGTCATTTTTATTAGTTTTTTTTTAATATTTCTTAATTTACTTTCATTTATTTTTATTTCAGTAATTTTAGGAAATTAGAAGTTTCTCATCATTTCAGCTTTATTTTGATTTCCGATTATTTTGATAACGATTTCTTTTTACTGATACAGCAATTATTTTTAATATTTTTAGTTTTAGTTAACAATAACAATGGTTATGGCCAATATTAAAAATTATGTATATTTTATATAGCACTAAAAGCTATAGTAAATCAACCATTTCAAGTGAATTTAGGCATCACAACATTATCATGTAATGTATGAAAACGGATATTGATGTTTGCAAAAGATTTCTTATAACAGTATTAAATCATAACTGTTTTTAAAGATTTAAAGTTTCAGTGAGTGTTAGATGATAGCAAAGTTAATCTAAAAGTAAAAATAGGGTATGTATAACTAATATCACATACTCACTGATACTAACACACACAACAAAAAACAAAAACAATGTGGTACTGATATATCATTGGTGAATCCCTAAAAAAATTTTTTTTTGCCTCTCAGCAATAGAAAATATGTCAACGTTCACTGTGATTTTGCCAAGTTTAGTCCTAACCCTATCCATACCCCTAAACCTAACCCTACCCATAACTTATCCCTAAAATGAGAGGGAAATGATAAGTGAATAACACTGATGTAGAAGCACCTAACCCAGGTTGTAACCCAAAACTTGACATAAACTGTAAACTTGTCCCTCAAATGTGATTGGTTGATTGGATTGTTGTTCCAGGATCAACAAAGATGTCGACTGAGGAACATGTTGTACTTGGTGAAATCACGTTCACCATTTGTCAACACAGGAGACAGAAAAGTGCAATTTACACAACAAAATGAGTTTGATTTGTTGTGGCGTGTGTATCCCCATCTCAAAAGTGGTTGTCTTTGCATCTTGACAGGGGCCATTAGATGCTCTGGCATCTCAAACATCCTGAAGGACAGAGCCGCTGCAGCAGGGTGGTAAGAACCTTATGTGGAGAACTTAGCGAAGGTATCTGCAGGACAAAGAGCAACCACAGCGGGACAATGAATGTGAACAATCCAAGCGTTTTATTCATCCCACTGTTGTCCTGAGCTGGGGCCATCATGCATAAGCACGCCACCACAAACAAAATGCAGCATGGGCGCCTCCACCACTCCTGATCGCCTCCACTGTTTCAACCTGCAAATTCCTTTGGCTTGTTTTAAAGGGAGAAGCGTCCCATTCTGTCAATGTCACAGCGGATATCCCTATATACAATGCAATTGAAGATAAGCCTAATCTTGCACACCCACACGGCATCTTCATTTTTTCCCCTATCAAAGCCGACAGTATGTACAAACCAGCGGATTAGCCACAGACTTCTATCCTTTGGAATAAACTCAAGCACAATACGTGCAAAGTAAACCTAGCAAGGACGAAGCACAAATATTGTTCAATGTACATTTAACATATAAATAATTTAAAAAATCCATTATTGAGTATGTAGTATATGACAACGTACATTTGATATTACATTTCTACTTAATAAAAACAATTGAAACTAGTTAAATGAGCAAAAAAAACAACAAAAAAGCCTATTTATGCACTACTTATGCAAAAATAATGCATTTGTCGAATGCTTCTTTCCATTTTATGCTTTTCACTACAAAACCAAGGCGCAGACATGCTTCCTAATTTGAATAAGATTAGATATACAAGGTATTAGAAGATTTCTGTTGCATAAATACAGGGTTCATAACATCTGCGCTGGTGCACGGTGTCATTTGTGTGTTTACAAATTGAAGTAAATGGATTATGGAGGCCTTCTTTACAACACAGAGATCTACAAACAACACAACAATTCCATGTAGGAGAAATTTCATGACTCTTTATGAGGTAATTTCCTCCATGTCATACATTAGAAAAGCTGCCTGTGTAGATTAAAAAACAATATTCAAAGCAGACGTGAAGCTATTGTGCTTTAAGTACGCAGACTAAAAACACAGATACCCTTTAAAAAGCTCATGCGGAACACAAACAAAAGTTATAAATAAAAAAATGATATTATTATTATTATAGTATAGTCTTCTGGGTCTGACTTTTTTTGTTTTTTTTTTGCCAAAATGCAAATGTTAGATATAAATTTATTTTCATCACATCAGCTAAAGGCCTTAATTCTACTCTCTTATTTTAATACTTAGCTTTACGGCCTGTAATTGTATGATTTGCATTTTTTTTCCCCGCCCATTATAAATAATCCATGCAACACACGGCCTGGCTGCCAAGCTGGCATCACTTTCTATTTAATCTTGTGAAACAGTCGCTTTATCTCCTTGTTCAACCTGGGGTTTATCTTTTGTTGTGGCACCGTACTATTGATGTGGAAATGTTTACAAAGCAATATACTTGCCCCATTTAGTGAAAGTGAGAGTTCAAGGTATTAATATGATCATTTTATCACCCCCAGCGTGCTTCTCTCAGTCATTGACTTAATAACAGGCACTGTTTTCTTTAATGGCTCCTTTGCCTAGGATGTGGCGTCTTGTTAACAATGCCGTAATATGGAGGCAGCATTTATACGTATCACCAGGAGAGCAGAGACAGTTTTTTGTTTTGTTTTGTGGTGCAGAACTATCGACCGTGGTATTCTCCTTCAACTCCCTGTAGGGTTGAGAGCGGAGCCCCCCGTTACATCGGCATGTGCTCCATTATCATTTCAATACGAGTATGACACACCGGCGCACAGCGGAATGCTATGTTTCTATTTCCACTCAACAACCGATAGCAAACGGCGTCTGCCCAGTGTGAGGTTTCCCCGACACCCCCCTCCCTCCCTTTGCCCTGCCGCAAGCAAAACAGCAACACTAGCAACTAGCGTAATGTGCGCCGTGAGGCCCTGGCAGCACAGGACAGGCTAAGACTATAACCAGTTACATAATCGCCGCAATAAACACGTTCCGATTGTGCTCAACACACAGCACTTAACTCCCACTGACGATAACAAAGTACACAGCAACCCTTCGCCAGCTTCCAAGGGAAATAAAAGAGGGAGCGATCTAACACTATACTTCATTTTCACACTCAAGGGCCATGCATTTTCCAAACGATGAAACATATAATCACTGCGGCCCGGGGATATTTTACAGTCGACGTACTGTACATGGTGTTTGAACAGTCTGGATCTTTGTTAAGTCATGGGGAATAATCAGATATGCAAAATGGGTGCTTGTTTTATTTTTAGCAAGCTTTTATTTGGAATTCATAATAAATAGTGTCAGATTATATTAAACATTTATTTGAGAATAATTTTGTGATATTGTGTAATATAATATTGTGTTTTCAATGTGAATCCCCTTTAAAGCAAAAAACAAACAAAAAAACTGTAACGATTCACAATTTGTTAACATTAGTTAACTAACTAATATGATATGATTAATAAATGCTTTAGACGTATTATTCATTGTTAGTTCATGCTAATTTCAACATTTCTTAAGACATTATTAAAACTGAAAGTTGCATCTGTTAATATTATTTAATAGACCTGAGCAAACATGAACTAAAAATAAACAATTAACAAGGATGAATAAATACTGTAACAAATGTAATGCTCATTGTTAATGCAATGTTAGTTAATAACTAACATTAACTGATGGGACCTTACTGTAAAGTGTTATCAAAAAATCATATGGGAAAAATGGCAAAAGAAAAAAAAATATATTTATACTGTACAAACATTATTTGTCTATCGCCTAACCCTAAACTTACCCATCACAATAAACTTTCTGCATTTTTGCATTTAAAAAAATCACTTAGTATGATTTATAAGCTGTTTTCCTCATGGAGACCAAAACATTTCCCCGCAAGGACAAGGATTTCGGATATTACCATTTTTGTGAGGACATTTTGTCCCCATGACGTAGGGTTTACCAGGAACACACACACACACACACACACACACACACACACACACACATACCAATTTGATAATATATTCTCTTTTCTAATTTCTGTCAAGAGGAGCTGCATTTGAAATGAGAGGACTGGCAGAAATCTGCATGATGTATTCAGCATCTAATGAGCGGCAGGGTGAATTGTAGGCACAGGGCACATGCAGTGCCCTGCGAAATCCCCTCTCCTGCACACTATGATTATTCACCCTCATGTAGCTTTGCACTTCCTCTATTCGGTCAAGCCCACAGGATTTACCAATCCAAAGCTCTGACGGCTCGAGAAAAAGAGGCCTGTCCTCCTCCAGAAGGGCTCCCTGCTTTGAGACGCCCTGGCTCCCCGCACTGCCAGGGCTCAGGCGCACCACAACTGAGGCGCATCCATCTGTGTGCCTTGTAGGTGCTGTGGAGATAACCAATTTTTCAAAGCAAACCAGAACTTGCATAATGCCTCATGCACCCACGTTATGACTCACTAAATTACATAAACAGAATGTGGGGTATTCTCTCTCTCTCTCCCTCTTCCTCGCTCACTCACTCGCTCGCTCTTTTTGCTTTTTTCCTGCTATTGTTATTTCTTCCAAAATCATTTTCGACTGAACAAAGCTACTGAAAACAATGTAATGAGGGTATAAAAAGACATGTCAGCTTATGTAGAGGATCATGTTTTCTTTAGGACGATAGAGGGGAAGACAATGTACACCACAGTGTGGAAGATTAAACCACACATAAAAAGTGGGGGAAAAAATCATTTTACTTCATTTTAATCTGAAAATGAGCTCTCGTATACAACAGACTAAAGCAATAAAAAAGTTTGGAAAAAAATTGCTTAAAAAGTTAATATAACAATATGTAAATGTCACATGGACATTGAATGACATTTCAATTAAAAATGCTTGCCAAATGTAAATAAAAACTAATAAAATATTTGTACAAATTTGTAGAACAAGTGACTTAACACTAAACTCCTCCCACAAATGATGTTCCACATGAACAACCAATTAAAACAGTCATATGGTTAACAGTGAATGATAGACTGGAAGTTACATTTTACATTTATGTAATTCCTCATATTAAATCATTTATGCAAACATTTGAATAAAAATGTGAAATCAAATTAAGCATTTCTAAGTTGGTTCAAATGTAACTTCCAAAATATCATTCAATGTCTACATGTTGTTTTGATTAACTAAATGTGTGGACAATAGTTTTTATAGTTTTTAGTAACAAAATGTAGCATAATATGCAAATAAAATCTATTAAAAAAAAAAAAAAAAAATCTAAACTATAGCAACTACACCCCTCCAACAAATTATATTACACACAAACAGCCAATCAAACAGAACCATATTATCAGCATTGAATTATATTTATTGACATTTTTACCTGCTTATACTGCACAAATATACAATGCCACACATTTAATCAAATTTACATTTAATTTCATTTGAATAAATAAATGGAATCACATAAAGCATTTCCACAGTATATATTGATGAAAATATAACTTCCAAAATATAATTCAATGTCTTACACATGACTGTGTTTTGATTGGTTGATTGACTGAACAATAGTTTTCATTAAAATTGGGACATATGTTTGCTTATTTCAACTTGTTTTACTTGGTGAAACTAAAAAAGCACAGTAAGCCAAAAAATATAAATAAAACTATCAACTCCACTCCAAACCCCTCCCAAAAATGATGTTTCACACAAACAGCCAATCAAAACAACGCCATGTGGTCAGAACTTAACCTGTTTATATTACATGTGTGATTCCACACACTTAATCAAATAAAAATATTAAAAGATCTTAGTTAAATTTTAAGTCAATAAGTACGGCCCGAAAAATGTAAATAAAAACTGTTGTTTCAGAACAAGCAGCTGCATTCTAAACTCCTCCCACAAATGATGTCCCACACTAACAACCAATCAAAACACAGCCATGTGGTCGGCATCGAATGATGCGTCAGAAGTTGCGTTTCAACCTTCTTCTGCAGTACAAAAACACATGAATCCACACTCTCAATCAAACGGATCCGTACTGAACACCAATTCACTACAGCGTCCCTTCATGTGCGAGTCAAGTCACGGCCCAAGTGTGTCACATAAAGTGTGTTTGAGTTCAATTGTTAGTTGTAATTGCTCTCGTAAGTACTTTCCGATGCAGATGTCATTATAATCATTATCATTTTTGCAGCCTGAGAGAGTCATCAATATTCCAACAAAGGTTCAGAGAGGGAGAGCGAGCGTGTGCGAGGGAGAGAATATCAACAAAACAAACTATAATTCCCCGCTATTTCAATTACCCATCATTAGCTCGCATTTCCATCCCATTGCCATTCCCCCAGCAAAATCAAGGTCTCTCACACACATCCCCATTAGCTGTGATAAAAGCATGCCTGGTGTTTAGCAACAAAAGCAACTCGCTGCTCTGTTAGCTGACTGATCACACTATGAGACCCAGGCGTTCTCTGACATTAACACACACACAAATACACGTATCCGTCCGTGCACCGGCGCTCAACTGGAGTCCTCAGCGAGAAATTCCCTTTCCTTTGTAGGTCAGACTTAGATCCAGGCATACTCAGATTGAAAATTTCATTATAAAACCTGCCGTACACCCACCCCACTGCCTTAGCCCCGGGTCTCACGACACTATATTGATTTTAATAGATACCAACTCACCCCCTCGTGACGCGAGAGCTCTTGTGTGGAAGAATAGCTACCAGGCAGTGTTAACAGTGGCCGCACAGCTCCATGAAGCAACACTCATGCACTCTCACACTGAATGGAAAAGGATCATTTCAAACAGCAAGGCAAGAAACAAAAAAAAGCCACGCGCAAAGGGGGAAGCACACAGTGACAGAACGAGGGAAAGAGAGAGAGAGAAAGAGAGACAGGGAGGGAAGAGAGAGAGAAAGAGAGAGAGAGAGAGAGAGAGAGATGGGAAATTAATAATCCCAGAGACAAGTCCCCTCTGTGTTATTCATCAGGCTGCTTTCTTGCAAGCTGCGGAGGAGCGGAGATATGCAGATGGGAGGGGCCAACGGCACACTCCATTGGTTTGCGTGCCTCATTCCTATACATCGCAGCCAATCCACTTTTTTTTTTACCGTGCCGCCTCGCCTCGGAGGTACAAATATACAGTTGCTGTCTTGCGGTTTCACTAGAGGGAAGAGAGGAGAGGATAAAAGACAAATGAGGAGCTAAAAAGGGGGAAGAGGAGGAAGGAGAGGGGAAAGCGCTGGATGAGGAACACTGCTTAGGGGCTCAGCAATGCTGCCTTCAGTTAATGCACTATTAACTTTATTTGAGCTGACTTCCCATTTGATCCTCTGCGTTGGGCAATGTTGGGCAATTTCTTCCCAAATCACATCGTAATGAAATTGCTGGCTATTTACCAAACTTATACTAATAGTATATATAAAAAGAGAGAGGAACACAAAAAAAACAAAACAAAAAACAAAACAAAAAAACAAGTGAAACAATGCAGGTGATGTTGGCTGGCTGCCCTTGCTGTCAGACATTACAGGCAATTCCTTGCCTCCATTTTCCATGTTACAATGAATACATTTCACAGCTCACTTGCTCTAAAGTGTGGGTGGTACAGCATAACAACCTACACCATGTGAGAGAATATCTAACACTTTCACCTCTCTCTTTTTCTCTGGCGTTGCAGTAAAGCGAAGCGAGTCTCCAAACCTCCACACTCAGCCAAGCTCATCAATTATTGAGGCTGCACATCGGCCCCACAAAATCTGATGCTTTAAATGTAGTTTTGTGTTACAGTCTGAGCGAAAAAGCTGATGCAGAGGAAAGGCTTATTTCACTCCTGTGCGCAACTGTGCGGTCTTCGCCAGGGCTACGTTGTGTTGAACAGTCTGCAAATTAAAACGCTGCTGTTTTTTGGATTTTTCACCATGACAAAATTGGACTCCAATGACAAAAGAAAAAAGGACTGAGACAAAGCACTCAAAAACAGCCAAGTCAAGCACAACGACGTCCATTTGAAAGTGAATTGCTGTGAAATACATTATATTTAATTATATGGCAATAAAATTACCAATATATGTGACCCTGGACCACAAAACCAGTCATAAATTGCACGGGTATATTTGTAGCAATATCCAACAATACATTGTATGGGTCAAAATTATCGATTTTTCATTTATGCCAAAAAATCATTAGGATATAAAGTAAAGATCATGTTCCATGAAGATATTTTGTAAATTTCCTACCGTAAATATATCAAAAATGTATTTTTGTGAGTGGATATGCATTGCTAAGTACTTCATTTGGACAACTTTAAAGGCGATTTTCTCAATATTTAGATTTTTTTACACCCTCAGATTTTCAAATAGTTGTATCTCAGCCAAATATTGTTCTATCCTAACCATACATCAATGGAAATCTTATTTATTCAGCTTTCAGATGATGTATAAATGTAAATTTAAAAAAATTGACCCTTATTTTGTGGTCCAGGGTCAAATATATGTATTAGATCAATTAAAAAATATTAGACCAATTAAAAAATATAAATAAAAATACTTGTTTATATTAATTGTTTTATACTACTGCTACTAATAACGATCATAGTTATTATTATTACTATTATTAATCATGACATCCAATACATTATTTGATGCTCAAGATTTAATCTTTAAAAACTGTTAAACTGATGAATTAAAGACAGATTCATTAGTTTAGTGTTCTATTGTACATATCATTATGTACAATATAATTATGTTTATATTATTTTGATCTTTAACATCAGCTCAGGTTTTACTGTGCAAACAGTCTAAAAGCTAGCCATCTAACTGTCCATTCTGACTTACCCTTATTTTATTTCAAGAGTAATTTCGAGGTGTGCTAAGACTTATCCCACCACACTCATAGAACTGATAGGTTTATTGTATTGTGTGCAGATTGGTTCAATCCAGATCGGGGCTGCTCATTTCAATGGCTGAATGTGCCACAGTAATTTCACATTTTGGCACAAAAAGCAGCCACCGCAGGGGGGCTATGAACAGTCAGTTGGATATGGCAAGGGACAGTCATGTGAAATCGCAGACCGAATGCGAGCGGTGAGAGGCCAATCCTGGCTCGTTGTAATCAGCTAATTAAGCACTTCAGTCAGGCCGGCAAATGCTGCCACATTTCCCTTTGTTATCAAATTCATTATTCAACGTTTAAAAAAATGGAAGGGAACACTAACAAGATGGACTAGAAGCTTATACAAAGTATGAGCAGGAGGTTGAGATGTGACATCTCTCTCTCTCATTTTCTGTAACATCTTGGGCCAGATCTGGAATCTGATACTCTCCGAACGCAAACACAAACTGCTTGGCTGATCTGCGGGATAATGGGAGCGTGGATGTGTATCAGTGGCATAACTGCGCCAGAGAAACAGACGGTAATTACCATTGCCCTCTCTCTCACACCTCCAGTGCACACACACAGGAAATGGGAAATGGGCTCGGGCGATAGCGAGCCACCTAGCCTCCTCACCTCATTCCCCACCAATTCAAACTAATCTACTTCTTGATTTCAGAGGGAAATCAACAAACATTCATTCCATTGAATCCTCGCCGCTCCACGTGGGGAAGGAGGGGGCTCTGAGAGTAAAAGCGAGCAATGGGAGCCCATTGAAAATGATTGTCTCATTCAGCCGCGGCACACGCGGAGGCCTTTATCCAAACCTGGCTTGAAGCTCATCCAGAACTTTCTATCACATTACAAACGCTCAGTACTGGAGTGCTTGAGATTAATCACAGGTTAAATGTGCATTTATGTACACTGCATAGCCCGATAACAAGCAAAAACAGACAGGGCTTGGGAATTAGTTCATTCTGAAAAAACAAAACAATGCTGGAAAACATGTCCAGAACACATCAATATTCATGAAATGTTTCTACTTTGTAGATGAAGAATGAGGAAAAAGACCATCCATAAGCGTTGATTCACAAGGACGGCTCTGGGCGATGTCTGATGGTTCTCTTGTCCGCCCGTCGGCTCTTTTTTTATCTCACTGGGCTTATGGAGATCTTATTGCTTTTATTTTCTGTCATTAAATTCTGTGATAGAATTAAGGATAAGAGCAGCTGGGTACTACATCAATAGAAAATCAATTATATTGTCAAAACTTAGATGTATGACCTGCAATGTTTCATCTGCTCTGAAAAATATCTGAAAAAATAAAATAACAAATGGTTTATTTTTTGAAGTTTAATCACAATTTTCGATCTGAACCTGAAAAGCTGTTTATCCGCTTCCGTGACATTCATATTTGTGACAACCATATCAAGTAATTCAGTGACAAACAAAATAAACAACGGCCAGAGCTCGGCTCATACATTTTAAAGGGTTAGTTCACCCAAAAATGAAAATAATGTCATTTATTACTCACCCTCATGTCGTTATACACCCGTAAGGCCTTCATTCATCTTCGAACATAAATTAAGATATTTTGATTAAATCCGATGGCTCAGTGAGGCCTCCATTCACAGCAATGACACTTCCTCTCTCAAGATCCGTAAGGTACTAAAGACATATTTAAAACAGTTCATGTGAGTTCAGTGGTTCTAGCTTAATATTATAAAGCGACGAGAATAGTTTTTGTGCACCAAAAAAACTAAATAACGACTTTTCAACAATATAGTGATGGGCCAATTTCAAAACTATTTTTTCTGAGCTTTACGAATCGAATCAGTGACTCGGAGCGCTAAAGTCACGTGATTTCAGCAGTTTAGCTGTTTGATAGGAGATCCGAGACAACGATTCAATTCGTAAAGCTCCGAAGCAGTGTTTTGAAATCGGCCCATCACTATATTGTTGAAAAGTGGTTATTTTGTTTTTTTGGTGCACAAAAAGTATTCTCGTCGCTTTATAATATTAAGGTAGAACCACTGAACTCACATGAACTGTTTTAAATATGTTTTTAGTACCTTTATGGATCTTAAAAGAGGAAGTTGTGAATGGAGGCCTCACTGAGCCATCGGATTTAATCAAAATATCTTAATTTGTGTTCCGAAGATGAATGAAGGCCTTACGGGTGAGGGTGAGTAATAAATGACATTATTTTCATTTTTGGGTGAACCCTTTAAGCACTTTCCCAGAGGAAATTGACATCATAACATTCTCACTGAGGCAAAATTCAACAGACCACTGGTCTGAACAGACTGTACCGACAAAATGGCAGACATATACATATACAAGGATTTCCTCAGGATTATCTCATGCCTAAATGTAGCCGTTTTAGTTGTGCTGATTATACAAGCATATTGTGAATTCCCCGCTGCCTCATCGAGTTCAGACTTGAGAGGGCCCCGGGAGCAGCGTCCGCAGTGCTGAAGGGCTCCTCAAGTCCTCGTTGAAATAATTTGAGGGTGAAGTTGTGACCTCGAGCACCTGAAGTACCTTTCAATCTACTGCGGCGAGTGCTATGCAAACAATACCTGCCTTCCAGGATTAATCTCAGCTCCAAATCACGAGGGTTCCTTTAGACGGCCTTGGGTCTCCGTCAACCCGACAACGTCCAAACTGCTCCATGTCCACCTGCGTTGCTCCCCAACCCCCTTTGCTGTAGTTAGTCATAAACGTGTCTGAAACGCTCTCAAATGACAGCATTTGGGAGTGTTTTTCCTCTCTTCTATCTGTTCACTGTTGGAGCTGTAATTGACTTTGTGCTCCATTCCCGATATCTTTGACACAGCTGATGTGAGCTCTCAGCGGAGGCTAGAGATATGTCATACAATCCAATCTCCCGCTCCACTCAGATCACAGTCACCATTTAATTAAAGCCAGCAATGAACACTTTATTTAATGGCCTGGCCCCTCCCCCTCTCCATTACGCCCACCCCTGACTCCTCACACCTCGCAGAACATCACAAAAGATCCTCAATCTAGTCCTATCACAGTATAACCTACCAACTAGTAAAGTGACAGTAATATTAAAGATTTATATTTCAATTAAATGCCATTTTTGAACGTTCTAGTCATCAAAGAATCCTGAAAAAAATGTGTATCACAGTTTCCACAAAAATGTTATGCAGCACAACAGTTTTCAACATTGATAATAAAAAGAAATGTTCCTTGAGCAGTAAATCATCAAATTAGAATGATTTCTGAAGGATCATGTGACACTGAAGACTGGAGTAATGATGCTGAAAATTCAGCTTTACATCACAAGAATAAAGTACATTTCAAAATATATTCAAATAGAAAAAGGTTATTTTAAATTGTAATAATATTTCACAATATTAATGTACAATATTACCTTTTACTGTATTTTTAATCAAATAAATGAAGCCTTGGTGAGAATAAGAGACTTTAAAAAAAGAGCATTAAATTATGTAGCCTATGTAGCCTATATATTGTGTTTGCAAGGCATTGCCCACAACATAACACTAGAAAAAAGCAAACATACCCAACCAACCTGCACTACTTCATAACACTGAAGCCCATTTTGGAAATATTATTTTTTGGGTGAAAAAAAAAAATCAATAAAAACTGGTGTATTGTTGGGGGTCTCGCAGTTCTACCTGCTGGGCCATACAGTAATGTGCAAGCAAGGGGTAATATCTGTTTCTTTGGCAGGAATATTATCCCTTAGTGAATCTGTCACTTCCCATTTCAGTTAACACACTGTTGAGTAGGGTTCATCACACACAGATAAAAAAAAAAAAAAAAAAAGAAAAGAAAGAAACTGCACGGCTGAATACAAAGCAAAAACCACAGTCTTAAAAACCACACAGGGGCCAAAAGAACCAAATTCTAAGGGACCCCATTCACAACAATAAAAGACATGGGCTGTTTTGCCCCCGGACACGATCTGAGAATGTGGGCTAATGTGTTTCATAAACAAATGGCTTTTATATAGAGGAAAGTGGACAAAAACACAATGGCACTCCAGGTCTCTTGCTTTTGTGTCAAAAAGGCGATGGGGGTTAACTGGCTTTTGAGCAATGAGAGCACTTTGGTACATGTCATTTTGAAGGGGTTGCAGTTCACTCAAAATCTATCATCTGAGGCCGTTCTTTCTGAGGATGTGGATCAGCACACAGAAGATTTGATTTGACAGGGTCAAAAGGTTGTGCCTAGAGACATTAATAAACTCGCCAAGTCCCTGAGACTCTAGATTCACTTGACCCAACTGCTCCACCGCTGATCCCAACAAACCTAGCAACAAAATGAAAGTTCAACAAATATTGAGTATATAGTTACATTTTTGCCGATTCTGCGGTGTCCTTGAAATCTTTTCATATTTTATCCTTGAATTGTCAACAGAGACATTTTTCATCTGTTTAATCTTGAATTCTTTTGCATAGATCTGATCAGCGTTTAGCAATATATAACATGATTAAAGGGTGAGTTCACCCAAAAATGAAAATTCAGTCATTAATTACTCACCCTCATGTCGTTCTACACCCGCGAGACCTTCGTTCATCTTCAGAACACAAATTAAGATATTTTTGATGAAATCCGATGGCTCACAACGAGAATACTTTTTGTGCACCAAAAAACCCCCCAAAATAACGACTTTAACAATAATAATAACGATTAACTAATAACGATTTCAAAACCCTGCTTCATGAAGCTTCAAGCTTTACGAATCTTTTGATTTGAATCAGTGGTTCAAAGCAGCAAAATCACGTGATTTCAGTAAATGAGGCTTCATTACATCATAAGTGTTTCGAAATTCAATAGTTCACGTGACTTTGGCAGTTTGATACGCGCTCCGAACCACCGATTCGTAAAGCTTCATGAAGCAGTGTTTTGAAATCGCCCATCACTAGATGTTGTTGAATAAAGTTGCTATTTTTTTTTTTTTTTTTTGGCACACAAAAAGTATCCTTGTCGCTTTACAATATTAAGGTAGTCACATGAACTGTTTTAAATATGTTTTTAGTACATTTCTGGGCATTGAAAAAGGAAATGATCTTGCTCTCAATGGAGGCCTCACTGAGCCATCAGATTTTATCAAAAAAATCTTAATTTGTGTTCTGAAGATGAACGAAGGTCTTACGGGTGTAGAACGGCATGAGGATGAGTAATAAATGACATAATTTCCATCCATCCATCCATCCGTTGATTTTGCATATTCTCCCTGTGTCTGCATGGGTTTTCTCCAGGTGCTCTCTATATATTATAGTATATGGCAGGACCAAGTAGTTATTGTGCTGCTTGCCTTAGCACAACCTATAACTAAAAAAAAATGAAATGGAAAATATTCTAAAAAAAAAAAAATACTAGGTGGTGGGCTCTTTTGACTGGAGCCAGGAAATAACCAACCATAACACTCTACAAATACTCTGGAAATCACATAGCAACATGCTAAAAGCCCTCCAAAAGCAATGGCATGGCAATACCTTGGCAACCACCATAGATATGTACCAGTTACAAGTTCATCCAAAATGGAAAAAAAAAAAAAAAATCAAATTAAAAAAAATCAAATTAGATGCAAGAGTATACAGTGATAGGAAAACATTGGTGAGAGTAAAGAGAAACTGATCAGCAAGACTCAAATCTGTGTCCCAATGGGAGCACTACAGATTCAATGTGTCACATGCACATTCGATGCATGGCTTCAACGGTGCTGTTTTTTTTTTTTTAAACTTAATGAATTTCAGCTATCCTTACACTTTTGGACATATGCTCACATGCTTCATATAAATGAATTGAATCTTATCAAATTCATTCAAGTGATTGCTTAGCAAATTCTGCAGAGAGACTACAGAAGAATTACACACTTTGAAATCCCAGTAAGACATGCCTGCTGGCCATTCACACATCTCCATAATAGCCCAGACCGACAGCCAAGATCAGTAGCACTCCTCTGAACAACCATGTTTTAAAAAGAAACCACAAAGAAACAAGATCTGTGCTGTGCAGAAGGACACTTATTACCAGCAAGTTGCTTATTCATGTATTTCTGTGATGCATTAATTAAGGAAAGGATGCAGGAGATCTATGATTGAAGAGAGAGAGAGAGAGAGAGTCAGGGAAAAACAGATTATGTGAGTCACTCTGGGGCTTTCTTCTTCCAAGCAACTGCAATATGACCGAAGGGATCACGTTAACCCACTTCTATCAGACGACTGTGAAGTCGGGCTTCCAATGAAAGGAGTTGAGATTTGTTGCTCTAAGACGCTTTGTATGTGCCAGGAAACATGTAAATGTTTCTGCTGCATATAGTAACCTGGTGCGGGGTGTTGAACAGCACAGACATGATGTCTACAATTAAGAAGTATCAGAGACGACCCTCGGGAGCGCTACATCAGGCCAGGGGCATTGAAAGATCTTCTGTGCAGAATAATCGGGACACGTCATGGGTTTGATTCTCAATGAACACAAAAACGAATTTAAATATACCTTAAATGCACCACAAGTCGCTTTGGATAAAAATGTCTGCCAATGAATATTTATAAAAGCACTGATGTACCAGGGTCAATGACATGGCATTTCTTTGTAACCTATTATATCTATTTTATATCTATTGATTAAAAAATTCAATTCATACATACAACTGAATACACCTCTTCATTTTATGTAGAAAGTTTTTCATTTATGAATTCAAATTAAATAATTTTTTTAGGCTCAATAAGAGGTATTCTTATTTTTTCTTATTTAAAATTATATTTAATAAATAAATAATTAATAATAAATTATATGATAAAGAAGAAACGTCTTTCATAAACCAAACATGAATACAAAGAGAATGTGTCTTAAACCAGATTTTTCTTTTTCTTTATCATGGACACTCTTAGATGTCACTGACCCACCTACAATACCCTGTGATCTCAACTTCTCAAATGATGAATTTAGTTTGCCCGATCATTCAAACTGATAATCTAATCACAAGGATGAAAAACGAGCGCAGAACACCGGCATATGTTCAACTCATTCCTGGCTGTACAAACAATGCACTTTGGCAGCATCTGCTGGGGCCCGAAAAAATTACACACACGAACAGGACACGGACATTCTCATGTTCCAGCAGGATGTCCGCAGTCCGTCCACATATACAAACCCAAGTGTGTGTATCTCATCTTCAGAGTGTGATAATTGAATAATAATCTAATTTGCATTTTCAGACGGCTCCGGCAACCGGCAAGGATTTCGACTTTACAGATAATGACAATTATCTCAATTTCCTTTAATGTTTTAATTTCGAGCAGGCACTATTATGTGGGAACAGATAGGGTGAGCGATGATTAAAATAGCAACTTGTGTTGGTTTTGGAGCTTTGAAATGACTTGTCCTATCAGAGAGAATGCACATGGGAAGCGTCCCTCTCCATCGCTTTAATTCCCTGGTGTTTAGCATATTGTATGCCCATGGCTGGTAAATTAGTCACATCTGGAATAGCCTAATTAACAGATAGGAGCTTAACCTACTTATCAGAGCAAGCCACTTGGACTTTTTTCCCTTTTTTTTTTTTTTTTAGTAGAGGGTGGGGGCACCAGGGGGTGGGCAGGCAGGGAGGGCGGATGGATGGAGAAAAGAAAGAGTGACTAGATTGGTGCTCACTAGCTTCCCAATTTGCTGATGACGGTCTTGTTTTTTTTTTATTTTTTAATGAATGCTGCCTGCCAGCCTCCCTCTGTGCTTCACACTGACTCATTTCCCGACTAAAAGCGTGCGGATGATGTCAAGGTGTCAAGAAGTGTGGCTGACAGCCCAACATTACCAAACAATTGGCCGGGGTCAACATAAAAACAATACCGCGCTCTCAGACCCTCCATTACAGAAATGGAAAAATTCTGTCAGCCCTGGATTTAATGTTATTTGCAAATGATACAGTACTTAACTAGCCTCTTATGCCATCTCTCCACCTCTTTCAGCCCCTCTGCTCATTTCTCTCCTTCCTCTCAAGCACAATTAAAGGTAAATAGGCAATAAAGGAATTGCTTTAAGTATTATCGCAAGAGTTTCCCCCGTCTTTTATGGTTTAATGGTAAACACGGCTTTTGTACCACAATTTCCACTAATGTAATCTAATAGCTGTTCTAGTAGACCCCAGCATCACATTATTGATATCTGCAGGATGAAAGCAATTTTTCATTTAATGCGTGAGAAAAAAAAAACAGAACGGTTCCTGTGCTAGCTTGGCTGTATAATGGAAACGGAGGAAATAAAATCATTCATGCTTCTTATGACAGTGTTACGTTTTTAAAACCTTCAATAAAAGCGTGGCCTTTCCGATTCCCCCTAATTAATCATCGGCAACCCTTTAAGCGTCGCGGGGACGGGGCGGACGATCTCCGCCGTAAATTTGAGAAATACCGTCTTACACGATAAGACCACTGCGCCGGTTTCAATCCCTTTTGTACGCATCCGGCCTTAAAAAACATTTCCACAGCTAACAGCCGAGCATATTAGAAAATAAAATACAATTCTGCCACCTGACACTTCAATTTAGCCCGCTCCAACTGCTGAAGCCATCAGCCCGCTGGCCTGCCTGCCTGCCATGATGGAGAATCCCCCAAATATCACTTAACTGATCTGAGCCAGGCACGTAATGCTCATGCACTCTCCCCCACTGCATTACCGACACACACTCTCTCTCTCTCTGCAGTGCGTTCCGCTCACACACACAATCTCATTTTAATTGACTGCATTGTCTGGGCCGAGGCTGCGGGGAGTGCCTCCGCCCTCCTCTCTCCACCCTGCCGCTTTGAGGAGTATTTACAATCCGATAATCTTCAAGCTCCTCACCACATCTATTACACTGCAGAAGAACAGACACTGAGAAACCACTGCCTTTAAAAGGATAGTTCACCCCAAAATGAAAATGTGCTCATCCTTTACTCACCTTCATGTCATTTCAAACCTGTATGACTTTTGTTCTTCTGTGGAGCACAAAAAAAGATATTTTGAAGAACGTGCAGACCACTCTTTTCCAAGAAATTACAATGAATGGAAATTGAATGTTTTGAGCATCAAAAGGATTTAAAAGCACCATAAAAGTATTCTGAAAGTAATCCATATGACTTGAAGATAACATACAGTGTAAAAAAAAGATTTTTTCAAAGTTTTAAATAAAACAAATATTATTGGAGTACACCTCACAAGAAAACACTATTTCAGTCTTTCAACTTGAAAATTTCATGTTTAAGTCCATGTGTTTTTACTACCAATTTCTGAGTGAAAATACTATACCTTTTTTTCTCAGTGTATAAGTCTTCTGAAGCCATATGATAGTTTGTGTGAAGAACAGACTGAAATTTCGGTTTAGAAAAGCCAATATTAACTGGAACATTAGCATACACTCAATTTCAAGAGATAAGCATTATTTTGAGTCAGATCTTTTCAATGAATTGGTTCTTCTAGTTAACAATAACCCTTTGCTGTAGTGAACAGCTCTCTGAAGATTATCAGTGAACAACAACTTAAATTTCAATCTGTTCCTCACACAAAGCAATTGTATGACTTTAGAAGACTTAAATATATAGCGCATGAGTAATATAGACTACTTACACGATACATTTATTGTCCTTTTGTGTCCTTTTTAAAGCTTGAAAGCTCTGGACACCATTTTTTATTTTATTTCATGAGGTAAAAATGACCACTGTCACAAAAAATGTGCAAAAATTGTACCATTGTCATTGGGGCAGTACCCACAAAAGAGACAACTTTGTAGCTTATCTACCCCTAAAAGGTGCATATTAATACCTTAGAGTCAGTGTTCCCTCTAATTTTTCTTTCTTGCTGAGCAAAACTTTTCTCTGTTGAGCGTACATTTTGGCCACCTGAGCAAAAACATTATTTATATCAGACCTGTACAATGAACGTAAACACACAAAAAAATGGTTTTATCATGCAACTGTAACTTTTAATTTTAATGTGCCATTTCTATTTTTTTTTTTTTTTTTACCCTTGATGTAACTTAGTGATATATTAAATCATATTTTTGAAAACAAGCAGTTCAGTCACTAAATTAAGCACATTTTAGGTTACTTGAGATTTTTTCACATTGCTGCGTTAACTGTACCAGTCTTTACCAAGAAATTCTATTAAAATATAATTTAAAAATGATGGTTTGGGACAACCATAATGTGTTTTTGTACAGTCAATTATTATCAAAAGACAGTGTTAAACCATCAAAATTACATGTTTATTGCTTATGAATTTCCCAAATTTTCTATACCAGGTGGTTTCAACATTTTTAGTGGCAATGGAGCCCTAAACAATCCCCTTGTGAGATCAATTCTTTATTAGGCTTACATTATAATATAATATAATAAAATATAATATAATCTTGAAGTATTTAAACTGATATACAGTATTATATCAGTTTAAATGCTTCAATTTGTTTTAATATATTATAATATGAAAACAAACAGAAGCATTTAAACAGATCTGATAGCTAAATATTTTTAAGAAAAGTGAACATGTTAACTATTTTATAGTTATCTAAACATAATAACACAATAACAAACACAATAATCTATTTAAACTGAGGTATATAACTGATGTATTTTGAGTTTGCACTCTACACCTGTGGTGGGTGTGTAATTGTAAATGTCTCAGAGTTTTGTTAACATTCTGTGCCCATCATCTGTTATTTCCGCCACTTCTTCATTAAAACATGATGTTTTATTTCACATTTCTTTTCGTTTCGCGTTGCCTCTCGTATTGAGCTATTTAGTCCGCAAACGTGACAGTATTCTTACCGCGACTGATTTGGCTCAGGCCCGCTCACACGCGCTCAATCATTCTCTTTCTATGAAACCTGTAAACCGCATTCACCAGTTCTAACTCTATAGCGACAATAACTCTATAGCGGTTGACCAGAGCACTGCAATTATTTCTCATTTAAACTACAATCAAATGGATTTCCCCACACATGATTTCATGTCTGAGTCTGTCCTCTCCGCGGCAATTATTCTACTGCGCGGCCACGGCATCAGAAGTGCGCGGCTGCGCAGGCGTGCAGCTTAGAGGGGACATTGCTTAGAGTAGTAACAAATTCCCTTAAGTTACTACTCTGAACCTTAGGAGTAAATAAAGGCGCTTTACCACTGCGTGGTATGACTCGTCACGGCACAGCACGACTTTGCTTTTCCACTGCAGTTTAGTACCACTTCATTTTGGGTGGGATTACAGACTGATAGTTATAGTTGTGCCGCCTTTACTGCCGTGGATCCACTCCTCGGTTACCAACGAGAGGAATGTCTGCACCTCGTCTACCGACCACGATACAGCCACTTCTTTTTTCAAGTTGCGTGCGACGGTCATTTAAAGCAAGTCATTTAAAAAAGCTGTGCGAACAAATGATACTGTGGTGGCTGTTGCTGACTCTTTAAATCTAGCGGGTTTGGTGTCTCGTGTTTTAAATCCAACGATGCTGGTAGTGGCAATTCTCTCTGACCAATCAGTTATCTGCAGTGTTTACATGTCACATTTTAGTATTGGTATGGCTCGCTTGGAACCTCAACCGAGGTGGTAATATTTAAGCGAGCAGCACAAAGCTGTACAATGTGGTGGAAAAGTGCTAAAACCTGAGCCGCACCATGCAGTGGAAAAACGCCAAAGCGAGCCGTACCATGAAGTGGAAAAGCGCTAAAAAAGCGAGCCATACCGAGCCATACAATGCAGCAGAAAAGCGCCAAAAAGCGAGCCGTACCGAGCCGTACCATGCAGTGGAAAAGCGCCATAAGGTACTTTAAGTAGGTATATTTAAGGTTTCTGCGCCAGTGACAAGCTGTTGTACCCTTAAAGGTACAATTTTGTAGAGTGCACATACTGCAAGTAAACATGAAAGTGAGTAAATAAAGACATAACTTTAATTGTTTAGAGTGGGCCTATAAACGCCAGGCGCCAGCAGGAAGCCGCACACCTGCCCTTTGTCTTAACTGCGCTTGTTCTCTGCTTCTCTCTCTCTTTTACTGCTGAGGTATGGAGTCGGCATAGCAATCTCCCTGCATCGCCATCCTTCACCACATCAAATGATCATTTAGCATGGCCCCCTCTCCGTGATTGATTGACTCAGCCCACGCCTAAATCACCCTCATAAAACTGGTATTGTGACAATGCTGGGAGTGTGACAGGTTAAGGAATCGTATTGATTCACAACTGCAGTCCTGCGGTGTGACTGAAGCACGTCAGTAGCGAGGGCGAGCCCGCAGACCGCTGAAAGAGGCACCAGCTTCGATAACGCTGCTACTTTTCAATACACAAAGAACAAGAGAATATGCTAAAACTAATGCTTTCAAAGTTGATTCGAGAATCGAGCTTGAAGTGTCACTAACAGGTTTAAGAGAGGTCTCAGAAGAGTGCCGCTAAAAGAACAGTAATGCTTCTAGGACTGACTCCGACCTCCATTTTCTCTCCTGAAATGTAGCACGCTGCCATTCAAAGAGAGCTCATTCAGGACATGCTTTTAAAAAGTGTCCTCGTGGACTGTTCATGTGTCAACAGTCCTCTAGCATTAAAGGAAAGCTTCCCTGACATAAGAAGGCCTTGGGGTACGTCCCAGCCCAAAAAGTCAGTCATTTTTTGCTGCAGCATGGGAAATAACACAGAGAATTAGCCAGTCGTGAAGAAACTCTCTTTGTTTCGGGTATTTTACAGAGGTGGCATGTCCCGTGTCAGTCCTCACAAATCGACAGTGGGCTCCAGACAAATCACAGCTAGCCGAGGCAATATATGAGACTTCAGCCCCCCGAACAAGACTGCTGAAATCAGCAGCTTTACAGGGTCAGTCCTCCAACCACCCTCCCTTTCTCCCTCCTACTCTCTCTCTCTCTCTCCCTATTTTTTTTCTTTACCTTACTGCTGAGACGCCAAAGCAATCAATCTTAACTAGAGCCATTCCTTCTCTGGAGTGAAGGGTGCCATTTGTTTTCTTCCGTTGGGATGCTGCCCTTTCCAAGGAATATCTCTCCTGTGCCGATCTTTTACATATTCCTTCGTTATTGGTTTATGATTGTAATAAGAGCTCTAATGTTCCTGATGCCCGAGACAGTCCCCTCAGTTTGTAGTCTGAATACTGATAGTGATTTTACCTTAGAGGGATTTAATAATGATTTACGGCATACATTTTCATACTTTTGATTTTCTGAATTTGAGCATTTGAAAATAAAAGCTTCAAAGAGTTTATTTCGACAGTCAAAAAAACGTATTCAAACAGGTTTCCTAAACACTCCCCCTCTCCTGTCTGCTATTGGTCGACTAAACAGACAGCCCCGCCCCCAGACTCATGCCATTGGTTGAGCCACTGTTGCCATGTTGGGCTGACCGGAATGCTTAAAAAAAATGGAGAATTGTTTTTGAAAAAGACACAGAGACAAAGTGTTCTCACTTTTCATGTGAAATAAGTCTGGATTTTTTTTTATAGCTGTCTCAACAAATAAAGCTGGAATAGGAGAAAGTGCTTTAACATAAAAAAAATATACACTTCAGCCCTAAATTTCCCTAAAATAATTTCCTACATTCTTGGAGTGTGTCCGAATGGCCTAATGATGATTTAGTAACTGAGACCACATTCATTCCTGGTCATACAGTATATTACCACAGATTTTGACACAATTTGAATGAAATATTTTCCCATTATGAAGAAATGCAGAAATACTCCACATTTGATCTGTGGGGGTACTTTTGATTAGTGACTTCTGAGCTTTTTAAACAAATTCAATTGGCTGTGGGTTAATCATTGTTAAAACCGAGGACCATTACTTAGAGCGAAGAATCAAAATATTAAAATTAAGCAGGAAACCACAACTAGGAGGGACACATTATTTGTCAAACACCCGGACACTCCACAGGCAAAAAACAAGAGAGAGAGAGAAGGGTGCGGGAGAGTGAAAGAGTGTGTGAAAGAGAGAGATTCCTTTCATTAATCCATGAATGTAATTACTGTATAAACAGCCCCTTCCTCTGATTGATGTCCCTCAGCCATGTTTCATTTACTTCAGCATGTTCTCATATTTGAGTGAAATAAACAAGCATATTCCCACAGGAGTCATTTACATCTCACCCCTCTCATCAAACACATTAAAAGGCAGCTGAACCCCGCTCCATTTCGGCAACATTTCCTGTCTGCCCATAAGAGTTGGGGCATCGAGGCATCTGAAGACGGAGTGACGGGTGGTGAAATAGGCCATAGATTATACATTAAAAAAAAAAAAAAAAAAGATGATGGATGTTGAGAGAAGTCATTTAAATCCACCTCTCAGCTGCTTGTGCTGTGGAGACGCCTGGAGAGGTTCAATCATTCTGGCAATTCTACAAATAGCTTTTCACTCAATGAAGCACGCAAGAGTTGGACCTTGTTTCAAAAACACACCAAATGTGAACGGAAGAGAAATTACCCTCCTGAAAAGTCACATATGAGTTAAATCAGTCAGTTTGGTCACGCTTCACACAAATAAGCCTTATAATCAGCTGTGTTCTCAAAACATAATTATGATACGTCATGTCATGATCACATCTTAAAACACATGAGAAACACTCAATATTATGAGTTATATAAGGGGTGTCAAAAGCATGTTCTGTTGGAGCTTGCAGGATGTTAAGAAGGGCTGAGGCAATACATCGATTCTCGATACAATGATTCTGGATCGATTCTGATA
Organism: Hypophthalmichthys nobilis; assembly: GCA_037950665.1. Lineage (NCBI taxonomy): Eukaryota > Metazoa > Chordata > Actinopteri > Cypriniformes > Xenocyprididae > Hypophthalmichthys > Hypophthalmichthys nobilis. Next base: position 26,911,274 of record CM075475.1, on the reverse strand, counting down.
TTTTCTCTCTCGAATCGATTCTGAGCTTAGTTTTAACAGCAGATGGTGCATTGGGCTAGTTTTTAACCGCACACTTAAATGCTCACAAAGAAGAGTGCTGGACAGAGATTGTGCATTTGGCTGAGTCATGGTTAAGTGGTTAAATAAATATACATACACTTCGGCTCAGAATGCTTTTATGACACGAGATTAATGTAAACACAGCCCACTGCAAACACCCTTATAATTCGCTTCAACCTTTTCAAACTTTATGAATGATTATTTTAGGTTTAAGTGGTGTGTGTAAAGATACTGGAAGCAAGACAGAGTACGGGTGTTTCTAAAGCACGTTCAGCAAGTTCAGAATCGATTCGAGAGAGAATCGCGATACATAGGAAAATATCAGAATCACTTCAGATTCTTTGTATCGCGAATCGAGAATGGATGTATTGTTCCAGCCCTAATGTTAAGAGGGGGAAAAAAATAAATACATTATGCTTAAAAACATTCATGTGAATTTATCAAATGCATGATATATTCATAACTTTTGATTTTTTTTGTGACAGCAGGATAGATTAACTCTACAAGGATAATTATTAGTGGTAAATGGTTAATACGAACGAATAAGAGCCCTGTAATTTAAAATAATTTAATTTATTAATACATTTTATTATTAATTATTATAATAATGCTTCATACAGCAAGGTTGTAACCATAAACAGGTAAGTATAATGCACAGTATCATAACTGTGGTTACAATTATTTAGGAAAATATAATAAAAAAATAATTAAAAAATGTTATGTGGTGACTATGAATACCTTACAAAATGCATTATTTATGCTGGCTTCAAGTAAAGTGTAATCAAAAAAATATTCATTTTAGCTTGCTAAGGCAGTCCACTTGAATGTGTTTTGTGTCCATTCAGTGTCATTTATTAAAACTGCTTTACTGTACAATAACTATTCAAACAGATCAATACATTAATTGCTTAAAAAATAAAAAAATCACTACACATCGTTCTAGCTGTGACTATAATATACTGCTTCGCCAATGACAGAAAAATGGCCTGAAAAACTGCAGTTGTGCATTATGTGATGCATTTGCAGGTCTCCATCAGCACCATGGACAGTTGCTGTTAGGGGGGCTGAATGATGAATCTGGATTTGTTTGGCCTTAAGGCCTTCCCAGGGCATTCCCCAGTTTGTCTGGTACATAAAGGTTATTTCCACCAGACCGTCAACTCCCTGTCATAAATCCCTGCGCAACAAGCTGAGGCCCCAGTACATGCACACATATTCAGACATCATATTTGACTTAAATCCCTCTGCTATTTGTTTGGTTTGACACTGGTGACACTTTGATTAATCTAATTTGCTCGCTTGCGTTTACAGCTTCAGCGGCAATGAATCTTTATTTTATATGGTCAAGCGCTGGCATTTCCCTTCAGACTGGCCTCGGCGAGGAAATGGGGGTTGTTGAGCGCCTCAGCCTTTCTGAGACACAGCCTTCTGTCCATTCTGTCCTGCCTAAATTATGAAGCACTTTAATTAAATTAAACCCTACACAAGCACTTAGACCAACTGCCAGCCACGGAGAGATTTTCTTTCCGAAAAAACAGCACATTCGCAAAGCCTTCCCAATCATGTGTGGCACACTGAAACTAGACATGAACGGTATAGCAAATATTCACGATATGATGATTTTGATTTTAAGCAACAATGTGAATTTTGCAGTTAATTAACAAGCTTTTCATTGGGCCATTAAATATCCTTACTAGGATCAGTAGCAAAAAGTTAAATTATTTCCATTAATCAATTCAATTTCGGATTCAACGATTCATTTGTGTCATCACTCAGTGCCTGCATGTCCATTTTTCATAACATAAAAAATAAACATATTTAGTCAAATATTGAAGTTTATCTGTTATATTGTATATACTATTGTGCGCAAAAATAACAACTTTATTCAACAAAATCGTCTCTCCCCTGTCATTCTGCTACGCTATTTTCGTTGCAGCTTCCAGGTTCTACATCCGAACGGCGGCTCAGTATTGGCCGACGCCGGTACACGTGAGCAGCACGAGGCATGCGTGTGATGCTGATGCAGGAGCCGGCCAATAATGAGTCGGCGTTCAGACGTAAACACGGAAATGCAGCACTGCGCCAACTGTGTAACAGACTGACAGGGAAGAGGAAAAATTGTTGAATAAAGTCATTGTTTTTGTTTTGTTTTTGCGCAAAAAAGTATTCTCGTCTCTTCATAACATTAAGGTTGAACCACTGTAGTCACATTGGCTAATTTAACAATGTTTTTACTACTTTTCTGGACATTGAATGTGGTAATTTCATTGCTTTCAATGGAGGACAAAAAACCCTCGGATTTCATCAAAAATATCTTAATTTGTGTTCCAAAGATGAACAAATGTCTCACGGGTGTGGAATGACATGAGGGTGAGTAATTAATGACAGAAATTTTATTTTCGGGTGAACTAACCCTTTAAGTCAAGTCAAATTACCTTTATTTATATAGTGCTTTATACAATAGAGATTGTTTCAAAGCAGCTTACAGAGACAGCAGGGCAATCTAGCAGGACATTTCAGCTGTTGTTCAGCTAAAGTGAGTTCAGTGTTGATTCAGTTCTTTTGTAAAGATCCTCAATTATTAAATTAGTTTATTTAATCTATAAGCAGTTCTGCAGAAAACAGTGATATCATCGTCCAGCTCTGTTCAGTTCTCATACAACAGCATCAGTACAGTCAGATCAATAATTTTGTGGAATATTAAGTGTCCTCAACTAAGCAAGGTGACAGTGGCAATTAAGGAACCCAAACTCCATCAGGTGAAAAAAAAAAAACCTTGGGAGAAACCACGCTCAGTCGGTTCTCCTCTGGCGAAGGAACGCGATGTAAATATTGCAAAATAGAAATATTTACCTACATATTTTTCAATTTATTTTTTAATATCAAGCTATATGTCACATCCACAAAACATGTAATGTGCTTATTTGAGATCTGAAATTAAAACTGGTGCTTATTACTCTTTCAAATTTATTATAAGGCAATAATTTATCACACTTATATTATGCCAGTCTGATGATCTTGTATATCTTTTTTTGATTCTTCACTGCTGCCACTAGTCAATGGAGAGTGAATTATCCTTTTATTTTTCATTCTTCACTGCAGCCACTGGTCAATGGAGAGAGTGTTAACCTTTTTTTCCAGCAATACTTTGACAGATGATGATGGCATGCTGTAACTTAGGAAAAGAATATGCGCCCCAGTTGATGGAGAGCAACGCTTTATGGGATGAGTGCAGGGCCTTATGGGAGACCGAGGCTAACTGCACTACTCTCGTTGGAAAATGCCTCTCACAACGTCTGAGTGACAGCGCTGTGCCTAGCAGATCCTCGCTGAATGAGTGACTGCTTCTCCTCAGGCCATTTTACTGACCTGGGAAGGGGAAGGAAGAAAAAAAAAAAAACTGTCGCAGCTCACACAGTCTCCAGAATAAATGGAGGTATTAAGCTTGATAACTAAAAACCGCACATTTGATCCTGCCATCCTCAGCATTTTTCCACACATAATTCTGGGCAGTTGAAAAGCATTTTGTGAAAGCTGCCGAGGTTAGCAATTCTGACTCCAGGGTTTCAGCGCAGATAACAAGCCGGTCAATATTCAAAAAAGGGAATTTAATTGGCTCTCCCCCTCGTCCTCCCCCTTCTCGAGCCGTTACCTGCCAGAGTGCCAAGGGGGGCTCGTGGCGAAACGTATTAGCATGACTCTCTATTAGCCTGCCTGGCATTAGGAAGCAGTGCTTTTCAACAACACAGCTCATTTGCTTTGCTCTTTCTCAGCGCCTTACACAACACATTTGCTTTTGTTTTTGCGCTTTAGGAGCCTGATCAACCCATAGCGACAATTCTGGCTAACCAAATGCACGGTTTGGCCGGCAGGGCCACTGGCTCCATATTAGATTACAATGGACACTGAGACTGGAAAATTGTGTGTGCCACAATAGAAGTGAACGGTTATTTCAGGTTTCTCGTTCCAAAATCCTGCTCAGGGAGACGATCTCTAGTGAGGCGCGTATGACTCATAGGGTTGAAAATAACTCCACTCATTCCAACACTTACTCTGCCACTCAGTGCAACAATAATATTTCTGTATCTATAACAGCAATCGTCAATTCATTAAACGGAAGAAAACCCCTCTCAGCTGCCGCTATCGTCTGCGATTAACAAAAGGGAAATGCTGAGCAGATGATTACGCTGCTCGGTGTCACCGTTTCGAGTGTAAAAGCGAGAGGGAGAGAGGTTAAACCTCAGTCAGATGTCACTTTCTCACAGCAACCTTTGGCCCGGAGTGGCTTTTCATCTCACTGTGAGTGCTCACAATCCCTGAAGTGCCTCATCTTCAACTGCATCACAATTACCCCAAGGTGTCTCCTCTTTTCTCTCTCTCTCTTCTCTTCCTACCTCCCTTCCCTTCCCCTCTCCTCCTCCTCCTCCTCTTCTTTTCTCTGTTCCTTTCCTCTCCTCTCTTGATCCTCTGAATTACTATTCTCTGTCATGTCATCGAGCCGGTGGAAATCTTTGGCACATGTGTTATCATAGATTCATGAAGCAGTCTGAATGCAGGAGATTCAGAAAAAAAAAAAAAAAACATTTGGTTTTAACATCTGACAGTTGTTAAAACTTACTAATCAAACTTATTTTACAAATATCTGTGTTGAATAAAGCACATGACAGCAACAAAATAATTATATTTAAGTATAGAATTAGTATAGTATAGATAGATAGATAGATATCCTATATACAAAAGCTTCAATGGGAAGCATGCAGTGCAATAGCAGATACAGTATTTCTGGTCAGCAACACAGCAGATGTCACTATGTGTACCGGCTTTGCTTGACACGGTGCAATTTCCCATAACCCTGTCAGGACAATTACACCAGGCCCCAGCAGGAGCACGGCTACTCACAGATACAAGCCTCCACTCTGAGTACATCAGAGAGAGAAAGATGAGAAAAGGGCTTGAGAAATGAAACCTCCAAGTCAAACAGAGAGGATGAGATGGGTTGATCTAAAGACCTGAAGGCTAGTACAACAGATAGAGGGGCTGTACTCCGCAGTGAGACATACGGCCTCGTTCTCTCTTCCCCCTCCTCCTCCTCTTCCTCTATCCTGCACCTGGGACCAGTGGGGCTGTGCAGTCATCTCCTCTCTCTCACTCTCTAGCTCTCTGTACTCTCCTGAGCAGCAGGCTCTTAACCAGACCAGGCAAAAAGCCCACTGAGACCCGACAGCTGGAGCCTGTCTCTCCTGAATGTACCATAACACTGGAGTCCTATCCTGAGGTGTTCAGCCCTCCAGCCCCCCCGCCCCCCCTCTCTCTTTCTCTGATATGGGTGAGAACATGAAGACTGACATGACCCAGAGGACAGATTGCGTTAGATTGATGTGACAAAAAAAGCAGGGGGAAGGGTGTATGTGTCCACGCGCGCACATGTTTTCGAGACAACGAGAGCAGCGACTGTAACTTAAATAGTCATTGAGTGACATGTGGTACGCATAGGGACCACTCTTTAAAATGGTTGTGGCCCAGATGCAAATTACAATGGGGTTTGAGGGACTTCGACCCCACTGATTAAAGTTGAGCACCCACAAAAGAGTTTGGAATCGGTAAGATTTTTAATGTTTTTAAAAGAAGTTTCGTCTGCTCACCAAGGCTGCATTTATTTAATTAAAAATACGGTAAAAACAGTAATATTGTGAAATATTATTATAATTTAAAATAACTGTTTTCTGTTTGAATATATTGAATAACACATGATCCTTCAGAAATCATTCTAATATGCTGATTTGCTGCTCAAGAAACATTTATGATTATTATCAATGTTGAAAACAGTTGTGTACTTTTTTTTCAGGATTCCTTGATGAATAGAAAGTTCAAAAGAACAGCATTTATCTGAAATACAAAGCTTTTGTAACATTATACACTACCGTTCAAAAGTTTGGGGTAAGTAAGAATTTTTATTTTTATTTTTTTGAAAAGAAATTAAAGAAATTAATACTTTTATTCAGCAAGGATGTATTAAATTGATCAAAAGTGACAGTAAAGACATTTATAATGTTACAAAAGATTATATTTCAAATAAATGCTGTTCTTTTGAACTTTCTATTCATCAAAGAATCCTGAAAAAAAAAAAAAATATTGTACACAAATATTTTGTACAATTGTACACAATAAATGTTTCTTGAGCAGCAAATCTTCATATTAGAATGATTTCTGAAGGATCATGTGACACTGAAGACTGGAGTAATGATGCTGAAAGCTTTGATCACAGGAATAAATTACTTTATAAAATATATTCAAACAGAAAACAGTTATTTTAAATTGTAATAATATTTCACAATATTACTGTTTTTACTGTATTTTTAATTAAATAAATGCAGCCTTGGTGAGCAGATGAAACTTCTTTTAAAAACATTAAAAATCTTACTGTGTCCAAACTTTTGACCGGTAGTGTATATTTTCAAAAAAGGAATAGGAAATATGCCAACATAGGACAGAAAACTGACATTTCAAGGGTGAAGGGGTAAATGTTAGATAACAAAATGAGCTTGATTCACTATGTGCATCCCCATCTCAAATGTGGCAAAGCTAATCTAAATGTAAAAAGGGGAAATTAACAAACACAATTAAGTATTTCAACAGAATAAAAAAATCACTAACATCGGCAGATAACCAATTTGGTACCAATACTGGTTTAATTACCACAAAACTTAGACCTATCTGTCACTGAAATTACCAAGCTACAACAAAAGTTGGATCACAAGTTGGACTGTAACTGTTTGGGTTACGTAAGATGAACCTCAACTGAAAGTGCCACGAATATTACTTCAAACATAAGATAGAAAGGACAGGAATTCTTTCATAAAGCTTACTCACTGAAAGTCATTGTACCGTATTAAACAAACACTGGCTGAGACTACAAAAGCTGGGATAAACTTTTCAGTTTTTGAGACATACCGAATTAATTTTATCAGTATGCAGGGGTATGAAGAGTGTAAGTTTTTGAGATCCACATGCAGGACCCTGCATCCAGTTAAAATGATTAATGACACACAGTGTAACAGAACTCCAAATGTATGCAGCAAATTACAGCAACTTACAAATGCAGGACATGTTTCCCAGCGTAACTACTGACTAGTAGCCTGGTAATTTGTTTTTCGCACAGCTCCACCGTGTTATTAAATTATCTCATATTAGCCAATATTTAAGTGCGCTCCCTCAAGCAATTTGCAGAAATCAGGAAAGAGCGAGCATAGCCGCCCTAATCAAGGTTGGATAAACAAATGCTAATTTTGAGGCTGAACTATGGCAAGGTGTAAGCCAAGCAAACATCTGTTAACATGCCTAATTTGTAAGCATATTAAACAGGGAGAGTATCATCAAGAACAATCCATCATTTTGGCAACAAACAAATGTTTACTCAATTAAAACCGTTCATCTGAGATTTCAATAGGCTGGGCACAAAAAACAGAAAGCAAACATATATTTCTTTTGAGAAAACATTGCTGGAGTGGTTTCAATGAAGAAAAGTTAAACTAACAAATCTCAGGTTTTATAACTAAATAATCTGTTTTAAACAGAGATGTTCTGTTCAATAATTCAGTCATGACCAAAGAAAGATATTCAATACTTCTGTATGTGTCACCTCACCAACAAAAACGCTCATTCATTGCCACCCAGTATTGTGGATTAACCTACCCACTCACAGTGTAATACTTCCTGTGTATGACTCTGTATTCATCTACACCAACTCCCTCCCTCTTCCTTTCTCTCTTCTCTCATCAAACTTTCTATAAAATATAGTGCATAGGGAGATATGCGACTTGCCCCAGAAAACAGCTCCAAACAGGGCTAATCCATTGTGAGCATTCCCGATCACTCAAAACAAAAGATCCAAGAATAAACTACTTTAACTGGCAAAGCATTTATTCTGCATGGGAAGACGCTGGTCCACTGGTGAAGCGCGAATGGGTGAAAATGACATTTCTGTGCCAAGCATTATCCGTACTGTGCTCAAATCTCAATATTTGTTTTTAGCTAGCCTACTTTTATTGAGAGCTAAAAAAGGTCAATAGGCTCTCATTAGATCCATCTGTGGAGAACAGTTGCGTAATGCTCCGACAATACAAATGCTGTACCTGCATTTGTTTTTAATCATCGTGTTCTGATAGGCAATAATGCCTGTCAAAGAAAAATAGATGGTGAAAACATAGATACTTTGGCTCCGGTTCAGAAATGCCTCTTTCAGTACCTCCGGCTGGAGAAAGAAGAGGAGCGCTGTGCTGCATATTGAACAGGACTACAGGTACACAGTCGCATCTCGGCGCCGAGTGAGAGTGTGGCATAGAGAGAGTGGTGCCGTGCCTGTGGGAGAAATGGTCCCAACCGGGTCATTTTATTCTTCTGCATTTGGCTGGACATGCAAAACTGAGCTCTTAATTTCATAAAATAGTTTTTCGTTTTCATACTTCACCACCTCAAGACCTCCTTGCAACCCCTGTGGGTTTGTAAAGCAGGATTGTGTGCAATTCAGAATTGAACTGATATTCCAATTCAATTCCTGAACAGGATGATGAATTGCTGTTTGAATGTAATGCAAGGAAGTAGAATTAAAATGAGCTGAAATGTATACAACTCATTTTTTTAACTACAAAATCAATGTTTGTCAAGACTTACTTTCAATGCTGGCTTTAAGACTTTTGAAAGTTTTGAAAAAAACGTTTATAGATCGATCGATAGATAGATGATAGATAGATAGATAGATAGATTATAGAAATGCTGGGCAACTTAAGTTTCACCCTTTTCTACCTATTCACACACTCTACAGCATTATTCCGCCAATATTTGGTTGCAGCATCATTTCCTGAATATCTGTAAAAATTAAATAGTTGCAAAAAAGACTAAAACAATTCATATATTTATTTTGCACTGGACCTCGTGTATGTGGAATCAATGTCCGTGTGTCTAAATCACTTGATTAATTCTGAGGATGCAGAGCGTGGGAAATGGCCTGAGAAAGCGGTATGTCATCACGGAGATGGTGTATTTGATGACACTGGTGTGTTTTAGTAAGAGGCTTGTGGGAAGGAGTGAGAACGGTTTTTTTTTCACTGTTCGAGAGTTTCAGCAGGGGAGGGATATCTCTAAGACCTGCCGTGAGAAATCCCAGCAGACGCTCTCCAGCGCAGTGTGAAGTGCTGTCACTGTCTCTGACTATGGTGTGAAGTGCTCCCCAATTACTCCACAAGTGAGAAAAGTTTGGCCTTGCCTTCATTGTGCAAATGTTTGTCAGACTCTGCAGAGGCCTCTTCAGAGTACCAGGCTTCGACTTTAAAAACGCACAGTAAACGCTGGCAACGTCTCTGGCGCTGCTCCTCTTAATTACGTTGACAACGGCGTGTGGTATCATTCTACAAACTGATTCACAAAGAATAATCTGCAGTTACTAGCAACAAAGTCACTGTTAAAAGGACACTTTACAGATCCCATGGCGTTGTGAAAAATGTATATCCACATGGATTTGGAGATGATTACAACTAGCAAACTCTCAAACCAGCTTCTGCACTAGCTTGCATAGCAATTACTGTCAACAACAATGACAAAGACTGCAACGGTAATCCTCATTTATATTGAAAAGCCAAACTCCGTGGGGACACGATGTCGCCTAGGACCACAAAAAAGGCTTTTGTTTGTGATATTTTGCTGTATTCAGTACATGTTCGAAGACCTTTCTTAAAAGACCTCAGGCTAATAAGTCGCGTCCTCCGCAGAGTTCACCATTTTCACTTCAAACAATTGCCATGGTCTCAATTCCACTGACTTCACACAAAAAGTATAGGGATAATCAGCATATTAAAGCCAATGCTAGAACCATATGTTAATTATGTAAATGATTCATTTTAATCAGCTCGAACCATGTAACGAGTTACTGGGAAAGCGAATGTAGGGACTTATCAAAAATGTCATTAATATTCATCCGGATGGCGCCATGTGAATGTACTCATCCGCACAGATGAATTAATAGTTTGATGAGGGATGAAAGTGCTGGAGGAGGTGTTTGTGAGGAACCATCTGTCTAACTTTGAATCCCCTCCAGAACTGTTCGGCCCACAGAGGGACCACTGGAAGAAGAGTCGGCTGAAGAGAGGAGGGGGGCGGGGTCTCTACTGTTAAGCGCAAGTAAAGAAATTTGAATTAGCATGTCGCATAGCCTCATAGAAACCACATTGGTTAAGAGTTGTGTGGTGGTCAACAAGGTTATTATTGTTAAAGAAAACAAGCAGTGAAGGATGTTTTTTTTTTTTTTTTTTTGGAAATTACCATTATTAGTTTTTATAGAGTGAATATATATATATATATATATATACACACACACACACACCTTTGAAGCAAACATATTAATATAATAAAAGATAAAATATACTTTTTCACTGTTCGGTTTTGGTATAGCTTTCATTTTCAATAACAATAACTTGCTGACCACCACCCAGCAATTTTTTTTTTTTTTTTAATTTATGTAAAAGGCAGGTAAAGAAATACTGAAGGCAAACTGGTTGTCTTAGATATCATGTTGTTCTTCTCAGCACCACTGAAATGTTTTTGATCACTGCTGATGTATCCAGCAAAAGTTGCTTATTCATAAACATCGGCTTTTGTTTGACATATAATTAGCTGCCTTGTGATTATTCGCCCATTACCAGTAATTAACAGATATTTTAACTAAAACCACCCTTTATCTACTGTTCATGGCTTGGCATACTTATTTCTCTGTGAACGAGTAACTCTTCATCTTTCCCAGTGTGTCCTTAGCCGTTCGTCCTTCAAAGATCTGGTATAGACCATGTGCGATACGGGTGCCGAATTGAGTTCAGAGCAAAGGGCCTGGTAATGTGCAAGCTGGCGTGAACGGAAAGAGCGGCCCTGTGCTGCCTGTGGAGCAGTGGACCCTCCTCGTGGTTCCTCCGCCCCTGGCACTGCCCAGTACCTCTCCATCTGGACCCATCATCTGTGCCGACCTGCCGGGCTCATGTCCCCATCCACCCCCACTACCCCCCACCCTTCCCTCCCTGACACTGCCTGACCGCCTGCTCCTACTCTCTGTGGCCAAACACTGGCCTGACCACAGGTCCTGCTTTACAAATCTGAGTCAACTACACAGAGGCATAGAGCCTGTATAATGACAAACACAACTACAAATCCATCTACATGCACAAAAACAAGGGCTATTATAGCTTTTAATATTTTACTAGTTTTTATTTCTTTCTGTATTCTATTTATTTTCTTATTTTTATATTGTCTCATAGAAACCACAATGGTTAGGAGTTGGGCAGTTGTCAGCAAGGTTATTAGGTTATTTTAAGGTTATTATAAAACTAGTAGTGAAAAGAAAAATCACTTACAAAACAAAAAAGTGAAAAATAATTACATACATATTTATAAAAATGTTTTATTTATTTTATGTGAAATTTGTTTTAATTGATTTTTTATTATTTACAAAAAATATATATTTAGAAAATATTTTAATTTTCACTTTTCGCTTGTTATAGTTTTCGTTACCAATAACAATAGTTTTTTGATAATGATTACCTTGCTGACCACCACCCAAATCCTTCCAGTACTCATTAGCATAGCCTCATCGACAGCAAATGCAGTTTCTACAGGGCTAACCGGCACATTCGTTTTAGTACCGCAGAGCACTTGGGTCCTTCAGACTCAGCAGCAGTAGATGAAAGGGGTCTTGTCCACATTATGAGATGTGACATCACAGAGCTCTGAGCCTCATCATCCATCTGGGGGTTTCAACATGAGACGGACACTCGCACTCACTCAAAGGAAACTTCTCGGGTCACACTTTAGGATAGCTCCCTAGTTCCTGACTCTCCATCCTCATGTTCAACCCAGGGTTCACTGGCAGGAGAAACATCACAGCACTGATGTCATATCAAAGCACAACATTGCACATTTACTTATGGTAAGAGATTATTTTCCACCGCGGCATGGAGACAACCTCTGGAAAGCTAAATATAGAGCTTGTGGCATAGCTGGCATGGGCTGTAGCCTGAGATTAAAGCATGTTTCATTCTGTTTGATAATTTTTCGTTGAGGGACATAGTTTTATTGCCTTTAGAGAATTAAAGCAATGGTGGACTTTTTTTCTTTTTCTTTTTTTAAACTAAAGCTGAGTGAGATCGCTTACATGATGTGATTCAGCCACTACATTTGTCCAAGTGATCAAGCCTCTAATTGAATAACTTGACAGAACAGCACATCTTCTTGTGGAGATACGACAGAGCAATGCAATGCCTACACGAAAAAAAAAAAAAAAGATGCACTAAATGCTTTAGACATGTACAAATCATCTGCTTTAAATTAACATATTGGCTAGATCCACTGTACTTGCTGTTGGCTTTTAAACCCCAGCAGTCTGAATCAGAATAACAAGCTTGTAAAATCTAAACATAGTTCATTACCTAGGTAAAAGCACAATAAACACTTATAGTACAGCGACTCACTTCAGGGGGTTCAGTGAGTTTCATTCAAACACAAAAATGCAAAACATAAAAATATATCCAACATAAAAGTGTTAAAACATTTCAGGATGTTTCTCCATTGTTGCTTTAGGTGATTGTTCTGTCAGGCTAAGCCTTTAGCTCTTGCATACGGAGGATAAGCGTTCAGGCGTTTGTTTCACTGGCACACCAGTACTGGGTTTTTATGTCTCCTCAATATGCTGCGAGATTCTGGGTTTAAAATGGATTAAAAGGATCATGTTTTGTTGATATTACTACCCATATGAAGTCCCAGCGGTTGAGATAATGGGTTCATAAGGAGTGTATATGTGTTCTAGATCTATAATCTCAATGCAGAAATTTCTTCCATCAGGAACCATTTCATGGTCACAGCCTTCACGGCGACTTAATAAATAAAGATCTTCTTGATGACCTCCATAAGATATGCGGCGATGCTAGCTACTATAAATATGTGCTTACACTTTGTGCGGGGGATGGGAGCTATTCCCAATTTGACATTACCATAATTCTTATTTACCTCTGGAAGCTTTTCTTTAAATTTAGCAAAGGTTAAAGGAGCTGCCCACCTCTAATCTGCAGGACTGATAAATTGAAGAGCCAACCCGGAGAACAATCAAGTTCACGGGGGGTTAATACAATAAAGACCAAATAAAAAAGGCCCCAACATCAATATCATCAGCCTCACTGATGTGTGTGTAGTGGCGTTTGGTAATAACCGGAACATTCCAACAAATCAATGGTTATTTAATTCTCACTGAGCTTCTAAGTCCATTAAACCTGATTACTTTCACCCATTTTCTTCTGGGTGCTGTTATTTTTCCAATGCAGGCACTTAATCTATAAGGGGGACTTTTGAGGACCTTCAAAAGCAATTTCAGCCTCTATTAACATAGCATGCTAGGTGCCATTTGGCTATAATTATTTATTGGACAGTAGCTTGTGGAGCAGCCTGAACCCGCGGTTTGACCCGCACTCCAAACTAGCATAAAACAAAGCCACAAAAACCCTGAGTGCCTCAAATTCTTTGTTAGCAATACACTGGTTTCCATGAAAAAAAAAAGGGAGAATGAAACCTCAGGAGGGAAGCGAATAAGGTCGTATTGGTGAAATACACAGTCATGACATAAACAGAGCAGAGATTATAAAGTCTCATTAGGATCGGCCAGATCTGTAACAATCAATCATCTTTTTGGTGATCCAAGCATTTTCTCATTCAGGTCAACAACAACAGGAGCCTGATTAATGTGGTGTATGCTGTATGACCCACTTCTCAGATGAGCAGAACTCTGTGCAGCGGTGTGCCAAATGCAGATCAAACAGCCCTGCCACGGTACTACACATGACCACGTGCCTGTGTGAGACCGGAAAAGGCACAGAGTGTTAACCAATCTCTCTGATTCAAGAAAAAGTGTGTTTTTCGACCCCCTCATCACCTATCACGTATAGCAATGGAATGAATGTGCACTTAGACATTGAGAGAGTTAATCCGCCGTGTGATTGGGTAAAAAAATACACTCAAATTGATCTGGTTTGACTCGCCGTCAAAAACCGAACGGGATCCTATGCTGATCATTGCATTGACCGAGAAGATCTATTACCCAGCCAATCACATGGGCTCCCTGCCATTTCATTTACTACTAAATAGCTCATGGCTTGATTTCCAGCTCTACATCCGCCCTGCTAGGGAGGCATAATAAGGGGTGGCTCATGTTGGTAGCCATTAAAAGCTCCGGAAAGTGCATTTGCATTTTGTCCCATCAGCAGGATGGATGGTCATTAGTAATTGCCTATGAGACCTTACAAGAAACCACAAGAACGAAACAAAGCAAGCGCTCAGACGTCTATGCTGTAGTATGTCACTGTTTACAATAGTAGGGATGGATTGATATTAAATTTCTGGCAGATACAGATAAGCCAAATTATTTTCATCTTATAGCTGGTAGTCAATAAATGGCCAACAGTTTGCAAGAACAATGAAATACAACAGCATCCGATACAGATCTATCTGTAGCTGTATTATATATATATATAAACTTGTATATTTATATATAATTTCTATATTTTTGTTATTATTAAATTAATACAGGCCAATAACGGATAAGGTTAAAATATATCATTCATCCAGACAGATCTTGTACATCTGCGTGACATACTCGTTGTTACTCATATTACCATGTAAGATGAGACATAGGAGTAAAATATTGATTTAATGTGTTACATATTCACTATGCTCTAACGATGAAAGAGACATTCTTTTTGGCTAGTAGGCCCACTTCAAGACCGCCATTTTCAAAAGGATTATACTCATGCTAACACAATCCTTGAATTTTTCAAAACATTACTAGCAGCTCTAATTGATTTCTTATCCAAAGTCTACACCCTTTCAGAGAAATGCATGCGTAAAATATGGATTCTAGAGGAATTCAGACTGCCTGATAAGTTACTTGGCGTGTATGAGATGAGGCTGAGACGAGTCAGCTCAGGGTGAGGTGGGGGTACTGGTGGGCCTGGAAAGGCTGGACTGGAGTGCAAATCTCCTGCCCTGTGGTCAACCTCCAGGAGCAAGGGCATGAATGTTAAGCAGCCAGGGGATCAATACAGGCGAATATAGCTCAACTGCACCATTTGTTCAGCCATGAGAGATGTCAATACACAGATTAGGGTGATCCATCTTTTTGATTTCCCACTGTCTTCCACATGGACTGCATGAGGGCTTTTGCCTGTATTAAAAGTGTTTGCTTTCTCAACCATAAAAATTCCAATTATTGCTCTAAGTGCAGCAGTGCTGAGTCGCTTGTTGTGGAGCAGCTCCAACGTTATGACGTGAAATGAAGAAGGGAAGGGGGTGAACGGTGAAATGAAAGAGGCCTTGCGGGGGAAAGAGAAAAGACTTTGTGAGATGGCAGGAAGCTTTCAG
The DNA here is from genome assembly GCA_037950665.1 of Hypophthalmichthys nobilis. Classification (NCBI taxonomy): domain Eukaryota; kingdom Metazoa; phylum Chordata; class Actinopteri; order Cypriniformes; family Xenocyprididae; genus Hypophthalmichthys; species Hypophthalmichthys nobilis. The sequence goes on along the minus strand of CM075475.1, from coordinate 26,895,773 downwards.
ATTGTTTTCCTTCTGTACTGCCCTGACTTGATACATGTGTTTTAGTCTGAGCTGTAAGAGGAGGGGGTAAAAATGCAGGAATCAATGGCGGTTCAGTCAATTGTGTTGTGATGCCATCAGCTACTTGAACATGGATTCAACATCACCTCGAGTTTCAAAATTTGGTCGCGGCTCTCACATGGCACCATTCGTGGGGCATTTAAAAATGAAAAAGACTTTCCCCCCATTTTTCCTCATCAAGTGATCCTGACTTTCCTGGCAAGAGCTACTCACCATTAGTAATTTGTTTTTCATGTTCATTTCAATCCCTGAACTCCTGCAATAATAAAAATGTTGGCGAAATAAAAGTAATCTTGTTTACAGTTTTGCCAGCAGATATCTTTTTTTCCCAATTCACTTGGAGCTAAACTGTAGCGTGTGCTTGTTTCTTGAGAGGGAGAAACAGTAACATGCAGTGATTATGGCATGGCAAATCAAGCCCTGAACTAAAAAAATGCAAATAGCAAATGCAGAATAATTTACCCAAGAGACATTTGACTCTTAACTGTAAGGCAGAGGTTAGACATGTGGCATATTGTAAGGGTTCAAAGGATGGAAGTCTCCACTAATTAGCAGGCATACTGCCCGTCTCCCAACATGCCTTCACATTTGAGATCAGACGCCTTTGGGGAGCTGCAACCTCTGGTTGCAGCTTGTGTTGAGCAAGACAGTCATAGAAAATGGATTAAGAAGCTTATTAATAGAATGTTTTCAATGCACCGTAGGACCAATGAACGGTTTTGTAAAGGAAAAAAGAACGACTTCCTTCTGCTCACTTCTCAAAGCACATTACAAGATGAAATTATGCTTTCAAACAGGTAAATTAACATAAGTTCAACAGCAGAAAAATCAAATGAAGTATTCTACCAGCGAGTCCTTAAGAATCAGCATGTTTAATTCACAAAACAGACGAGAGGATCTGCAGTAGTCTTTGATGATGCTTTCCTCTCTGAGTGAGCCAGTTCAACACCTCTCTCTCTCTGTTATCAAACCTGCTAATGGAGTAACTACAGATGCACAAATCATTGGTGGCTGCTACTTGATTCCCTGCATCAGGCCTTTTTGCCTGAGAAATTCAACCTGCTGTTGCATGTCTAAATGTGTGGGAGCACCTCTGACAGAATGAGGCTCTAGTGAGGACACAAATATGGCAATGATTCCACTCAGTTACACTTTCGGAGCACTGAAAGGGCTTCCACTGTGAGACCTGTAATTAGTCTAACCACAGAACAATGGCCAAAGATCCTGGCACCTACATCATTTTTGTGAGCATTTAAAGGAACAGTCTCTGTAAAATAAATAATTAAATAAATAAATAAATAAAGATGAATTAACAATAGCAATAATATTTTTTTTTTAAATTAACATTAACTTGGATTGGTGATATATATATGTAAATGTTCATTGCTTCAATTATTTTGGTATCATTGTTCATTCATGATACCGAAGTAATGAACTAATGTTCACAAATATAACCTTACTGAAAGGTGTTTCCACTAAACATATAAAATGCACAATATATCGGTATTGGCCAATATTAGCTGTACTTGCTAATAAAATTAGCATTGTAGTAATACAAAGAGGTACAAAGATATGCTTTTTAGTTTATGGGTTTGGCCAAAAGAATAATCTTAGAGGGCAGGATATTCTACCTTTTGGAACAAATTTTGTGTCGGTGAGCAAATTTTGAAAACTTCTGGCCAATATCAGCGCATCCGTTAAACTACATACATACTAGAACACTGTACTGCACTTTCAAAATTAGCAGAAAGATACTGAGAGGTATAAATCTGTCTTCTCACCTCTTCCACTGTTTGTTTTGCTGCTGAGGACATTAGATTGGGCTACCAAAGAACTGCCCACACACTTACACCGCACATAAATGTTTCACAGGCGTAATGCAGCGTATGTTCAAGCTCACGCATCTTCGTGCACTTGTAAACAAGAGGTGCACACAATGGCGCGTGTCTTTAAGCATTTTCAATCAAAGCAAATCAGATCAGGGGAGGCTGAAAACCTCCCTTTGGCGCCTTCACATGTCTGTGCGCAGACGCGGCAGCCGTCTGTGCATGTAAGTGAATTTCCATTCCATTAGGGTGACAGAGGAGCACCCCTGCCTGCCATCAGCCCACTCCAGAGACTAACTAATGAATCAAGTGCACAGAGAACAGCCCGCTCCTTACACAACCAAACAATGACCATTAAAACGGTCCGCCACACTCTGGGAAGACGGCTGCATTCTGTTGTCATAAAAACGTAGAATATTTAGAAAATCTCTGACATATTTCATGAGTGTTTCAAGGAAAATTCAACAGCTAGCTGGCAGAAAATCTCAATGTGTCAATTTTGTCCTAATACTTAAAGTATTTGTGACCCCTCTTCTTCAAGAATGACAAAGTTTCTCATGAGTGGGATTTTGCGAATTTACTGTGTACTGCTGAGAGTGACTAGCTTCATGGTAGGGTTCAAGTCATTCGGAATTGAATAGATAATGCCTTTTAAATTCCAATGAGATTTCTTGAAATGAGGCAGCAAACAGGGCATAGAATTACAGTTTGAATGTGAAATTTAGGAAGTAGAATTAAAAAAGAGCTAAAATTCAAACAACTGAAAATAGGTTTATAGGACGATAAACCTACAAATAGAATCAAAGACAGATATAACGATAAAACTACAGATTGAGAATGAGCGACAGATAGAGACAGATAGACAGATGATAGATAGACAGACAGACAGACAGACAGACAGACAGATAGATAGATAGATAGATAGATAGATAGATAGACAGATAGATAGATAGACAGATAGATAGATAGATAGATAGATAGATAGATAGACAGACATATAGATAGATAGATAGATAGATAGATAGATTCAAAATTCTAATTCCAGTCTTGCTGTAGGGTGTGTTCAATTCAAATTCAGACTCAGACTCATTTTTTAGTTGTGTATTTTGTGCTACATGGTTGTTCAGAGCCCTCAGAAGAGATTTGCTTGTACTAGCTGTATGAATCCCCTTGAAAAGGTCAAGTAAACAAATAATCTAATAACTCATAATCAAAGACTTGTAACAGCTATCCATAAGCCTATCTCACAGTCATAAATTCTCCCTTCATGACAGCTGCTCTGATACTTTAAGAGCCTATACGCTTACTCACACACAGCGTGTGGCCCGAGGGGCTACAGGCGATGGAGGTGAAGGTACGGTGTCGCATTATGGGGATGCAAATAATTTACAGCCTTGGTATGCAGCACCGCCGGCCTTTTTAGCCCCAGCCACACGAGATTCTCCTGGGTTGCATTTTGGCATCTTTAAAAGGTCTCCCCGACTAAATCTGGCACTTCATCAAATGTGATATTAATGACCTGGGATTCATCATGCAAATTCGCGGTGGAATATCAACTTTTAAAACTCGCTTTCCGCATGCATACGAGCTGATGGTAATCGCTCCCAAGGTCGTCATGAATCTTATTCGAGCAAACGTCATAATGCATCCGCGCGTTTTGACGGAGGTGAAACGGACGGCTCCCTTGTCAAGACGCTTTGTTAGTCATGAAGAGGCGAGTCGAATTAAGTCTCACGCCTGGATTTTGCACATCAGATAAGTTTCCTATGACTACCCACTGAGCCAAAATCAATTTGTTTACCGCTATCAGATCCAGCATTTAAAGGTATTCAGTTTCTCTCAGCCTCACGCTCTCGGCTCAAACGCTGCACTTCTCTTCTCTTCTGCCCGAGTAGGTAATTTCACAAGGGTAAATACCAGATAATTATTATTTCCAATGATAAACGCAATAGGCTTTATTAAATGACCTAACCCGAGGAGGGAAGCTTTATTCTGCTTCTCTGTATCTCTAAATAGATAAACAAGGAAATGTAACACAGTAATGACCTCTTTCCTAACTGGGTTCTCATCAAAATTTCATTCTCTACACATACTGTATAGCAGGCGTTCATTATTTTCATAGGAAATTAGTGCATCTATGGGGACCGCAGTGCTCTTGTTTGTTTTGTAGGTTTTCCCTTAGCTTTCAGACAGATACACTAGCCGTTAACCAATGAATTGTGAATTGCGTAGCATGTACCGCATTGTGATCCAGGGCTTTAATCACCTACTGTGCCCCGCACCTGTTTCTCCTCTGCCACCTTTTTCCTAACCAGCCCTCATTGCAGTTACCTTTTCTTGACATTTCATGTACAACAACAATTTTTCTCCCCTAACACCACCTCTATTCCTCTTCTTAAAACATTTCAAGAGACGGAGGCCCCTGTGTTAGCAAACAATTCTCAGATCATTGCCCCGGCCTCACCACAATGATGTCAAGAAGATGGGTTTTGACATGCTGTTGCTATCTGCCGTCGGATAGGGAGAATGTGTTAAATGTTAATACGTTTTTCTGCTTTTCCGAGTCACGGACCTGCAGGCTAGCTACCTCTGATAAGCCCACGCTGGGATCAATTTACAGTAGCAGAGTGTTTACAGGAGTGATCAGTCCAATGGCTGCAGGAGAGAGCGGGGAGAACAGCAGCAGGAACGGACCAGGCTGCAGTCTTGGCTGGAGAGCCGCTGCGACGTCCTTGAGGAAATTACGTAACTGAGATAGAAGCAGCGAACCTCTTGATGTACAAAAAGCTTCTTTTTCTTTACAGCTGCTTATTTGCAAGCTCGTATTTTGGCAGAAATGTAAAACCTTCAGCACAACAATTAAAAAAGGTCTGTGCTTCTTTGTGGAGACACACAGAGAAAAGCCAGAATTGTGGCCTCCCACAAAACATTTACCATGCCGCCCACTGGTATATCCTCTAGAAAAGTCAACATGGCTACTTATCAAATGCATATGTTTTTTCTAGGTTGCTGTTGGCCTACTGTCCAGCTGCTGCGGTTAGCCATGAGGGACTCGTCCTTTCATATGTGGCTATTATTCTCTTTCCCCTCAGTAGTGCTGCGTATATAATCCTATACTGCATGGTTCATGTGCAAACAGAAGAGACAATGGCACAGCTGTTGTTGTGTAGCGCTACATCTTGTGGACACAGTCATGCGTAATATCTTACTCACGCACCTCTGCGACCTGGGCACAAACATTCACCTTTTTTCTGCAGTGTCACCTTGTATTCCCTTCCAGGGCTGTGCAAATTTCAGAATTAATAGACTGGGTCTCTTTCAACTGGCCACACCCTATAGGAAGTTGAATGAGAATGACAGGAAAAGAGCTTTCCAAAAAAGTATACTCTAAAAAATGCTAGGTTGTTTCAGCCCAAATTTGGGTCAAAAATGGACAAACCCAGCCATTGGGCTAAATCTGGGTTGAAACAACCCAGCATTTTTAGAGTGTAAGAAATTTAGTGTTCTTCCACCCTGGAGAAGTAAATAACAATATATATATAATATATATATATATATATAAAATACCTTAAAATATATACAATATCTAAATTACCTTAAAATATGGTAAATAATAACAATAATGATATATTTAATATAAATATTAATATAAATGATTGCCTATTACTAAATACAAATAGGTAACCATCCATCCATCCATCCATCCATTCTAATTAACCTTTATTTTTAACAGGAAATTTTGTGTTCTTCCATCCATCTATCCATCCATCCAATTAACCTTCAAAATTCAAAGCTTAAAAAACTTTCAAATAAGACTTAGTCAAATCAAAATTTCAAGTTGTAATTTGTTTCAACAAAGTTTGCTTTTATTGTAAAAAAAAATGACAGAAAATCAATCCATTTAATTAACCCTAATTCAACTTCCTTGCATTCAAATTTCAATTCTGTACCCTATTTGCTACCTCAATTCCAATTCAGCTATTTAACTGGAATTTAAAAGGCATTCTCTATTCAATTCTGAACGGCACACGGTCCTGTTTCCTTCACGGTCACGGGGCCCCTGGCATCATCTGGGCCGCACCTGGCCCCTCCATTAAGCTTGACTAGTGTGACAAGGATTCCTGCAGTGGCCGTTTCTTTAGATCTCCCTGCGTTTCTCAGCACGACAGCCGGAGACAGACTCTACTGTCCTCATTTAGCTGGCCTTACACAACTACATGGAGAGAGGGAAAAAAAGAAGGATGAAAGGAAAGAAGGAGATGATGTCCAGAGGCGCACCCAAATAACAAAAACGTGAACACCGCAGCTGCTATTTCAGGCAGAGCGAGGGGGGAAAAAATTACAAGGGAAGGCAAAATTATTTAAAGCCTTCCACCCCGGCTTTGTCTCAGGCAGCACCTCCGTACCCTTTCGGCCTTTGATGAGGCTCTTGAGGCGGTTTTGACCCAGATAAAATAAAGGATTTAGTGCGTTTGGGAATCCGACATTAAAGCGCTCTCTCCTTCTCCAGCAAAGCACATTTTGTAAAGAAACAAAGAGGAAAGCAGAGTGCAGAGAGATGGTGTCAGAAGTGAGAAGACAACATGTAGCCCGTTGCCTCTCTTCTCACTTAATCATCAAAAGGAGTTAAAATGCCAGTAGACATAATGAGGTTGAATAGAGGGAGCGTGCACACTGATTTTTTTCCTTTGCTCTTTCCTTCCCTCTCCTTTGAGTGGGTTTTCTGTTGTGCAACACAAAGATGCAAAACAAAATAATTAGGTCACCACCAGATCTCCAGAACAATCGCGAAAAAGAACCTAATTGTATTTTTCTGCCTTTTAATAGGGTAGACTTAGTACTGGATTCTCTGTCATTTTAGGTGGAATTAATCTAACAATCGCGACCCACACTGTGCCTGGGCTGGCACTTCCTGTACTCGAGGGGGAAAAGCTTAGAGTCTTGTAATGACGCCGATTCTTCAATTATTCAGTGTGCTGTGTTTGAATATCAAAGGCCTGAAGTTCAAAATGGAGAAGCCAATTGAGGGCCCTTGCTGGGGCCTGTGATAAGGCCTCTCTATTGTTGCGCCACTGTCTGCAGATATTGATCTGCGGCTCTGTGGGTGGGCCCTGTGGAGGATGAACCTGTCCACTGCCTAAAGCCGGACTGCTCATCCCGTACCAGAGAGGGAAATGAGTTGCCATGGACACCTGGTGAAATGTCTGCCAGAACGCCATTTGATTGACGACATAACTGTCAGCACTGTTCAAATGCTTGTGATGGCTTTAAGTTATCACTGGCCATAGACTGTCACAGGGCAGGACCAATATATGAAATATGAAATAGATTTTATCCAATAAAATGCCAATTAGATATTTTATATTTATAAAATAAGATAATATATTTTTATATATAAATATAATCAAAATTTTAAATACAATTTTATTTATAAAATCTAGCTGTATACAAAAGAAAGCTTACAGTAGAAATACTGTATTAATAACTAATGGCATAATGTTTCAGATAAAACTGTCACATAACAATGTCAAAATAATGCACCGATATCAATGACTTTGGAGTGTTTTTCCTCTCAGCACATTCATCTTGCTCTTGAATAAACCAGACGCATAGTGCATTCTGGGACAGCTTAAATAGAATACTAATGTTTGCATATGAATATGAATTGATAGTTCTGAGACAAACACCCCACAAAAGGCAAGCTGGTAAAAAGACAAAAACTCTGAGGGGCCAACAAAATATAATTTAATTGAAAAGACAGACTCGCTAATAAAGCAGAGCCAAACATGACTCTTCATCAATGTGACGCACAGAAAAGGTCTCAGATTGAGTCTTGCAAGATTGTTTACAAACTGCCACAGTTAAATATCACATATATGAATTAAAAAATATATTTCCACTGGCATTCTTCAGAGTACAGATGCAAACAAAAATGTGTTTTTTCTCTGTAGCGTTAAGAAAGGTGTAGAGGACTCTAAAATGGTTTCGCCCATGCTTGCCTTCCTGACTTCGCCCTCCCCTCAAGCAGGGCATTAATTAATCCAAGCTGCCATGTTACAACCTCCCTGCTCAAATTACTAATATCCACACACTATCTTTTCCTCCCCATCTATTTCATTTACATTAACTTCTGCACTCGTTCCCGTCACCTCAAATAGAGCACATCATGGGCTATGAGTTTATCACATGACCAGGGTTTATGAAATAAAATCCAAACAAGAATTAGGCTCTCTAAATTACTGAGTTACGACAGAGACAGCATAAGTGTGAGAGGACAGATCACTCACATTAAAATGAATGGGAAAAATCACAAAGCAAACTATAGTGACTCAATAAAACAGTTAAAACTTTCACTTTTTTTTTTCTTTTATAAAAAGCCTATAAAATGCATGCATATTAGCTGGACTGGCCTTACAAAATATAGTTTACAGTTAATTTATGATTTAAACAATGTTTACAACACCTCATTATTTCCCCATTCAAATACACAAGAGCTGTACTTGTATGCAAATAGAGTGCTGAAGTGATGGTGTATTTTTGTAGGCCAACCCGGAAGTTAGCATCACCCTGGTTCACTCAACAAAAACGCAATAAGATCTTTTCTGTTGGCTTTTATAACTGCAGAAAATGATCTCTGTGAGCTACAAAAGCTTTTGATTCTTACGTGTCATTCAACATGACAATCTTCACAAATGAAAACAACATTTATGAATTCTGAAGCCTAAATACAATCACCAGAATAAAAAAGCTGAACGTAGACTATAAACAAACTACACCACGGTCGTGTGACTTCATCAACACTTTCACTAAGCTTCCGACAACTCTTAGTATTTATTTAAAATTACGATTACACTTTATTTTACAGTGCCGTAGTTACATTGTAATTACACAAATAAGTACTGAGTACTATTAATTAACTACATGTACTTACTATAGAGTTACAGTTAGGGTTTGGTTTAGGGTTAGTTACTTGTAGCTATGCATAATTTACTGTATTACTATAGTAAGTACATGTAGTAACGTGTAACTAAGGCACTGTTAAATAATGTGTTACCAAAATGACACATTAAAATGAACACATTTCCTCTGGAAGTTTGATTTAGAATAGTTTGCAAAAGTGCAATTCTAAGCGCAATGAGACTGTGAAAGCGGACTAGTGAGTAGATGAGTTTTTCCTTTTTGGGGTATTCCTTTTTCCACAAAGTGGGTATTACTTAGAATAAAACATGAAAATATCCTAAACTTGTGTTAACCACAGACATCATTTCAGACATTTAATGAAAAACCCACGCAAAAGACATTTTACCTAGAGAATGATGGAACTGGAACTGAACTCATTTTCGGGTTTTGGCCTAGGAAAATACGTCATCACTACAGCACTCTATTACCGACAAACAAAATAGCTGCTGAGGGGCATTACCAATATGGCCGCCGTGTGAACTGGCTTGCCTTAAAGGGCCAAGTGCACACATGACGAATCATCAGCAAGCCGTGCCCGGATATCTTAACCCATCCTTCAGTCTTTTATAACCTCCAATATATGTCAAAACGCTCAGCTTTCTGCACTGCTCAGGGTTGCTTGCGGAACAAATCAAGTCAGAAAGCACTAAAGGGACAAATAGTAGCAAATAATAAGATAAGTGGAGAAAAGGAAGAGCGAGAACGCCGGGAGAAAGATTCCACAGTAAATTTATAACAAAAGCGCTCTGACAATATCGGCCACTTCTCCTCTGTGGCTTGAAGTGGAGTGTGGCGCTGCGTTTTACGATGCGTCCTCATTAGAAATCGCTGCCTGACTAACTAATTTATCACCCCCTGCATACGTTTGTGAGATCAGCAAATATAAGATGCGACAGAGATCAAAACGCAGAGATTTCGCTCAGCGTGCTTGAGGTTGGGCAGGCACTGCAGTGGAGCGATCGCTCCCTGTCTAATTACCGTACGAGCAGAACAGGCCGTATTCACGCCCTTGGCCAGGGAGGAGCCCGACGCAAGCCAGCAGCTCCGGGATACAGTCAATCAGACGTGAGTGAGTGAGACGAGAACCTTGCGCTGACAGCATTTCTCAGAGACTCTCTCCGGCGCACAATTAACACAGACCGGCTTCACTTTTCCGACGGAAAGAGCGATACGTATAGCGCAAAACACTGAGGTTTCCTGATATTGTTATTTGCGCCACATTCGTGCATCTGATTAAATATTGATTAACATTAATGAGACCGCAGCCCCTCCCCCTTCTCCTTCCTCGTGAAAAAACCTGTCCCAGTTTTTCCCGCCGATCCAAATAATTGAACAACTGTTTTAGGAGCTGAACAGACACAGCTGTAGATGTGGAGGCTGGTGATGCAGGTTTTTTCCTTGCTTTTCTTTGCCTTTTTTCCTTTTCTTTTTTTCTCCACAGCTCCCTGAGGTTCACTTGATATGTTGGGGTTTGTTTCTAATGAGCTGCCTGCTGGCTGGGATGCAGTTCCATTTCAGAGCAATTACAGTGGCCGTAATCTACAGCAAGCCCTCAACATGCCAACTCCTCCTCCTCCCCGTATCGGGCTCCGGTCTCTCTGCCTCTGCTGACTGACCATAAGCAGGGAGCGCTCACATTAAGCAAGGCCTGTCACAGCTGAGTGAAGGCCCTGCTGGACAGAGTTAACCAGCACGACGGGAGCTGACATTTGTTCATTTGGATGTGTTAAACACAGAAGCTCATAAAACATCGCTCGAGTCTGGCCGCTCAGCAGCTGGATAATTACTTTCAGGCAGCCAGAAGACAAACACGAAAGCGAGCGCATTACGGGGCTTCGGCTCAATCTTTTCTCCGTCTGCTTCTGTTCTCGGCACTTTCCTGCCCTGCTTTAATCAGTCTATCGCATCTTTCCATCTTGCTCTCTGTCTTCAGTCTTATATGCAGGTTTAGGTGTTATTGTTTGTCATGTAGATGCAGCTTCTAAATGTAGAATGAAAACAGACTACTTTTTGAGCTGACCACAGACTGAGAGGATAATGACATCACTATACTAAGCTCATGAATATTAATTAGCTAACGCTGACACTGCAAAGTAGTCTTCCTAGATTGTCCCGTCACATTACCTTATTAATATCCATGAGCCATGGAAATTCCATGGTATCTTAGAATTAAATGTCAATTTTGCTCAGATATTTTTTACTTTTCTTAAATCTACTTAAATCTAAAAATTTAGCTGTCAATGTAACGTTGATTTATTGATATTAACTAAAAAGAAAAATTCAGAAATACAACATTTTTCTATCATCAAAGCAGTTCTGTGAGTCTGCAGTCCCAGCTGCTACTACAGACATCAGCAGCCTCAAGGCACAACTGAACTACTTGACATGACATCGTAAAAAATGAGGCACTCATGACATGAGATACTGAAAAAAAAAAAGCGAGATATACAGAGAAAACAATGTGAAACAAGGTCGTAACCGCCATAGACATTGACAGAGACAAGCCCCCCCTAATAATGGAATATGGTCAAATTGTCCCAGCCTAATATTTAATATTCTTGATGCTGCTCTGCTGCACTCCATTGTGCACCACTCTGTTTAATATTAGGATGACAAAAAGTTTCAAAAGTACATTTTTATATGATGGTCGGCTTCAAACAGTCAAACAGCACTCAAAATGTTTGAGATGGCCAAACAAATCAAAGGCGGCAGGCTTTACTGTTCACAGAGGCCAAGCGTTTAGTTTTAACAGTGAAAGGTAAGATGTAAGTAGCTAAACATTACATTTTTATGACGGAAATGAAAGTAATATCTAATGATGCAAACTATTCGAGTTTTGTCAAATTCTGTTTTGAATTTAAAATAGCCAATATCACTTATTTATTTCGTGATTGAGTGTAAGAGACTTTATTCCCTTTAGCTCCATTAATTCCTTAAAAAAAAAGGCCATTATATTTGTGACGGCATCACCATCACCACCCCCACACACCCCCGCCCTGCTGCCAAAATTGTCCCACCATGTTTAAAACATGGTTACAGCCTTAATGCAAAGGCCAAAGTTTTCTATATCATTAAACAACTAAATAGAAATAGGTCGATTGCGCATTGATTAACTGACATTGATTGATTTCTCTACATAAAATATATTGACATTTTCACATTAATGTTCATTATAATTTATTTAATAACTGCTAAATACTCAACTGTCATTTTCTAAAAATTTTCACATCTGGTATTTTTTTTAAATATCAGTCAACAGGGAGGAGGGCTGACCACAGAACAATTTTATGACATAATACACATATTATGACATCCTTCTGAAAACACTATATCACACGCAACAGTCTTCCAGAAATAAAACAAAACCACTGCCACTTTAAAGATGCTTCAACTGAACTGTAAAATGCTCAGAGAGAACAGAGGGTGCCTTTGCAATGCAGAAACGCTAAAAAAGGGGGGTATGGACAGGATTGGTAAATTGTGCAACAGCTGCAAAACCAAACAGACATTATTATGAATGTGAGAGACTAATCACTCTTCTACACACAAACACACAAACAGGAACACATGTGCCCAGCAAGGCCCGGCAGATGGTCTCCGCCCCCATTTCCATACACGCGTTGCATTGCCTCTCTCTCTCTCTCTCGTCCCTCAGCAATCTCCCACCTCATTCTTCCTCTGCCTTTCGCTCTATATCTCTCTCTCCCAGAGGGCCATGCACCGGTGCACAACACGCACACATGACCTAGGACATTCACTACCCTCTTGTTTGCATTCAAGCAATAACCAACTTCCACTAAGAGCATGCAAACAGAGCAGACAAAAGGATGTGATCATTTAGAGTCATGGCCCATGACAAGCGCAATAGCCCTGGCCTTTACCTGCCTGTCAATGCTTACTGAAGGGTTTGAAAACTCATCAGGACTTGATGACATGACCAATCTCTCATTTCAGCGACTCGCTGAGGGCTGCGAGATGGGAAAGGGATGGAATAAATGAAGCGCTACACAAAGAGCCAAGGATATAGATTTCAATGCCATGCAACAATACAAATTAAACTTTCTGGTTATCTTTTAAAGCATCTTGATTGAAGAGATCAGAAATTTGCCCTGAAAACAAAACATACCAAAAAAAAAAAAACAGCATCTACGGCGGAGGTGGTTTTCAAACTGAAGGTTAAATGTTAAATTCACTGTCTTTGTTTGAACATGCACATATCATTCTCTGCATATTTGCCCTTTCAGAAACCTTCCCCAGCACAATGAAAGGACAGGTTCACTCTCAGACAAGAGCTCTTAATCATCTCCTTTTTTTTTTTTTTTTGACACTTAAAATACTTTTAAAAATGAAGTATTAATCACTTTATGCGCATTCTAACCTAGGGGAAAAAACTGCATTTCCAAAATTATTTCAAAAATGAAATAATGAAATTAACCATAATTTGATCTGAATCTGAATTTAAATCAAATCTGAACACTACTCTTTTGATGAGATTGAAAAAAAATAATAATAAAAATAAATAAATGCTGAAGCCAAAACACCTATTAAAGAAAAAAAGAAGCACTTTTAAAATTGATGCAAGTCTTGCTTTTTAATAGGTAGTTGACACACAACATGTGCATGGACCTTTTTAAAATAAAAACATCAAGATTTTAGGTTACAGTTTTTCATGAACATGAAAAAGGTTCTGTAACAGGTGTTCTGTTTGTTTTTTTAAGTGTTTTACCATTTGTTACAGTATGACCGTATAATGAACTATTTAATGTATAATTAATTAAAAAGTACAAACATTTCATGTAGTCTAAGGTTATAAAAGCTGGATAAAAATGCATAATCATTACAATTCATTTAAAAGTATATTTTAATTTATTATAGCATTTATATTATTTATTTATTTATAGTGTTTAGTATAGAATGTCAACTCTCTAACAGTACTCTATCCAATTAATTCTCATGAACACTTGACAAACACGGAACACACAACACTATTATACATTACTTACTTAAAACACATACTTATTTATATTTCAAATTTGCACTCATCATAACTGTACATACAAATTGTCTATATTATATATTGTTTTTTGCTCTTTTTGCACTTTGTCTATCTTGTATATTTGTATATTATTCTTATTCTTTTTATTATCTGTGCCTTGTCTTGTCGCTGTCACTCTGTTGCACTGTGGAGCTTCTGTCACTAAAACAAATTCCTAGTATGTGTAAACATACCTGGCAATAAAGCTCTTTCTGATTCTGATTCTGATTAAAATCTATAGTAAAAAATAATAAATGGTAACAATTTACAATAAGGTTTCATTAGTTAACTACTTTAGTTAACATGAACTAAGAACAAACAATACGTTTACAGCATTTATTAATCTTAGTCAATGTTAACTTCAGTATTTACTAATACATTATTAAAATCAAAAGTTGTGTTTGTTAACATTAATGCACTGTGAACTAAGATGAACAAACAATGAACAGCTGTATTTTTATTAACTAACATTAACAAAGATTAATAAACACTGTAACAAATACAGTCAAACCACAATTAATTCAGACACCTTGAACATTTCATTAATTGATACAGTTTATTCACTATAGTTCAAAAAAATGATCTTAATAATGTCAGATAACACTTAAGCAAAACATGGTCAGGTCAAAGTGTCTGAATCATTTTTGGTTCCAAATTTGTATCAGTTTTACTGGTAGTCCACTGTATGAAGAATTTTTAGGTATAATATGTCACAGTTTATTTTGCTATCCTCACTTACATAAATGAACTATAGTGTCCTGCACCCACTAGTAAAAAAATATTAAAAATATCAAAAATGTCTGAATAATTTTTGGTTTGACTGTATATTGCTCATTGTTAGTTCATGTTAGTTAATACATTAATTAATGTTAACAAATGAGACCTTATTGTAAAGTGTTACCAATTAGGTTATGTGTGTATTATACACACAAAAATACATACATATATCACATACTAAATAAAAAACTGTGTTTTGCGTCATACTACGCAAATAAATAAACTGCTATATAACGTCACCTGGTTGTTATCCTGGTTTTTATTTTTATTACTTTGATGCATGAGCCTTTTGAGAAAGAAACAGTGAAAAGCAGAAGTGTCCAGGAGGCGTGATGCTGTATGGGTGCGCTGGGTACTTAAATAAATGAACAGCACTGAGCAGATGTAATGGGAAGGAAAGAGAGAGGAGCAGTTACGCATAGTCAGCACAGATGGGAGCAGCAGAGAGAGAGAGAGATGGGGGCCGTAAAAGGTCTGCTGAAAGAAAGCAATAGCCATGTGACTTTGGGCCGGATTGATTTTAGCCGTGAAGACCAGGCGACCACACCTCCCACACCGCCCACTCCAGGTCAGCCCGGGGTCCTGCGGCAGGAGGGAGATAGGAGCGGGTGCAAGACGCCCCCGGCTTTAAGGGTCAGGTGAGGTCTAACTGGCAGCTGCTTAAACCTGCCCCGCTACTGACACAAGCACTGTACAAAACGCCCTAGTCCTGAGGGTGAATGCAAACAAATAGCATTGGTAAAATGTGCTTGGAAAATCACACATTTACATAGGGATAACATATGCACTGACTGCTGGGACTTTTAATAGAAGCAAATAATTAAACGTCTCTGTTCGACATGAAGCTGTCGCTAAGAGACGCTCCTATTTTATTGAAGTAATTAGTTTGCGTAGATGAAAATAATTCTACCAATGGATGCTAACATTCCTTATGCACTCCAACTTAGAGGCCCTGCTGATGCACAGCCAAACATAAGCTATTCCTAGACGACATTGTTCCGCATGCTAGGTACACGTGACCCACATGTAAAGAAATCAAATCGAAGAAAAATAAATAAATAAAGCATAGTCGCGTTGTCTGTGCCTAGTCCTGAATGAGACCCCAGCTGTAGTGAGATGTATTCAAAATGTCTTGCATCTCGGCTATAAATAGTCTCAAAGACCCAGATTCCCAGTTCACTCAACACACGTGAACGCGTGCGCGCACACACGCAAAAACAGAAATGCTTGTGCAGGCATATAAATATTTGAGAATCAGGAAGACCAAGTAAATCAACCTCTATGTCATTATGAACACACATCCCAGCTAAAAAGAAAAGAAAATACAAAAAAAAAAAAAATCCTAAAATTAAAACTAAAAAATGAATTGCTTTATAAAATCCAAACCAACTTTGATAATAACAAGAAAACATTAAAATTGACTATTAATCAATTAAGAATATAGAAATGTTCACTTTATGCAACGTGGCACTGAAGTATCATACATTTAAAACAGCATTTGTTCTCCAATAGAAATGAATGACTGACATACTCTGCCTTGATTAGAGAAATAAAAGCTGTCTCTCTTAGAAAAAAATATATTTATCACTCAGATGTATTTGCAATTAAACTGACATGGAATGCAATTTCTATTGGATAAGACAAAGGTTAGAGGTGTCACTGAAGGTTAATGGTGGCTCGGTGCGACAGATGAAAGTTAAATGAGATCACTGATCTCAGTCACGTCGAGCCTGGAGAGAGACATGCAGTGGCACATAGGATCTGATGACTGATCAATACCATAGATTAACTTTTGATTTGATAAATCCCCTTGAATTGTCATCACTCTAGGAGCTGATTCACTGTTTGGAAAAGGCACTGATGACAATCAAGTGTATCAGATAATCAGGGGATGAAAAGATGCCCAAGGGTGCAGTCTAGCACATTAATGACTCTAAATTAAAAATCTGTTTTTTTTTAAAATTGCAGTATGATCCAAGTTAATCATAAAAGAGATTTAAATATGATCTAATAAGTGTAATTATTAAAAAAGAGAGAGAATTATACATATAGAACTAAAGGCAAGCAAAACGCATGCACACACAATATGCTGAGCACATGAGAATATCATGTAGCAAAGTCATAAGAGTCAGCAGAATTGTTTATCACAGTAAAACCACATGAAGTGTTTTACCTCAACCTGAGAAATGAAATATCAGCTTGCACTCTTTTAAAATACCTTAGGATGCGTGGTTATATATAGACTACTTTTAAGGCTTATTCAAATTGGATGACATGGCAGATTATTTATTTAAATTGATCAAGCACAAACTTAAATAGCGACAAATGATTCTCAAAAGATGCACGACCAGAACGCCAACACGCACTCAGACTAGTAGACAAAATCCCTCTCTTACCACACTGTCCACTTTCTTATGTGTTCCACTTACACTTGGGTGCACACCCACATGCACGCACACTGCTTGTGGCAAGCCACTTTAACATTCACTAATCACTAACTAGTATTTATGTTACTAGCACTTATTTATTTATTCAGTATTAAGTGACCCAGTTGTAACTAACTTTTTTAGTTTCACAAGTTCACAAGTCAATAATATCTCTAATAGTGGCTAGTATGCATTCCAGTCTTTTTAGTTACTAGTAGCTAGCCTACCTGCTTATGAGAAACTATGCCAATTTTTATGACTAACATATCCTATCATAGACTAAAGCAGCGGGTATACTTCACTTTCCGTGCGCAGTCGCGTCCACGCATCTTTCAAAGTATACTAAACTACGGATGCGCGCGGATGACCAAGTTCAACACATGCGCAGTACAATTTTTTCTATACTCTTTACCAGACTTCATGTCATCAACGGGACATTCGCTGGGCATGATCGGAGAAGAAAAATAGTGCATCCACCATTGCAACATAGTTCAGAAGATATACCAAGAGAACAAGAATCAAAAACGATGGAGAAAGCATGCTTCTAAGTTTACTCGTCCTGTTTTTGAATCTCTCTTCTTCGATGACTGCACATTGTGCTGTCCTGCTTGCGCATGCGTTGTTGCACGCGCACCATCCGCGCGGTCTCAAAATGTGGGCTGCACGCGGCCGAAGTATACCCGGGGCTTAACATACCCTCAATAGTTACAGTTGCATTTTCACTTGTCATACACAATGAATAGTCGAAATTGCTACATTAAAGTTCACTAAAAAAACAACTGAAAAATACTATTGTCTAATAAATATTACCAGTGTATGCAATATATAGGCCTACAACTTGAATAGTTACTATTGAGATAGTAACTACAGTACTAGTGCCTAATGAAGAAGTACTAGCGACTAAGTACAAGCATCTATACTTAGTGAAACTGAAAAAGATAATGGCCACTATTACTTAGTAGCCTAGTAACTAAACAAATAGGTACTCGTAACATGGAAATACATTCGTTCTAAGGAATACTTGTTAAAACGGCTTGCCACAAACCGCGTTTCGCATATTCGCACTGGATTCCGCGGGTTCGGAGAGGAACGTCGGCGCGCGCGCGCGCGCTCACTCACTCACCTGCTGTAAGTACATGAAAGTCAAGGCACAGGAGAGCTGCGGACACATGTCCACGTTCGGCAGGGCGACGCACGTTCCGCCCGTCAAGGGATGCTGCATCGTGTTTTCGTCCGCTCGTCCTGTCCTGTCCGCCGAGTTTCACGGGTTCGTTAAGACTGCTTTGGCAGAATCGGCTGCGGTTATGAAGTCTTGAAGCAGCCACGGAGTGTGCGCAAACGCGGCAGAATAACCAGCTATAAGCGAATGTGGATGTGCGAGCACGAGGGTCCCGGTGGTGAGCGAAAACACAGCGCGTGTCTGTTCTTGTCCCTTATGATTTCAGTAAAACCCTTGTAAATTCACACGAAAGTCTATTCAGCACGTTTCTCTTTTGTAAATAAACTCAATCACGGGCAAGAGGTACGAGAGTTGGTGACTGGACGTAGTGAAGTTGAAGAGGGTCTGTTTTCCATTCGCTGTCAGAGGAGTCCGGGCGCACCGTCTGTTTCATTGAGCAGCATCTGAATCTCCGAGGCGAAGAGATGCGGGGCGGGGGCCAATCCTAAATCACACATTCATTTTTAACGGGGGTGGGGGAATCTCTCCATTTTTTCTCTTGCGTGAAACTGAATTGTCCTTATAATTTATTATTATGGCGCCACATAAAGCGCGTGCACTCTCAGCACGTAAACAATCTGCCATCACATTTGTGTTCCATTAAAATCATTTCATATGAGCCTGTAATGCTTTGTGCTTTAAAGAAGACCTGTCCAACCTAATACCTTTACTGAATTTATATCACTTATAACACATTTTACCATTCCACTATTAACAAATAAAACATTTGACTGTGATATCAATGGGTGAGATTTTTATTGAGCTCATTTGGTTTTCTAGTTTAAGACTGAAAACATGTAAATATTTAATCCATTTAATGG
The DNA here is from genome assembly GCA_037950665.1 of Hypophthalmichthys nobilis. NCBI lineage: Eukaryota > Metazoa > Chordata > Actinopteri > Cypriniformes > Xenocyprididae > Hypophthalmichthys > Hypophthalmichthys nobilis. The sequence continues at coordinate 26,876,649 of CM075475.1, read as the reverse complement.
GTATACCTAGAAAATATATATATTTCTTTGCACTTTGTGGTTCGATTGGGCAATTATTACAAGATTTCATTTTTTTATTTTAAAAAAATAGAGCCAACATTTTACTATTATTATTATTATGGGCCTCTAACAGTTGAAATGTCCATTAAGGCTAAAAATAAATGTATCATTCGGCAATGACTAAATCATGTAGCTATAAAATTAAAGAAAAAGTGAATAAACTTAAAAAGAAATGTGTATGTGGGAGAAACCTGTAGTGGTGTGCACTTAGCAGTACAAAAATGTATGTATTAAAAACAGATATGTATAACAGTACATTGGCATACAAAAAAGCATGACAATCTCTGTAAAACACAAATGTGCTTTAACTTAAAAAAGTATATGAGTTATAAAGAAAAAAAAGTGAAAATTTGCTATAGACACCACTATTTTCATGTTTGATATGTGAGATTTTATGTTTCAAAAGTGTGATAAATAAATAAATAAAATATTTCACTGTTATCAATGCAGAATTGAAAGTGCACTCCTACTCTGAACCATCTGAACCTAATGAGCATTTGGTTTATGTTTTCCAAAAAATATTTTACTATGTATTTGATCCAGAAGCTCTGAAATCATTGCATCAAAAAATATGCTTGGTATTGAAAAAAAAAATAAAAATCAACAAAAATCCCCCGTTATGATTGATTTTTACTGCTTGCATCCTGAAACGATGCTGGTGAAAACGGTGTATTTTTGTAAACTGCAGTGATAAGTAATGCTTTTTGTGCTTAACATTGACTAAACCAACTCTAAAATATAAGTGAATTTAACTCAATGTATATGAGTTTAGAGTACTTATAGGTTTTAAAACTTAAATGGTTTAAGGAAATTGGTTTCCTCAAATGGTTTGAGTTACTGCAACTTATCAGGTTTTACAGAGCAGCACCCACAAAAAAAAGATACATCCTCAAAATGTGCTCTACCAAATGACTGAGAAGCCTGTTAAAATATAAAGAAATAAAATGAAACATGATTTGTTTGGATGAGCCATATCATTCACTACTAGTGAAAAGGAAGCCTTGCACAAAAAACAAAGGGCAAAAAAGGGTTTAGCAAAAACAGTGACATATAAGGGCAACACAAGAGAGTATCTGCTTATCTAAATCATAAAAGAACATTTGTGTGCACTAGGCCAAATGTTAGGCACTAAATAATTAATTAAACCACACACAAATGTTTGAATTTATTGTTCAACAAGCTCCTTTTAAAATCACTTTGGCCTTATCTCCCTATCAGCAGCAAGGTCTTTATTGTAAATTCATTAACAGCTGTTAAATGTTAAATACAACTGATATTCAACCGACAGGCTGACCAAGGTCTAAGCAGAAAGTGCAAAGATATACAGTGGGTTGGGGGGGGGAGTTGAATTATTCATGTTCTTTCTCTTTAATCTTTTTCCCTTCCTCTTTGCACTACGTTACAACCTAAGGTGACTCGCAAATCCATAGCAAGATTTCACATCCTTGTTACTTTAAAAGAGCAGAGTCATAAAAATCAATGTTTTTCTATGTTGCACGAGGGGCCGTAATTAAAACGGGCTTCTGAGGAGCCGGCAGACATGTATTATGGAGAGGGCAGCAGACTGCTTTGCTCCATTTTACTCTTTCTCTTCTCCACCCCACTCATAGCCTGAAGGCAAGACTATTTCTTCCCCCTCCCCACCCATAGACGTCTTCTCGGCCTTTCCTCCTGCATTCCTCCATTTTTTTCTTCGTTTTTTCCTCTCTTGATGCTACAGAGTACAAAATATTAACTGGACCTTCAACCAGTGCATCTTCCAAAAAAAAAAAAAAAAAAGGAAAGAAAGAAAAGAGCATTCGGCCAGCGTTTCATCGCAGATAGTAGTGTTTATTTCGCTGCATGTCACTGTGCCTTTGACATGTGATGAGGCATGGCTGCCCTTTGCAGTGCGTCTGTTGTCTTCGCCTTTACTGAATAAATAAGCAGGGACCGCATATTGAGAGAGAGAAACCTCGTTTATCTCTTTGTTTGTCAGTGATGGCTCTCTCTCAGATTTCTTGTGTACATTGTGTTATTGGTCTGTCTGTGATGGGCAGAAAGAGGGGGGAGAGAGGGTGGAGGGAAGCAACAAGGTTTCTAAAGCTTGTGTGCTTTTTCCTTTCGCACTGTGAAAATACCGGAGAACATCTTATGTCAAATTGATTCAAACAATTAGAAATAACACGATTCTGTTAATAATGAAATGAGTGAAAGCTCTGATCTTTGCCATGCTGAAAAACTGAAAAGTGTTTAGGATAATGATTTACTACATATTTCTACATCAAATCTATTGCCATTTGAAAAATAAAATGGATTCACAAGGAAAGGATTGTTCACCCAAAAATGAAAATTCTGTCATACTTGTGTTGTTCGTAAACCCTAACCTGTATGACTTTTTCCTCCCTAAGGAACACAAAACAAGGTATTTTGAATAATGATTCAACTGCCTATACAATGAAAGCCAGTGGGATCCAGGGGGAGTCGATTGACTATTATTACTAGTACATAAAAAAGAAAGAATAAAACACTGAGATATTTTTCTAAATATCTTTTTTTGTGATCCACAGAACAAAGTAATTCAGGTTTGAATGACACAGGGGTTAAAAAATGATGACAAAATGTTTATTTTTGGGTGAACTATCCCTTTAAGAAATATTTCTGAGTGAAACCAGCTGTAAGAAATTTAAGGCGGGACTTCGCAGAATCCATTGGGATTTGTTGAAATTGTGTCAAGTGAGCCATGATTTTATTGGCGAATATTATTTTCCCCACCCACACAGCCTTGGTTACATCAGCAGAGGCGGAGAAAGTTATTACATTTTTCATGAAAGTTATGAGTTTTTTGTCTTTTCTTCAGATTAACATACACAGAATAGTGCATAATAAGACCAGGAACAATTTTGGAAAGTAAATAAATCATTTTGGATAGAAAGCACATTTTGGACAATATATATTTATTTGGCCCTGTTCTACCTAGATGGACCTAAACGTGCAATATTACCGCTGCTAAACGTTTTTCACAATCTATGCTTTTATATAACAGCACAACAACAATAGAAACCATCCCAGAATAAGGAAGAAAACATTTAAGATGTGAAGAAAATTTAATCATACCCTGAGCTGGAAAACAGTTCACGGTTATTTCAAGCTTTTACTGTTTAGACAGAATTTCACTGACATTTTATAGCTTCAGTAACTGACAGAAGAAGTGAGCTGGGTGTAATAACTGTTATTGTGTGGCATGGTACATGTCAGCACTAATGAGAAGGGCCTGCTACATATGCACCTGAAGGGGGGAAAAAAAGAAGAAAAAAAAAAAAAAAAACTTGTCAGTGGCTAATCCTTAATACTTATTTTGCTTTGCCATTTGCTTATTTGCAATACACGCTCAGCGCTCTGTTGTGGCGTTATCAGTTAGATATGACAAACACGAATACAAATCCTTCCCCATGAATTGTGTTTCTAAAAGAAGACTGCTTCTCACCACACCACAACAAATTGACTCTGCTGTTAAAAGGGAACATGGTTGGTTGTTTCCATTATGTTTTTTTTTAATTATTAATGACACGGCAAGCTCTTAAAGGCACATCAACAGGAAAACAAAGTCAAAGATGGAAATGTGTTTTGCTAAACAAGCCAGCACGTATTGTGACGTTTTCAATCAAAACAACAACTAATATCGCCTGGTTGTCCCACTTAGAGGACAAAACACAAGAGAAAATCCATATACATGTTTGCGACAAACCACGACAGCTTCGGAGGTGCGACGCAACTTTTGGCGTGTTTAGATCCCTCCGAGTTGTCTGAGTAAATGAGCTGTGGCAGTGCTTGCCACATTGTCATTTAGGATCAGGTTGGGTGTATTTCAGTAGCAGGGTGCTGAGCTACAGGCCCGGGCTCCATTTCAGGCTGTGCACCCGATGTGAGCATCACCATCGCTGACAGACTAATAAGGAAGGACTGGCTGCCTCCACCCCGTGTCAGGAAGTTGACAGGACTGCAGCAGGTGCTGAACGTGTAGGGAAGATTGATGAAGTCACATGGAGGTGGATTGCAGGGAGCCGGTTTGGTCATTGTTAGTGTTATTTTTCATTATGATCCCGGCTTGCTTAATGTAAATCCTAAGTCAGGATGATGGCTAACATCCTCAGCCACAGTGTGATGGGTTTTGTGCAGAAAAATCAGCCATTATCTAGCCGGGCTGCCGGCCCGATGAGCCAGGCGTTCAGGCTGTGATGGCTGTAAATAGTATTGTTTGTTTCTCCCGGTTGGTGGAGAATGCAGGCAACTTCTCCAATCATTTCCAATAGGAAAATAAAATAAAAAAACGCCATGACCGAATAGGAGTGATATATTTTCTCTATTCGGGGCTGGAAATAGAAGGGCACAAAGTCTGCACGGTCACGGTCTGCATAGGAATTCAAACCATCTCCTGATATGTGACACTTTTCCAAACGCAGACACAGACGGCCGCATCAGTGACGATCAGCGCCGGGAGGCTAATCAGAGATTCCTTGCCGCTCTTTTACTTTGCACATCGCACAATTTGGAAAAGTCAGTTTACATGACAGTAATTACGGAAACAGATGGGGCTCTGGCAAAAATACGCCGGCGCAGAGACAATGGGCCCAATGCATGGGGGACTTTCGGGGGCAATGAGGAGTGCAGGCAGATTGCATGGCAGCTGAGACTGCCTTTCATTAGCACTTGAGTGTGCGTCTGGAAGCAACAGAAATGCGAGTCGTTTGTTACCCCGCTGCTGTCTGTGCTAGGGGCCTGCAAATTGATTACTGGGTGGGACGAGGCAAGCGATCCTTAGCACCTCCACACAGCTGGTTACCTAGAGCAGAAGCTGCAGAGATGCTAGCTGTCCACCCCCAGCTTTGGCTTGACAGCAGCTGCTGATCTGCGCTCATTTCGATGCATTAAGACTTTGCTGTCTTTTTAATTGGCAACAAAAACAATCCCATCTCACCGTTAATCACCTCTGTGGAAACGTGCGGGGAAAAAAAAACAGAATCGGTGCCTTTTCTTCTTTTTATATTTTCCTCCCTTTTTTCTCCTCCAGTGTTCCTATATATAAAAACCATGGAAACAGAATATCCTTTAAATAGAAGACAAACGCTCAGAAAAGATGGAGGCCAGTGGTAGAGTGCTAATTAGATGTTTGTGGGTGCTAAAATCATAACAAGTAATGCTGAAGTGTTTTTCTACCAATTAGTTCTTCAGCTCATAATTGAAACCTCAAAGGTCCAGAGCAGATATATAGAGTACAGGCTATAAAAAAAACAACACACTAAAAGGATGTTTGTACAAACAGGGACAGGGGAAGGGCTGCGGACAGGGCCTGGGCGAGGTGGGTGCTCTTTACGCCCAGACGGCGATTCGGAGCGACATCTTAGAGAGCTGGGGCAAACGCTGTGGATGACTTCCCCGTGCTTTCACCAGGCACTGCCATTAGAGTGCTTTAGCTTCCATTAACGTGTCACTTTCCTTTGCTGCAGAGCCCGTGAGGAGGGGGCGATTCGTTCTGACAGGACCAGGGGCTGTCACATGCAGTAACGGTTCAGCACCGACCAACAGGAAAAGCCTCAGAGCTGACGGATCCACGATCCATCAGAGCTGACGTGTGGGCCTCCTCCACCACAGATCCGACTGAGGCGCGTGGACAGGAGTCCATTAATTAACCGCTTAATATGTGAAGCTCTGAAATTCCCGCACCACTGAGCATGGCGCTGTCTTGATTTGAGTGAATTAAACAAAAAAAAAATTAAAAGATACACCGTGTAAAGAGAGATTCACACCGGTAATGAAAAACCTTGAGATAAATGATGTAAAAGGGTTCAAGTCTTTATATGTACTACATTCACATGGGATAGTGGATAGATTATGCAGTTCTAATAAGAACTGTTTTAAATCAAACAAAACTGATGAAAATATTAGAATGAAATAACCATGTTTTTGAAGAAGAAATACTCCAATCATAGTCAATAATGTCAGCAATTGACTTGTTTGAGCTGCGTGAGTTAAAGCTGAACAATGAATGAACACTGGTGCTTTACTAGTGGATTAATTAAATTAAGTCACCGAAGCGCACACGATACATATTTGAATCAGTGAATATAAAATGATAACTACATTTTCATAAAAAAAAAAAAATAAATAAAAAAAAACTGCAACCACCTCCGAAAATTGAAGTGATTCCATTTCAACGACGTCTCCCTCTACAGTATAATATAACAGCGGGTCCGAGTACATCAATATTGAGATGGTCTTGTGAAGGGATGCTGCATTGAAGTCATTAACATACCATTAATTAGCTTCCCAATTCCTTATGAAGACTGCAAAAGAGCAAAGGCCCTCCGGAGGGACTCGCCTTCATTTAAGTGGCAGCGTGAGGTAGGGAACAATCGGAGGAGTACTCGTCTCCCGAGACCACTCCCTGTAATCATCAGCTGCTGTTCTGAGACACGCCCTGCTCATTCATACACCCTCTCACATAACCAACCCGCCGCGGCACCTGTAATTCAAGCGCCAGCTAACCCAGCAGCTGGCAAATTATATCAAAATGTCTGATGTTTGCGCTCAACTTCTGAGCCAGTCAGTCTTACTAAAAGGAGGACAGATGGTACCGTTTTTTCTGTTATACTTTTAGCATGTACAGGCAAACAAACCGGCTTCGCCATCATGATGTTTTATGAGAAATGACAGAACGAAATCTTGATGCAAACCATAACAGACATCACACTCCCACTGAAGCAATCTCCAAATAAACTTCTGCAAGATTTTGCCTCACACTGAATATTAGCAACATTACATACCTAAAGGTTTACCCCCCAAAAATGAACATTTATTCTTCTTTACATACATGCAACACAAAAGATGATTTGAAAAATGTTTCAACATTTTTTTCCCCCTGTACAATGAAAGTCAGTGGGGTCCAAAACAAAGTCAATTGGACCCCAATGACTTTCATTGAATGGACACACATGGGAATTAAAAAAAAAAGAGAGGCATTTTTCAAAATATCTTCTTGTTAGGGCTGCACAATTTATCACAATTAAATCGCACGCGATTTAGCAAAGGCTGCGATTATTTAATGCGCAGCTTGTCAGTGCAGCACGGCTCTGTGATCAGTAGTAAATGCTTCTCCATCTGAAAGCCAGAGGGCGCTCTTGCGCAGAAACTCAAAATATGCCTGGCTGCAGAAGATGATACGTGCCATGTCGCTGTAACTGAATAAACAGAAGATTGAAACGCTTTGATTGATTAAACATGACTAATAAACACTTATTCTGTGTAAGAAGCCACATCATCTCACAGAAGGATATTCAGCTGTCGTTATGAAGTGAGTTTGGAGTAAAAACATGTTATTAAATGTTGTCTTTTGTTGGAAAAGATGTTAATAAATGCTTCTCATGTCTGGAAAGATGTTTGACGCGTGTTGCTTTTTCAAATGTACATTATAAGCGACTCAAACTCGCAGTGCTTTCAGATGGATTAGCATTTGGAGCCATACTTCATTGACAAGCTGCGCAATAAAAAAAAAAAAAAATTGCAGCCTTTGCGATTTCATAATCGCACTAAGAATCACGTTTAAGCGATAATCGCGTTTAAGTTCAATGTTATTTTTCGTATTGTGCGATAAATTGTGCAGCCCTACTTCTTGTTTTTCACTTGACATGTGGGTAAGTAAATAATTACAAAATTTTCATTTTTAGGTGAATTACCCCTTTAATGAAGCCCAAAATCAATTAGCAAACTTCAAATGATCCATTCATGTCCTCCATTTCCAATCACCACACTCTCCTGAAAGATCATCAATTACCTCGCTACTTAAAATAACCGTTGTTCGTACTATATTTTACAGCATATTCATCCGACTCTTGCTGCTCATTAAAGGCCTTTCCATTTGTTTGCTCAACGCAAAGGTCCTTAAATCTGCCACAACATACAAAAAGAGGCCAATTCCACTTTTCCCTGCGGTGTTAATTGAGGGAGCACGCTGTCTCCTGATTAATTATGTCAATGTATAAGAAACATCCTCTTTTCCAGCATTGCATAAAAAGAACCTTAGGTCTGAGCTTCCTCAAATTAATGAACAATGAGCTTAACTAGTAGCCCATAGATTACATCTGGACTTCATGTCAGTGTCTTATTATGACAGGCCTTGACCGGAGATTTCAGCCCTCTGTCGCCCCGGGGCAAATGGGATCAAGCTCTACCTGGACAGAGATAAATTCACTACTTGAGTGCAAGCATTTCTTGAGGGATGCAATTCTCGTGTTAATGTGATGTAACACATTGTTGTATGTTACAAATAATGCAAGGTGTTAATAAGTGAATTGCGAAATGTAGTTTCGAAAGAAGCAGAGAGACCGACAGAAATGGGTAGAATTATATGGCAAAAATGTTGAGGAAAACACACACACACACACAAAATGCTCTGACATGCATAGTCTTAAAGCTGGCTTGCAGTAATTACCCAGCTGCTGAACTACTAGGGTGGCAGGAATGAAAATGAGTACCAATTATTAAATGCACCACAGAGAAGATAGAACACTACAGGAGGTCCACAATGGGACTCATGTTGCTTTGCCATAGCTCCATAAATGCTAAACGACTCAGAAAAGCATTAATATTCCAACTGTTCCATCACTGATTCCAATTTAAAAGAAAAGCGAGCACCTAGATATCATTCAAGTCAATGAGACGGCTATAAAAACTATTGTGTTAGCCATCTGATGCATTCCAATGAAGGTTTCACACCTGTGTGGAATGCATTGCACTTCCTCTCAGAGTGCGAGACAACAGGAAATAGCCACACACTGCATCTTACCACCAATAAATATGAAAAAGTAGAACTGGTGCAATTTTACCCACTCAATAAGGTGTTTGGATGTTTTCTGAGGAAAAGAGATCCAGCAACACTTGTGGTCAAAAACTTAATTATAATTAAAAAAAAAAAAACTACAGGCCTTCATCAGGATAAAGAGAAAGTGCAAATTAAAAATTTGACACAACAAATCAAACTTTATAAAAACTTTACCATTTTTTTGTTTGCTGTTTCAAATCTTAGATGCTTAGTGGCCACAATCATAAGATTTTTTTTTTTTTCGTACTACAAACCATCTTGACAAACCATCTTGAAGAGACATTTCTTGAGAGCATAAATATAATTAAAACTGAGTACGATAATATAGGACAAGTGATTTGGAAAATTGATGGATAGATGGAAAAAGAATAAAAAAAATATTTAAAGGGTTAGTTCACCCAAAAATGAAAATTCTGTCATTACACCAGACGTGTCTTGCGACTATTCGTGCATAGTTGGACGCTTGAACATTTTGAGTTTACTCGCTTCATTTGCTTGTGAAATTCACTTCACAACAGACGCGAATTCGCGTTATGGAAGGGGCTTCTGCCAGGTGGCTCCAGTCTCGTTGTAAAATACGGCGAATAAGCTCAATTTGCCGGCTTTAGCTAGCTTGTAGTCTCAATATATATATATATAGCTCAAATTGAGTAAAGAGCGTTTTTTACAACTTACCAGATTGTCCGACCTCACTCACTTTCTTCCAAGCAAGATCCTTTTTATTCCTGTTTCTATAAAAGAACGAAGATGTATCGTACAGCTCCGGGTATCCACATACAGCGACGATGATTTTGTCCTCCATTGTTGTTTCGGATTTCTTCCTCCGCTTGCTACGTCGTAATCATGTCACTACTAGAGCAAGCTCCTGATTGGTTAACGCGGTGCGAATATTCGCCAAAGTTCAGATTTTTCAACTCGCCCGAAACACACGAATCGCACCGCAGGATGTCTATCGCGTCTTTGCATTGAATTAACATGTAAATCATTCGCGCTTAATGCTTCATTCGCGTCTGGTGTGAACGCACCATTACTCACCCTCATGTCGTTCCACACCCGTAAGACCTTCATTCATCTTCGGAACACAAATTAAGATATTTTTGATAAAATCCGATGGCTCAGTGAGGCCTCCATTGACAGCAAGTTAATTTACACTTTCAAACACCCAGAAAGCTACTAAAGACATATTTAAAACAGTTTATGTGACTACAGTGGTTCAACCTTAATGTTATAAAGTGAAGAGAATTCTTTTGTGCACTAAAAAAACAAAATAAGGACTTTATTCAACAATATCTAGTGATGGGCGATTTCAAAACACTGCTTCATGAAGCTTCAAAGCTTTAAGAATCTTTTGTTTCGAATCAGTGGTTCGGAGCATGAAAGTCACATGATTTCAGTAAACGAGGCTTTGTTACGTCATAAGTGTTTCGAAATTTCAATAGTTCACGCGATTTTGTCAGTTTTATACACGCTCCGAACCACTGATTCGAAACAAAAGATTTGTAAAGCTTTGAAGCTTCATGAAGCAGTGTTTTGAAATCGCCCATCACTAGATATTCTTGGATAAAGTCATTATTTTGTTTTTTTGGAGCACAAAAAGTATTCTCGTCGCTTCATAACATTAAGGTTGAACCACTGTAGTCACATGAACTGTTTTAAATATGTCTTTAGTAGCTTTCTGGGTGTTTGAAAGTGTTAATTGTCTTGCTGTCAATGGAGGCCTCACTGAGCCATCAGATTTTATCAAAAATATCTTAATTTGTGTTCTGAAGATGAATGAAGGTCTTACAGGTGTGGAACGACATGAGGGTGAGTAATTAATGACAGAATTTTCATTTTTGGGTGAACTAACCCTTTAATATTTTTTAAAAATATAAATTAATTAATAATATTAATCAATAATTTATTATAATGATAGTGAGAAGTTAGTAGCAGCACTATTTTAGTCACATTTTTATAGTTTTAATTTTATACAAATTCTTGTTTTTTTTTGTTTTTGTTGGCTAAGCCTCAGATTTTGTTAGATTTATGCTTAAACTAAATAAAGGCCAATATGGCTAAAAATGACTACTGACTAAAAATACTGACCACGTTTTGCTGAATCTGTTCCCACCAATAAATGTGACCTGTTCATTCTTTCTTTCTTTCTTTAAGGCTACTCCTCTTGTCGTGCACAACGACTCCCTCAACGTTCACACTGTATTACCCTGGGACTTATTAGGTAGCTATATTGTGCCAGCACTCATACTAAGATAACCCTTACCTGGTCTTATCACCGGCACACAAAAGCATGGGATCAAATAGGCCTCCAATGTAATCCATCTCTGTCAGCGGCATTACGGAAATTACCTGTCACAACCATCATGGTCGAGATTGTGTGATTAAACACAAACTTTAGAAATAAATACCCAAGGGTAGCAGAACATGGGTCTCAGCAAAGAGTATTTCAATTGAGACCCCCCCTCTATCCACCATCACTCATTAATTGTTCAATTCTACACAGAGGAATTACGAACGACACAATGTTCTCTCTTAGTATAAAAAAAAAAAAAAAAAAAAAAAAAAAAAAAAAAAAAAGAGGACCGACAGAATGTGGGAGATCATCACAGGCTATTGCTTGTAGCTGCAGAATGATCTTTCATTATCTTTAATTCAGACAGGCAGTGTTTTCTGTCATTCCACTGGGCTCGTGACAGAGCTGGAATTGCTGTTTCTAAAATAGAGTTGAGAAGTTAAATGGATTTAAACCTTTGTTCACTGCAGTCTTGTGAACAGACCGCTCTTAATGGAAATGAGTCTCTGTGTCTGACAAGATCGAAGGTGCACGTGGTGACCTGTAGCTTAAAAGAAGACTGCTGTAATTTATAGTACAATTAAAAGACGTTGTCGCGTCAAACTCTCGCTTCCTTTCTCCTGATCTGCACCAACTGTCTCAGTTCCACAAAGAAGCTGAAGCTAATTACATTAATGTTAAGACAAACGTCACACGCTAACACATACAGTAAGACTTTTTATGCTTTATGCTTATACAGTCCCCATCAAAAGTTTGGAATTGGAAACATTGTTTTTGAAAGAAGTCTCTACTGCTCACCATGGCTGCATTTATTTGATCAAAGATACAGTAAAAACAGTAATAATGTGAAAAATTATTACAATTTAAAATAACTGTTTTCTATTTGAATCAATTTAAAAATGTAATTTATTCCTGTGATGGCAAAGCTGCATTTCTCAAGTCTTCAGTGTCACATGATCCTTTAGAAATCATTCTTATGCTCTTATCTTAATTGCGTCCACACACATCTGCAAGCATTTACAGAAACAGGGAAAAAAGAGGCTATTTCAATGACTTATGTGTTTTATAATGGTAAATATTTAATTATGAGTAGCTATATGGATCAAATAACGTGTAACAAGCATTGCTGCGATAAAACTTTGCTAATGTTTTTCCCCAATGTTTACATCCAGACCCAACCTATAAAAAAATTTTGTAAACTGTTCAAAAGTAAATATAAAGGTTATTGTGGCACCATATGTGACTCTCATGGTCACCAACTGCCTTTATCTGCCTTTTTTGGTTGAAATCTGTTCACGTAAGCTTCCAAATGCACTATTTATTGCTGACAGAAATCATTTTTGAGCATTCAAAACTGTGTGGCTTACATTTTGTTGAGTTATTTATTTTTCAACTTCTGTTTACAAGGTTAGCTTAAAGGTTCACTCAATTTGGATGAAAGACCTTGCAAAATTGCGCAATGACCTTGTTCTCCGGCAGCTACAGAGAGGAATAGGAATAGAAATATTCAAAATTTAATCCCAAGGATTCACTCTGACTCCAAAGGAATATTTTGTCCTTAGAGAAATAATTCATGCAATATGTGTGGCAATGAAAATGATATAAGGTTAGGCATTAGATATTGATATAATAACTTATTTAGCGTAATTCATATAATGGACTCGATTATGCCAAATTTAACATTTCTTTAATAAATTATAAGATGGGCGAGAGTAAAAATGTCACCTCATCTTTATGGATCAAAGTTATATTCCATGCCTATCAACTGTTCCCATAATTCTGATTAATACCCCCGTCCATTTCTTAGGGAAAATATATTCATAGTCACACTGTCTTTATGCGGCATCTTTTTTCAAAGTGGACAAATCTGTCTTTAAAAATTCAGAGGTCCCAACACATGCCACGAAATGCCGCATGGAAGAGCCCATTATGGTCCCGGCTTCACTGTGAACTCCGTTATTCCACAACTTTGAGTGATCAAAGAGTGGCAAACTGTCAAAACCCAACAGTCCCGAAGACTAAGGTACAGCACATTTGATTTTTTCAAGTCATTGAATACACAAACAGCTCTGCACAATAGAGAACTTTTTATTCTTCAAATCCCTTTAAAGTCTAAGTCCTCGCTGAAGCGCTACTTTATAAGTTCTGGGGTCAGTAAATAAGAGTATTATTAAACATGGCTGTCAGCAAATCGAGCAAGCCGAAGCGGTGGACAGCTTCCTACTAAATTATTTACAGCTCGACATGCAGCATGAATTTGTTATTCTGTTTCTTTAGGTCCCACTATAACAATGCAGGGCTGCGGCAGATCTCTGCGCATGCCTCACCTGCTCTTCGGCTCTGCACGCTACACCCATATGCCACTGCAAGCAGCGGGTGGATGCAACCAAAGATCATTAGCTTCGGACGTGGCAGGAAACACTCAAAACTAAGAATACGCCAATCAATGAGATGGACCAGTGGTTTGTTTTCGGATCCAAACTGAGTTTTGACAATCATAAGACTTACTTGTAGTATACTGTAACTGTACTAACAATTAAGGGTAGCACTTTATTTTACAGTCCTGTTCCCCATGTACATACTATGTACTTATTATAGTAATTGCAATAAATAGGTATTAACTAGGTACTAACCCTGAACCTAACCTTAACCCATGTACTTACCTTATATTACCCATTACTTTCTCAGGTAATTACACTGTAAGTACATGTACTGTAAAATAAAGTACAACCCAATTATGATTACCAACACATAGTCCTGCATGGAATCTGAACCTTGAACACCTGCCATTCACAAAGTTCTACAAATCATAGACCACTGTGTGTTTGTTTATTAATTATTTTTCTCATTTGGCAAAACAATGTTTCGATTCCACATAAATTCAGTAGATTTTTCTCTCACTATCAGTTAAAATAAATTAATACAAAAATAAAAAAAAAATCAGTCTTGTATCTTGCTTGTCAGGGGAAAAGATACGTTTTCAGAGACAATACAATTATTTATATACTTAAATTAAAATTTTTAGTGAGCAAGGATTCATTAAATTAATTAAAAGTGAGAGTAAAAACTAATTTGTTACAAAAAAGTAAAATAAATACTGTTCTTTTGAACATTCTATTCATTAAAAAAATCAGTTTCCACAAAACAAATTAAGCAACAATGTTTTTTTTTTTAATTGTGATAATAATAAGAATTGTTTCTTGAGCAGCAAATCAGGATACTAGACTGATTTCTGAAGGATCATGTGACACTCTACGAGCATAATAGACTTTCAAAAACATGGAAGAAAAAAAAAACTTACCGATCCCAAACTTTTCTACAGTAGTGTCTATATACACCGTTCATTTTCCACACCCCACTGGCAAAATCTTATTTTTTTTCTTGTTTCATTAAATTTTGTTAGATTTATACTTGAATCAAGAAACCAACAAATTAAAAAAAGAAAAAAAGGGCCCCTTATAAAATAATAAGGTTAATGACAGATGTCTGCTGTTTGATTTTAAGTTTTGTCATGCACTTATTAGGGGCAGAAAAAAACATTTAAAAAGATTATACGACATTATGGTGAAAATTCAGTCTCGCAAATCCATCAGGCGGAGTCATTTGAATAGCGTTTTGTTAAGATAAATGGACTGGTAATGTAACGGGCTCCTAGAAGAGGTCTGCGCTGAGATACGAGCTATTCTCTGTTGTTCCCCAGTGCCATCCCTTTTCTCTGCACGTCAATAGACTGAGAGGTGGAGCAACACTCCCCGTGGGCATCGCCTTTTCCATTTGGACTATTTGACACAACACCCTTTCTCCTCGCCTATTCAATCTGTGCCTAGCTTTCCAGTGAGCTAATGATGTTCCCTATTGTTTCAAAGGTTTCCTAGCAAATGGCATGTGTGTATATCTGTGTGTGTGTGTGTGTGTGTGTGTGTGAGAGAGAGAGAGAGTGTGTGAGGCGCTAAGCATGCAGGATGCTGTGGAGAGAGAGCTGACGCCCTCTGTGTGTGTGCCACAGTCGGAGTGTCTGGAAACTTTAAGCCTCCCTCACAGCTTGCATCCTGTCAGCAGAATTTTGCTAATATTGAAGCAAATTTGCAGCAAAGGAGCAGAGCAGAAGTTATCACTATAAACAAGGCTTTTTTGCCTTTGTTTTTTGCTTACTGTCATCGTGTTGTATTAATAACTAAACTGCACAATTAACCTGTGAGCGCTGGTGTATTTCTTAGAATACCTTTTCTTCATTAAGATTCCTGCCTGTTAATTACCTCACGGCTCAGAGTGCTTTGTAGCCTCGCTTCTCTAATTACTAACTGAACTAGCAATGATTTATTAATTGTGTATGATTAGTGTATCTGCAAAGGCTAATGCAGCCACAACATACTTTCGGTTTCACACAGTCCCTGAGACAGAAGTTCTCATCAATCAGAATCAATCAGCATTTCTACACGGCTCAGCGGCCATTGTGAAACGCTCTATTACGGTTGAACGAAACTAGACTGTAATCCATACCATAATCCACGGTGTACTTGGCTCCTTATCATCTCTCTAAAAACCTCCTGGCTATTACCTGATTGACCACTAACTAAATTCTTCTCAAGGGGACATGGTAAGGGGTATCAATATGTGGATAAAACATCGATGATCCACCTTAAAAGAACAGTTCAAACCAAAAATTCTCACCTTCATGAGATTTCTTTCTTCTGTGGAAACCAATGGTATTTTATTAATAATATATTGAAAAAGCACTAAAAAGTGATCTACACAATGCACGCGATATTAGTCAGCTTTCAGAAAGACGGGAGTTTAAATATAAAGAAAATTTTGTCATCTGCCCTCTATGATGTCCTTCACGTTTTTATGAGAGTAGCAAAAGTGTCTGATTCATGAACAAACATTTGTTTATTCAGTTCACAAAACCTTTCTGGATGATTTGTTCACAAATCAGACACTGCTATATCATTCATAAACAAGGAGAGCTAGGGCAGATGACTTCTGTGTTCATCTTTAGCGTTCCATGGAAGAAAGAAACTCAGTATATATAGGGCAGACTAGTACCTGGAACTTGTTACTGAACTAACAGGGTACAATAAGTTGAAATGATCATTCCACTGACCTACAAAATCCCAAAACCAACGATGGCAAAATATCAAATTAAATATTTCATTTGAGTGTGAATGACTGTTTTCTAAAATCACTGTGTAATGTGTTAAAACAAACTTCTTTTATGTTGAAAACTGCTGAAAGTATACTGTAGAAATTGTTTAAATGTTATTTGACAGACTAGTTATTAATTAGGATGTGCACAAAAAATTTGAATACACTATAAAGTTTTTATTTATACATACATCGTATATACTAATTATTGAAAAAAGTATATCAATATGTATATATGTGATACATACACAAGTATGTATATATATATATATATATATATATATGTGACCCTGGACCACAAAACCAGTCATAAGTCATATATTTGTAGCAATAGCCAACAATAAACTGTATGGGTCAAAATTATCGATTTTTCTTTTATGCGAAAAATTATTAGGAGATCATGTTCCATGAAAATATTTAGTAAATTTCCTACAGTAAATGTATCAAAAATGTATTTTTGTGAATGGATATGCATTGCTAAGGACTTCATGTGGACAACTTTAAAGGCGATTTTCTCAATATTTAGATTTTTTTTGCACCTTCAGATTCCAGATTTTCAAATAGTTGTATCTCGGCCAAATACTGTCCTATACATACATCAATAGAAAGCTTAGTTATTCATCTTTCAGATGATATATAAATATCAATTTTTAAAAAATTGACCCTTATGACCAGGGTCACACACAAACACACGTTTGTTTTTGTGAATTGAGGGGACATTCCATAGGCGTAATGGTTTTTATACTGTATTTTCTATCGCCCTACACCATCCCTACACCTAAACCTACCCATCACAGGAAACTGTGCACATTTTTACTTTCTCAAAAAAACTCATTCTGTATGATTTAAAAGCCTTTTGAAAAATGGGGACATGGGGTAATGTCCTCATAAGTCACCCTCTCCTTGTAATACCTGTGTCATACCCATGTCATTATACAAATTTGTGTCCTGATGTGTCACAAAAATGCACAGACACACACACACACACATATATATACAGGGTTGGGGAGTAACGGAATACATGTAATGGCGTTACGTAATCAGGATACAAAAATCCAGTAACTGTAATTCGTTACAGTTACGTCAAAAAACATAGTAATCAGATTACAGTTACATTTTGAAAAAAGAGGGGATACTATCAGGATTAAGATCGTTTCATTTAAAACTAAATAAATCATTATTTTGCCGTAATAACACATATTAAGCACTGCTTGATTATACATTATTTCCTGGTTCTGTTGCCAGTGATGACTCACGTGAGCCACCCGCTGGTGCATGCGCAAATAACACCCGTCTACAATCTCATCAGACACAGATTGAATCACTGCTAGCTGAAACGATGCTTCCGCGGGTTAAAAAAAAAAAAAAAAAAAAAAAAAAAAAGGCTTTCAATTCATGGAAATTTCCCTGCTATTTTGTTTTCAAAGAAGAAAATGCGAACGACATGGTTGTACAGTGCAAACTCTGCCTCAGCTACGAAAACACTTTCTTTATCAAAGGACTAAAAAATAATCTGTAATACCATACTGTAGCCACTAGATATCTGAATAGCCCTTTACATAATATATATATAGGGCTGTGTATTCCCAAGTTGTGGAAATGAGACATGAATGCTTAGTTTTAATAGGTTTTAAAAGTAACCAAAATGCTAAACATTAAAATTAAAGCAGAACAAACATGAACAGAAATGTGTTATCCGAGCTTGTTCAGTTTGGTTATGATCTGATGTGACTTTTATATTTTTAAGCTCTAAACAACAACAACAATAATAATATTGCAACAGATAATTCATCAGATTTGTAAAATATTTTTATTGTTGAGACCCATTCAACAGTATGGAACATGTAACATTTAAAAACTTGCAGAAATTGAGAAGAAATAATTAAAATTAAATTTAAAAATGCAATTTATTTGTAGTAAAGTATATATACATACATAAACATAAAATATTGGTATTCATTAGCAAAATCATCACATCACAACCTGAAAATGTGCCCACTATTTTTTTTTAATAACAACTACTACCCTACAAGATAGTAGGTGAAAACAATATTCACGATATTTATAAAACAAAAGACAAAAAGTTGCTTGAATTACCTACCACTTCTTGCAATATTCTGAAGAGCACATGCAATGGACATTTTACTATCCCATGAGGCCACAGAACAGGATTTTTGAATAGCATTGAAGCGACTCAACTGATGCTGGTAGGTCACATGACAACATGATGAATTACAATCATACTATATAGAACATACTTTTTAATGGTCATGAAATAATTACTTATTCAAAAGAAGTACCTACTCAGAGAGTACGAGATTTCAGAAGCAGCCACTGTGAAATCCATATTTCTAAGGGCATGTTTACACAGAAAGGTTGTACTAAAAACGGTAAAAGTTTGTAAATAAAAGTCTATTATGCATGTCAGGCCAGTAGTTAGCAATGACACTTTGTAAGGAAACACTACGTGCCTAGACCGAACACATAATATGCATGACACATGACGAAACCATTTTCACAAATTCACATTTTTGTAGTTTACATGGACACAATAAAAGTCTCCTTTTCAAAAACTTGCACTTTGAAACCCGTTTTCAAAAGTTTGCATTTTCAGGCCCCCAAAACACTGTTGTCGTGTAAATGAATGGCCAAAATGCATAAAAAAGTTTTCCCTTTTTGGTTTTTCCATGGTGTTGTGTAAATGGCCCTTTTAGGATTTAGATCAACTGAAGCAGTAACACTCACTGTCGTCTAAACGGTCACCTGTAGCCGCTTAATAACTGATGGCTCGCCTGAAACTACATCTCACTGACAAACCGCGCAGGGCTGTCCAACAGTTGCGTGAACAGCGATGGCAGACAATGTGACTTGCAAATTACGTCTGGTTGACAGGGAGGGGGGATGGGGCAGTGCAAAACAGTGTCTCTTGAACCTCGACAAAAACACTAAGATGAGTCAATTCATATAATTAAGGCATCATTCACAGATATTGTGCTGTCAAATAGGCCATCGTGGGCCAGGATTTGGCTCTCATTATGAAGCATTTGGATGTGATGTTTCTCTGACACACAAGCGGCTCACCTGCTTTCCCCCCACTGCTGTGCATAATGTCCAGCTCATTACAGGCCTGCAGACTGGTCAACCTGAGGAGAGAGAGGGGCCTAATGAGGACCGCAAGCTCCCCCTCGCCCCTCCCTGCCTACACTGACTCCAATTTGGAACCACATGAAAGGCGAGCCAATCTGAGCCACCTAGAAACTTCTTTTCTTGTCTTAGCCCTTTTAGGATATGCCTGGTTTCATGTTATTCTGTTACAGCTGGACAAATCCTTGCTCTGCAACGTGGTCAGGTCTGAATTAGATAACAGGAATAATGAGGATAAATGGTAGCTTGGATTTACAAAAAGGTTTGATATTAGTGTCTAGTCTGAAGGAAAATACGGGTCAGGTTAGTGCAAAAGCACAATGCAGTTTTCTAAGCAATAACACAATGTGTTGAATTGCAATTTATATTTGTGGCGTTTGAGTCTTTTTTTTTTAAACACATGAATAGATTCAATTTTGTTGGATTCGATTCAACTGCAATACATTCCAAGAAGCTTTACAAAGTATAGTGCCTTCCTGCACTAGCAAGCCAAAGAACAGTGACAGTAGCAAAGAAAAACTCCCCAAGAAACGTACATAAAAGAGCAAGAAACCTTGGGAGAACAAGAAAAAACATTTATCAGCTCACAATGACAAATTGCACAAAACATCACGAGTATGTTTTAGTTTTAATTACTTGGCTAATTTTACTTACATATGAAATATATTCTCTATATGCTCTATATGCTTGACTGTTTCAAATCTGAATTTTTAAAGTTTGAACAAATTATTAAAAGAATTAGAATTGATCTACACTATTCACACATATGTTTGTGGGGGTGAATAGAGTCATTTGTTTATGAATCGGACTACACTTTTTCGCTGTTTTTCATTTATTGAAAAAAATAAAGAGAGTCAGACTGGTTGGATTCTCAATACTGGCAGGAAATAGCTGAGGTGCCCTCAAGCAAGGCACCTAACCCCCAATCGCTCCCCGGGCGCCACAGTGAATGGCGGGCCACTTCTCCGGGTGTGTGTATCCACGGTGTCAAGCGTGTGTGTGTTCAATACTAACTACTCCTACTGTGTGTGCACTAACTTGGATGAGTTAAATGCAGAGGAGAAATCCCAAATATGGTTTAGCATTCTTGCCCTTCACATGTCACTTTATAGAGTGATTTGTGATAAAATCCATCTGGAATGATTACATTTTTAATTCAAATGGTAATAAGTGATTGTCAATTTATTATTTATTGCATTTATGGATGCAAAACTACAACTACTATTATTATTTGATTAATATAATAACAATGATGATGAGGATAACAACAATTATTATTAGTATTAGTAGTTTCTTTATTCTTCTTCGGTTAATTCTTCGACAGGACATTTTCTTGTTTGAAACTATAATATGCAGCCGTGTGCAACTTTTAATTGTATATTTCACAACACACAAAAGTTTATTTTAAAAATACATCAAAAGGGGCTGTTCACACAACACATTTTTGCAGTCCAGTGATTTTTCCACTGTTTCTCCTAAGTAAATGTGCTAATCTGACACGTTTGACCACTGTAATCACACATGACACAGTATTCTAAAAAAAACAAAAAACAAAAAAAATGCAAGGTCTAAAGATTTGTTTTTTAAAAGCTGAACTTCTATGTTCTTTATGAATGGCCCTTAAGTTGGTTGATATTTGATACTGAGAAGACAACATTCCCTGCTGTGCGCAAGTCACGTGACACCTGATCCCTGAACGAAGCACCTTAAAGGGTGAGTTCACCCAAAAATGAAAATTCTGTCATTAATTACTCACCCTCATGTTGTTCCACATCCATAAGACATTTGTTCATCTTCAGAAAACAAATTAAGATATTTTTGATAAAATCCGATGGCTCAGTGAGGCCTCCATTGACAGCAAGATGCCCAGAAAGCTACTAAAAACATATTTAAAACAGTTCATGTGACTACAGTGGTTCAACCTTAATGTTATGAAGTGATGAGAATACATTTTGTGTGCCAAAAAAAAAAAATAACGACTTTATTCAGCAATATCTAGTGATGGGCGATTTCAAAACACTGCTTTGTGAAGCTTCAAAGCTTTACAAATCTTTTGTTTCGAATCAGTGGTTCGGAGCGTGTATCAAACTGCCAAAGTCATGTCCCCCAGTGGTGAACCATTGAAATTTCAAAACACTTATGATGTAAAGAAGCCTCGTTTACTGAAATCACGTGATTTTGGCAGTTTGATACATGCTCCGAACCACTGATTCGAAACAAAAGATTCATAAAGCTTGGATGAAAACACACTCATTGGTCACTGTGGCTGCAAACAAATGCTAATTCACTGTATTTGAAATTTCCACAGTATCTCAAACATACCCAGAATGCATCCGTCTGCACAGGTATGTAATGCCCCACTGACGGGGAACCATGAATACAGTGTCAGCTTGAAAAAGCTGCATTTCTATTATCAAGTCGATGCGATAGTAAGCACCTTGAAGGGAAGGGCTGATATGCGACTGCCCCGCTATCTGGCAAGATCCTAGCATGTGCAGGACACAGCAGAAATCTCTGAGTGTGAAATCAGTCACCTATCTCTAAAATACAAACTCTCCGTCTTCGCCTGCCTCTTCATTCACAGGGGCCTTCAGTCAATGGGGCCCACAAAAGGTTCTGCTTAACGGCTCGCACGAGTCCATCTGCAGTATTTATTACCTCAACGCACAAGGCATTTTTCCCGCAGTATATACCTTTCTGCCGCAACAGTCTGGTTTGATTAAATCAATATCTGTTTCTTCACAGACATTAAAAACCAGACAGGGGAGAGACTGCTGATCCTGCTCTGCCTTATCAACACAAACGCCCCTGAGAAAGAAAGGAGAAACCATCATTTTTACAACACTCACGCTGATGCTTATGCCTGGTTTTTCTTTTTTATCCTCAAATCTGCAGATTTGTTCTCTTGCAAAGATGCTGGAATTGGTGCCTGCAAAAATACACAGATGCAACTCATAACTCCCATCCATCGCTGATGACAGAACGTCGAGGGTGCGTTTAAAGAGACAGGGGTGCTTAAGATCCAAATGCGTGGCCCACTGAAATGGCCCCTCCACCTTTGAGCAAGTAGGCAGGCCGCTGAGCGTGCACCGCAATTACGTATTGCTAATTGAAAATGTTAATCTTGTCACATTCAGGGGCAGACAGGGTTAAATTGGTAAAACTGCAATTCACTTAAGGCCATATCTCTCGTTGAAATGAACTGGATGATTAATCCTTTATATTCTTCAGGGATTCAGGGAATATCAGCAATTAAATTAACGACTACAAAGCGTACACTCCAAGACGGGAAAAAAAAAATCATGAAAGACACACACTCATTTTTCCAAGTTGTTGCCTTAATTGTCTCTTTACTAACAGTGTTGCTCCCTGACGTTACAGAAGCGCCCCCATTACAAAAAAAACCCATGAGATACAATAGTATTGAGCCATTATGAAATATAAAATGATTGCTGGGGTTAAAATGTATTTATCAAATTAAAATCAATTTAATTTACAATATGGTTCTATTTGTTAACATTAGTCAGCTACATTAGTTTACATTAACTAACGATGATACTCGAGTCATTGATTGATAATGAAAAATACTTATAAAGCATTTAATTTTATTTCATTACACACTCAAAAAATGCTGGGTTAAAAACAACCCAAGTTGAGTTGAAAATGGACAAACCCAGTGATTGGGTTGTTTTAACCCAGCGGATGGGTTAAATGTTTGCCCCCTGCTGGGTAGTTTTATTTAACCTAACTATTGTTTGGAAATTACTATATGGCTGGCTTAAAATGAAACCAAAATTAAAATTAAAAATTAGACACATAATTACTAGATGCAACAATAATAATCAAAAGGTGAACATTAAGCAATTTAATAAATGTTTATTGTTTAATTATTTATTAAACATATCAATAAATGTCAATTTTATTGTTAATTTCCAACATATTTTGGGTTCATTTTAAGCAAGCAATACAGTAATTTCTAAACAATAGTTGAGTTAAATAAATCTACCCAGCAGGTTGGGCAAACATTTAACCCAACCAAGTCAAAACAACCCAATCACTGGGTTTGTCCATTTTCAACCCATCTTGGGTTGTTTTAAAATGTCATCCTAATATTATTTAATGAACCTGAGCTAACACAAACTAAGTCACTAACAATTTTATTTTTCTTAAACTTAACGAAGATTAATAAATACTGTAACAGATGTACTGCTCATTGTCAGTTAATGCATTAAATAACCCTAACTAATGGGACCTTATTGTAAAGATTTACAGACTTACTTCTTACGGAACACAAAAGAAGAGATTTTATAGATTAATCTGGCCACTCTTTTCAGTATAATTAAAGTCAATGAGTACTGTGGTTGTCAAGCTCTAAAAAAAAGTATAAAAAGTACCATAAATGAGTTTTACCTCATTATTCACTGATAGTCTTCTGCTACAGTGAGCAGTTTACCATTGCGACCAGATCATTAAGTAAGTGAACGAATCATTCAAACCAGTTTTAATTAATTCAAAAGAATGATTCATTCACAAAAACTCTCAAAGGACAGTTAGGGAAGATGTATCATTGGACATATGAAGACTTGGAAAACTACTTTTACAGTGCTTTTTTATTTATTTATCTTGGAGCTTGACAACCCCAGTCCTCATTCACTTTCATTATACAGAAAAGAGCGGCCAGGGAACAACATGAGGGTGAATAAATGATGACAGAATTCTCATTTTTGGCTGAACTAACCCTTTAACATCAAGCGGACTGCACCATGTCCCCGTTTGTTCAAACACATAACATCATTAGCAAAATCATGTTTTGTTTTTTTCTCCTCTTCTTCCATTCGTTCTCTCTTTCCTCATTTTTTCCCTCCTAGTCAGGAGGAAACATTCAATATCAACTAGGTCAACTGAACTAGTGTGGGCACCAGAGGCGAGAACACTGCAATTGGTCTGGCCAGAGCTGATATTTGTAGATAAATACCACATCCCCAGAGGTTCTCCTACAGTGAATTATTAGCAAAGCTTCATTGATCTCTCTCAAAATGGCAATAATCTCCAGTTTCATCCGGGCCTTTACTAGAGCTTCAAAGTGCATTAGGCTGCCTGGCTGCAATTGTTATCACAAAGGTGTTTTCCTGGCCTGACCGTTTTATCCGAGAGCGCGAAAAAGTGTAAGACGCTAAAGTGATTTTCTTCCTCTATGGTATGTGCTGCTGGTGTATTGTATTTTATAGTCCCTAATAAAAATCTCCACTACTGCAAAGCTCTAGACCATATGTGTATGGGCCTGATGCTTTTATGGTGATGAATATACTTATGTAATAAAGGCTGTTTATGAAAGAGCTTGTAGTGCTTCTACGATTTTGTTTTCTCTGGCAGGAAATTTCATTAGAAGGGTAATGATTTCAGTATATCTATAACAAAACAGACAATCTCTCAAAATGTCATTGATCCAGGCAAAGTCATCTTTAAATTTCCTCTTATTCTTTCTTTGCATTTACGGTTTAATCCTGGTGAGGTTTTTATATATATATAACCAGTCAAAAGTTTGGACACGGTAAGATTTTTAATGTTTTTAAAAGAAGTTTCGTCTGCTCACCAAGGCTGCATTTATTTAATTAAAAATACAGTAAAAACAGTAATATTGTGAAATATTATTACAATTTAAAATAACGGTGTTCTATTTGAAAATATTTAAAAATGTAATTTATTCTTGTGTTGGCAAAGCTGAATTTTCAGCATCATTACTCCAGTCTTCAGTGTCACATGATCCTTTAGAAATCATTCTAATATGCTGATCTGCTGCTCAAGAAACATTTATGATTATTATCAATGTTGAAAACAGTTGTGTACCTTTTTTTTTTCAGGATTCCTTGATGAATAGAAAGTTCAAAAGAACAGCATTTATCTGAAATACAAAGCTTTTGTAACATTATACACTACCGTTCAAAAGTTTGGGGTCAGTAAGAATTTTTATTTTTATTTTTTTGAAAAGAAATTAAAGAAATTAATTATTTTTTTCAGCAAGGATGCATTAAATCGATCAAAAGTGACAATAAAGACATTTATAATGTTACAAAAGATTATATTTCAAATAAATGCTGTTCTTTTGAACTTTCTATTCATCAAAGAATCCTGAAAAAAAAAAAAAATTGTACACAATAAATGTTTCTTGAGCAGCAAATCATCATATTAGAATGATTTCTGAAGGATCATGTGACACTGAAGACTGGAGTAATGATCCTGAAAATTCAGCTTTGATCACAGGAATAAATTACTTTATAAAATATATTCAAACAGAAAACAGTTATTTTAAATTGTAAAAATATTTCACAATATTACTGTTTTTACTGTATTTTTAATTAAATAAATGCAGCCTTGGTGAGCAGACGAAACTTCTTTTTAAAACATTAAAAATCTTACCGTGTCCAAACTTTTGACTGGTAGTGTATATATATTATATATATTTATATATTGAATTTTATAAATCAGATTAAAACTGTCATGGCCACATCACAACCTAGAGAGAGAGAAAGAAAGAAAAAAAAAAAACAGGAACGGTGGAATCAGATGAAAGGTTTCAATGACCAACAGGGAATAAAAATACTTCTGGATTTTGAGTAGTGTAACATAAAAGCATCCGAGCCCTGGTTTGATATCTGTCATAGGCTGCTCTGTCATTACAATGATGCCACTTTGATATGTTGCCATCTGTAAAGAACAGCCACCTGTCTCCATCAATCATCATAACAGACCAATGAAAAAAGCCACAAACTGTCATTTCATGACAGCAGATAATGACCAACACAACTGTGCTTTCAGTATTCGTGAATGAACAGGTAATGACATGGCAGGTCATTTGAATCTGTCCTCATGCGCTAATACCAATCTAATGCTAAACAATGGCGAGCAAACCTCAGAGGCAATGTCCTTGAGCGCAGGATGAGTTTGGAAAGAGATTGAGTTTGAGATTGACAACCATGTTTACTAACAGGTGTGACTCTCGAATTTGTCCTGTTCATACAACAGCTTGCAGCAGAGGCTTCTCCACAAACGAATAACTGAAGTGAGGTTTCTCTTCTATTCTATGTAACCATAGTGACAGGTGCAGTTTGGTTCACATTTGGTTCAACCAAACTCGCTCTCAAAATGCAAGTGTGAGTAAATTTAAAAGACATAGTTCGGGTATAGAATGTGGTATCAGTCTGGTTTTTGAATTGAAGCAACAAACAGGTTGCAGAAAAGTGATTGGATGGATGGACAGACACTAGGACACACGGACAGACAGTAATGCATGCTGGGATACCGGCGGAACCAGTCAGGGAGCGCCTGCCCCTCTCTCACACGACTGGGGCTGTAGTGAGTATAACTCAGTAGAATATAATGAAATATAACACCACTTCTTGTCACAGGTCAGTAACCAAGCCTGCTCGGGGACTGGCATTCCAAATGCCAAAGCCATTCATTATGAAAATGCTATGCATTGATTTGTCATACATTGTAAAACTCTATCAGAAGGGCAATTTTTAAATCTTTGCAGCAATGCCTCAACGGCTGTGGCATTAGCATTAATGCTATTCAATCGCTCTTGGTTTCAGAGCAACTTGCCCAGGCCCTCTGAAACCAGAGACATGTTAAGCACTTCAGCACAGTCAATGAAATAAAATAAGACAGGATTGAGTATATTAGATAAGAATTATGATATATAAGCTGCGCTCTACTGCAAGACAGCTAATTAAATAAGAACATATTTGATAGCAACTGACAGTGGAGCGTTCTCACCCAGGTCCCATCATTACTGTCAGGGAGAAAGAGGGAATTAGAAGGTGTATAAATACCATATGGTGTGTGCTGGATTGTCTTGCATTAATGTCAATTATATCCACTGTGAATACATTGAATGTTTTCAATTTTCATTTTTATGTTACCCAGCTACATACATACTCATCTTAGGACACATGCAATGTATAATTTATATATGTACGTACATACATGCTGTTTACAAATAGATGCCCTGAGCAGAGGGAAAAAAATGGGTAAAAAAAACCCACATCAAAATGGTTTATACATATTTTGCCAACATGCAAATTGGCATAAAAAACAAAGAAATTACGTAAAGAAACAGCTAAAGATCTAATACACATTACACCAGGGGTGTCAAACTCATTTTAGGCTGAGGGCCGGATGGGAAAAAATGTAACCATGTGCGGGCCGAATTACCTTTTATTTTTAAACCTTAGTGCACTGACAGTTACATTAAACTACAAATTTATTTGCAAGAAAACTAGAAAAACACACTGCTATTTTGAAAACTGCACTTTATTAGGTTTTTAAAATAATGTTTTATTTAATATCTTTTTATTAGTGATAAACCGATTTTGATTTTTCATGGCTAATTCCAAATTTTTTTTTATTATTATTTAATAATTTTTTTTTTTAACAAGCAAATTGGCCAATTCGGATACCAGTGGCCGATTTTTTGTTGTTGTTTAAGCAAATTTATTTGTTGTTTGTTTGTACTGTAACAGGGCAAAATAGCCTTAAAGCGGCTGTCCGTAACTTTTTTGTGTTCAAAATTTACAAAAAATATATAATGAGAATGTACAACATGAATCCATTTTCCAAACCATGTTTTTGTCTTACCCTGAATCATTATGGTACACTTATAATAAGTGTTTATATTCTGACTATTTCAGACCGGACTGGTTGGACCCGCCGCAGAGTATCACGGTAACTGCGTGACTTGCCATAGACATACACGGAGAAAAGTAGCTCCGGCTACAATGTTCTTCCGCAAGACAATTCAGTTCTGTTTATTACCGCTAGAGGGCCAAAAATCGTGGACTGCAGCTTTAAACAAAAATATGTGTAGCCATTTGATATTGGAGGCAACCACTGCATTTTAATCACAATCCAAACAAAGATGTTACACACATGAGCATGAGCAGTTGTTTTGATTTAAATTAGATTGTATAATTTCGAGATTTACAGCAAAAACAGCATGGTCTGACTTTAGCTTTGTGAAATTATGCTACATTAGACACACCTGCACAAAACAAAAACAGCAGATGGATTGAATTAAAATGGAAATTCACTCTCTGCCAGTTGGTGGCGCTTATGTTACAGCACCAATATAGCGTTTCATTGGTTGCCGCTGTACACAAACCAGCACTGCGCTTATAAATAGACCACTTAATACGGAGATAAGAGGAAAAGAAAATGCCAACAAAACTTTTCTGACGACAGTCAGTTCCCTTCAAAGATACATTCATATAAACTCCAATTCAATATTTATATTTTTCTTCCTATAGGCTTTCACAAACAGTGAGCTTTTGCCTGGTTCAGTATTTTCTGTGCTGGCGTGCCTGTTCTCCTCTTTGCGTCCATATTCAATGTGTGCCTGTGTTAACTTCCTGTTTACCGTCTTCGTAATATTTCCACACAAATGGGAAAAGATTGCAAAGCAGTTTGTTTGCAAGACCGGAATAGAGATTGGCCAAAATAAATCTCGGATTTCGGATTTATGGCCGGTGGACCAGTGCATCTCTATTTTTTTTATTGTTCAAATCATTCCCCACGCCAGATTGGACACTTCTGTGGGCCATATGTTTCACACCCCTGCTTTACACCTTTATCTTAATGGCCAATGGTACATTTACAATGTTCTATGATAGTTCAAGTGTCTCTACACACATTGACTGCATCCCAATTCAGAGGCTGCATCCTTCGAAGGCCGCAATCGAAGGCCAATTGTGTCACAACAGTGCGACGGAGTCTGTCCCAATTTGAAGGCTCCTTTAAAGGTGTCCTAGAAATGCGTCCTTCATTTCCCAGGCAGTGATGGATACAATAGATGGATCATTCACAGCCTATGCTACCCCAGAATTCATTGCACGCAGGAGACAACAGGATTTTTTTAAAGAGAAATTGCCACATTACACTTTTAAATATAAGTATTGGGTTTCAACTTACTCAAATATCTAATAGTACAAATGTAAAAAAAAAAAAAAAAAAATATATATATATATATATATATACACACACAGTATATAAGGCAGTTTAAATGTTGACTTATATCTGACTGCGATTTTATGTAGTTTATGCTCTTTATTGTACAGAAATTGACCAAGGTGAACATATTTAGACAGGCTGTGAACGCTGTTTTGTTTTCAGACAGTTGACTATAACTTTCAAACAAAGTCCAGTACAAACGTTACTGCCACTCATCAACGGCAGCTGTCACAGTTGCTAGGTGACAAGGACAATCCTCCGTAGGCTCCATCCCATTTAACAACATTCATTCCGCCCTTTGCGGCCTATATCCATATCCTTCGAAAGATGCAGCCTCTGAATTGGGACACAGCTATTGTTAATCTACTCGGACTGAAAGGGATGCTATGCTTTAAAGGAACACTCCACTTTTTTTTGAAAATAGGCTCATTTTCCAATTCCCCTAGAGTTAAACAGTTGAGTTTTGCCGTTTTCGAATCCATTCAGCTGATCTCCGGGTCTAGCGGTACCACTTTTAGCATATCTTAGCATAGTTAGAATCTGATTAGACCGTTAGCATCTCGCTCAAAAATGACCAAAGAGTTTCGATATTTTTCCTATTTAAATCTTGACTCTTCTGTAGTTACATCGTGTACTAAGACCGACGAAAAATGAAAAGTTGCGATTTTCTAGGCCGATATTCTAGGAACTATACTCTCATTCCGCCGTAATAATCAAGGAACTTTGCTGCCGTACCATGGGTGCAGCAGGCGCAATGATATTACGCAGTACACAATGTAACTACAGAAGAGTTAAATTTTAAATAGGAAAAATATCAAAACTCTTTGGTCATTTTTGAGCGAGATGCTAACGGTCTAATCAGATTCAATGAACTATGCTAAGCTGTGCTAAAAGTGGTACCGCCAGACCTGGAGATCGAGTGAATGGATTCAAAAACGGTAAAACTCAACTGTTTAACTCTAGGGGAGTTGGAAAATGAGCCTATTTTCAAAAAAAGTGGAGTGTTCCTTTAATGACAAAATTAAACAAATAGCTTACCCAATCTCATCTAAAAAGAGAAAATGATTTAAATCACTAAAAAACACCAAACAATAACATAAAATAAAGTAGTAAAATAAGAACTGCTGTATGGGATATATAAGAAACCAAGTCAAACTATTGATTTGTTCACTGATTTTGCTTATAGAGGTTTTGTGTCTTAACACTTAACGACTTTGGTCAGTAATTGTATGGAAAAGAGTTTAAATGTTCCATAAAAAAAAAAAAAAAAAAAAAAAAAAATTGGATTTGGAATGACATATCATGCATATAAAGCCACATATTAACCTTTCAAACTCTTTTGTTGTGCTTGTCTAACAAGGGGCATTTTATGTATTATCATATATAATTACAGTTCAAATTATGGCACTTCAAAAAATAACTGAGCACAAGATGTTTGAGTTTCTTGCTTTCACAAGTGATGAGTTTATTGTTGTCAAGAAGTTAAGTCGCAATATGTGCCTCCTACACACCGCATGGCCCTGTGGCTCCTCTATTGGTTATCATGGAGGGCAGCCTTTATCAATCAATTGAATAAACTGCTTTCATAGCATCTATTGAAAGACAACTCTGACAAGGGGCTAGAAGTGCCTCCACAGCAGTTTTTCCAGCAGCAGGGGGGAGTAAATAGTAAGAAAGGCAATAACATCAGCCTGGACAGCACCGCAGCTCTGACACTGCTGTTTGCTTCAGTCTGTTCTCTACCTCAGTGATTCATTCCTCATCCTGATGGGCTCCAATTGACGGCAGCACATAAAAGTGGACTTCTTTTTTTATTATTATTTGTATTTCATTTATTTGTTTGAAGACACAATAGTATAGAAGACATGGGGTCTATTTTGCAATTAAGGCTTTATCGCCACATCTGAAGTATTTGGACGTGGCACAATGCTCTGATGATTTATTAAATTGTGTTAAGATGAAAACCCTGTGGCTGACAAAAGTAACACACACAATTAATTCTAGTTTACAGCCATACGATCTATGACAAAAGTAATACAGAAGGGTCGGACATAGAGCCTGAACTGGATTGTCAAATGGCTACCGGAGGCCTCTTAAAAAGAAAAACATCACATTCAGCTTAACCCAGAATGCACTCTATTATTTCTACAATATTAGGCCTCTGGTTATCATTCTGTCCTTATTATGTAAACTAATTTAGGACCAAACAAAGTAATAGTGTATTTATTTGTTCATTCATTCAGTACAATTTTACAAAATATTAAAAACAAAATGGATTTTCACCATATCAGTACTGTTAAAATGAACCAGCAAAGAAGTGAATTTCTTGTCACAAGCCAACTTAAATGATGCAAATTAAATATTTAGCAAGAACTGTATACTTTTATACAGCACAGTAATTCCTGCATCTCCTGGGAAATTTCATCCTTGAATTTTTTTTCTACGAAGCATATTCCTTCCAGGCCACCAATGTTCCAATTAAACATTCAATATTCATTTTCTTAATATAGAATTTCGGTTTGCTGTAGCTGCATGACTAAGTAACTGGAGATTGTCTTGTGTGTTCATCAAGAGTTTAAAAGCATGTTTCCACTTTAATAATTAATATTATAAGCATATTGCTGTATTTGAAAACAAATAACAGTACTCATTCAGCTTGCGTAACAATTTTCAGGACAAGAAAATGTATTATAATTACTATTATTATTATTGTTAATATTATTGTCTTGCCTCCATTATTTTATGGATAAAAAAAAAAAAAAAATCAGTGTTAATCAACTTGTACGAGATACAAAATCAAACACGATTCTTCATGAAAAAAAGAAAAAACCTCCATCTGACACATTATGTAAAGGATCAACTCGTTCCTTATTTCTGTTTTCACTCGAACTGCCCATCAGATTAAGGATTTGTTAAAATGAGATTAATTTCCTGATAAACCCACACAGTGAAGAAGTCATCAGGGTGCTTTAAATTTATTCCACGGGCAATTAAGTGCAGCGAAATTTCCTCAGCTAGGACTGATTTTGAGTGGTAATGGCAGGTGAAGAGACAGATAATGAGCAGGCCAAGACACACACGCTTACAGCTCTCTAAAATGACTTCCTGTGCTTTAACCCTGCAGTTATGAATCAACGTGTCACGCACCGCTTCTCTGACACTCTCTACTCCAAAGAAAGAGTAGTCTCGGCAAGGACGAGATGAGAGAGAGCGATGAAACTTTAAAATGACTGATTGCTAACCGGTATACAAACACAACACAACAGAGCATGTCGCATATATGGAGAGGATCAAATGTTTTTGGTTTCTGATTTCTATGCTGCAACCTTCTACGCTTCAAAAAAATGCTCAGACTATCTACAGATGAGAAAACACATAAACATCAATAATGATACACACAGCACACAGAAGCCTGCAAACACCAACGAACGGTCGGGATGGTTGTTACCTACCCACAAATACATCATCATCTTGAGCGAGGAGTCAGGGGCTCTCCGGCAGTGAGGAAACGCTTCCTTACTTATCTTCTTTTAACTTCTCGAGCTCAGCTACAGAAACCCGGATGAATCCTTCTTGTTTCCACTCTCTCAGGCTCACAGTTCTTTTGTATAATTTATTATATCACTATAATAGAGCTTATTAAAACTGACACTTGGAGGAAGAAGAAGCTACTTCACAAGGTTTGAGATGCTTCTAGCAGTCTTGTTCTTGCTCCTCTCCTTTTTTTTTCTTTTTGCTCTTTCTTGCCTTTCCCCACTTGGTCTTCTTCACCCTTTCACTGACAACCCCTGCTTAGGCGCCAATTCCTGACGTATCTATTTAATGAGAAGATCCGTGCACCAAGGAAGTCCAGTACAACTGTGCACTCAAAGTGCCAGAGAAAGAGAGAGAGAGAGAGAGAGAGAGAGAGTGATGGTGTAGGTTTCTCTAGTACAGGCTCCTCAAGAAAGGTACGTGTACGTTAACGCACAGCTGATAGGATGATCCGAAGCAGGTTTTCCCCCATACACAAAAAAGGACTTTTCCCTCTAACAAAATGCTGCTCAGATCCTCAGACGCTGTCGTCCGGAAGCTGATGCGCAGGGGAAGAGATCAGTGGGAAATCAAAAGACTCATCTTCTGTCCTGAGGGAAGGTAAGAAGACAACTGACTGAAGAAAAAAAAAATAAGCTTGCAACTTCCTCCAAAAAACACTGCAATCTCAGCTGTGTGAGATTCACTTCAATAAAAAAGCAGATGTGAAAGGAAAAAAAAAAAAAAAAAATACAGGTAAACTACGGTCAAAATGGCACAATGGGATGAAAAGAAGGTAGAAAGCAACGCCCTCTCCTAAATGTGAAGCTTGCACCTGACTCTGCAGCCTGGATGGCTTTTCCCCCCCTCTTCTTCTCCTCCTCGTCCGGAGTGAATGTGCTGGAGATAAAAGCAGCGAGTACTGGGGCCAAGGCCTTCCCGCTCGGGTTGCTTTGGCTCTGACGCACTGACTGCCTTCTTACAGCACTTTTCTACAGCCATCTGCTGACTCGACCACGCTACTGCTACTGAGAGACCAGACACACAGCCAGCCAGCAAAAGCGCAGCCGTAACTATCTAGAAATGCACATATAAGGCTAAAACTCATTACTACCGTTCAGAAGAGGGCTGAGATTTTTAATCAAACGCAGGTATTAGAGAAACTCGAGAGTAACAGAAAACAACAACAAAACCTTTCTGTAAATGGATTTCAAACCAAGAGGGGACAAAATGGAAATTTGAGCAAGGTCCATTTTTGTTGTTTTATGTGTGTGAGACACAAACGCAATGAGATTTTCCAGTGTATCTATGAGGGAAATTAAATTCTGAGGGAAATTTAAATATTACATTCTCCTCAGGAAGCAATTTGACTCCCCTTTAAAAGGAAAACAATAAAAAAGAAAGCACAACCATCACAAAGAGAAAGAGAGTGAGTGTGTGAGGACAAATGATTAAGCTAGAGGCTCAGACTGCAGGAACACATTCAGCAAACACACAAACAAACAAACAGACAGACACATCACATTAAAGCAATAAGGCCATGTTAAAGTGATTTTAGCACAGGTAAGGGATACTACGGGACAACACAAACTGTCGGTGATAGCAATATAAGACACCATTGATCAATAAATAAATAATATTTCTTTTTAATTGGGTCATTCCTGTTTATGCAGTGTCTTTTGAGTTTTAACTTATACTTTAACTCTGTGTATATAAAAAAGTACCCTTGTTTAACCTGTTAATATTTAGTTAATATTTACTTATTTAAATATTATGATTTCTGTCATTTTATCTAAAAGAATGGGATGTTTTAGAGTGAAGAACAGCAAAATATTACAAAAAAACACAATTCATCAAATCCATTACTATTGATTGTTTGTGACTTGTTTGTGCTGTTGTTTTCCCATTAAAAATGATGTCACTTCTGGGAGGATGATTCCATTATGGAACTGGCTTTTGTTAGTTAAAGGGATATTACAAAAGACTAACATGATGAAAAATAAGATTGAGGACACAAAACTATAAATTGACTTTCAGTATTTATGATTCTGAATTTGAAAATTACATTAAATGTAAGAAGTTAAATGAGTTAGTTATTTTATTCAATATACAGTCAAACCAAAATTTATTCAGACACCTTGAACATTTCATTTATTATTACAGTTTATTCACTAAACTGAAATAAAATATAATAAGATCTCTGAGTTAAACTGTGTCAGAAAAAAAATAATCTTAATTATGTCAGAAAACACTTAAGCAAAACATGGTCAGGTCAAAGTGTCTGAAGAATTTCTTTTATCAGTTTTACTGGTAGTCCACTGTATGAAGTATTTTTGGGTATAATATGTCACAGTTTACTTTATTTAGCTATCCTCACTTACATAAATGAACTATAGTGTCCTGCACCCACTAGTAAAAAAATATTTAAAAAAATTATATCTAGTGTCTGAATAATTTTTGGTTTGACTGTATCTGATAGAGTACTGCCTAGCAGGAATGACTGGCTATGAGTGTATTTTCATCAGAATTTAAAGTCTGAACTGACTAAAACGAGAAAAATATACCACTGCTGTGCTCACTTTTGCAGCAAGATGGAACGGTTTTCTTCCGAATGAAACGATTAGTACAGAGAAATCCGGTCAATACTCTGAACAACATTCTGAAAACAATAAATGATTGTTGACATATTAAACAAAGATAAATGGCAGGTACAATGTAAAGCCCATTGTTTGTGCACCCAAACAAAACGAACATACTTCAGCATACAATTTCATTAAACCATTTTACTTTGGGGCAAGAAAGGTCTAATGGTCATGGAAACTGAGTGCCGCTTACTGACATGTCCATTTACATGGAGCAGACCGATTCAGCTGCCGTCTCCTCGGTCCGGGTATGCCCTTTAACCCAATTAAAAAGCTACAAGTCTGAAATAGTAGCTAAACAGTCTTAAAGCAGTAGTGCATCTCATTTGTTTGAATTATGACAAAAACATAACCTAAAAGAAAAAAAAAAGAAGAAGGTAGCATTAGGTTTTGCCAATTTCCTGTAAAAAAAAGTACCAAGTACATCACCCTCATTCATGCTCAAATAATCTAAATTAAGGGCAAGCTTCCAAAAAGCACTTCTGAAACAACTGTCTTCAGATTAATGAGTGAGTCACTAACAAGAGGAAATGAGATGGCAAAGAAATAAGAGAAGTGCTTTTCATGATTTAAAGAGCCAAATCACCAGTTTATTAACATTATTATTAGCTTTTTAAATTTATAACTATATATATATATATATATATATATATATATATATATATATATATATATATACACACACACAGTCAAACCAAAAATTATTCAGACACTAGATATAATTTTTTTATATATTTTTACTAGTGGGTGCAGGACACTATAGTTCATTTATGTAAGTGAGGATAGCAAAATAAAGTAAACTGTGACATATTATACCCAAAAATACTTCATACAGTGGACTACCAGTAAAACTGATAAGAGAAATTATTCAGACACTTTGACCTGACCATGTTTTGCTAAAGTGTTATCTGACATAATTAAGATTCATTTTTTCAGACACAGTTTAATATTGAGATCTTCTCATATTTTATTACCATTTTTTTTAAACTATAGTGAATGAACTGAAATAATGAATGAAATGTTCAAGGTGTCTGAATACATTTTGGTTTGACTGTATATTTTATATATATATATATACATATATATTTCTGCTGAATTTGCAGAGGACAGTGCTGATTTGGCAATGCACATGCTGTACGATCATTATTGGTAAGTCCAAATTTACTGCTCTAATTTCAAAGAAGTAAGAGAAGTACTTTTCATTGTAATTATTAAAATTATTATTATACGTATGTTTTTTTATTGAATTTGCAGTGGACAATGCCAATTTTTCATTACATACAGTATTTTCATTATTGCTTTAGTCCACATTTACTGCTCTAATTTCAATTGAATTAAAAAAAAATTATCATTAAAAATAATAATAATAATAGTTGCCAGAAAAACAAAAAATTAGAGTGATGGGTGTGTATGAACAGGAAGGTCTGGGTATTAATCATATCAGACTTAAAACCCTTCAACAAACCATGATAAATTACAGCACTGAGAGGGGACTGCAGCACCTCCGCTCCTGCATGGTGTACACATCTCTCCCACGATTCTGCGGGGCTGCACATACAACACTGTATGTGTTCTGTGAGCTCAAGGCACAGCCATCAAGGCACATGGTTATTCCTCCACACAGATGTGGTGTGTTTGAAGAAGATGAAGATCTTTGGGAGGGTCTTCATCAGGAGTGAAGCCGACACCTTTGCTACCCTGGCTTTTCAGGCCAGTGAGTGAGCAGGAGGGTTTGAGAGCCACTATTAAAGTTTAATGAGAAGGCGAGGTAAGCTTTGTTGTATTTTTAATATGGACACAGCAGAGTATGAGGGAATAACAGGTTTCTGTATGAGACTAAAACTGAAGGAGTTTTTTTGCCTATTGATTTAATATCATCATCTTCTCGGCCTGAGATGCAGAAATGATCATGAAGGATACATAAAAATTCATTCTAAAGTCATTGTGACGAAATGATTTGTCTTTACATGAAAGAATCGCAGTTTTACGATCTCCATGGATTGATTAATTAAAAGGTCGATACCAACAACATCCAGAAGCACAACGGCGGCACAAAGGAGCACACAAAAACACATACACACACAAAGCGACACAGAGGCATCACTTACCCTGAGTTGGTCCGTATCACAACTCATTGGTTGTCCTGGAATCTGTCAACAGAGACATACAAATTAGAGTAACACATTACAGACCAAATACAGCACCTCCCTTCAGTAATTACAAGTCAATCATCTAGAGTGGGCTGAGGGGAGAGAAAATGAGATCTGTCAAAACTGAGGTTTGCAACATGGAACCATGCAAAAGGTGGCGAGAGCAGGGAATAAGACAGGCAAGACATAGTTTCCATGCTAGAAATGGTACACATAACAATATTTTCCTCTGTTTATTTATTTATTTATTTTTTCAAATAATGGAAATGGTATAAAGCAAGTGGTTCTCAACTGGTTTTGCTTCAGGACACAGATTTAACATTGGCATTCAAGAGGCGACTCAATATAGTACCAAACATGTCTGTGTTAAAATCAAATTAGCAGTGAGAATGTGTGTGTGTCTATATATAATTTCAACAGATATGTTTGTTTTTAAGGATTATTTTGGTTTAAAACAACTGATTGTGAAGGTTTAAATTTGCATTATTCTGCATTTAATTTAAAATATACTGTATCTTATATGTTAGAAAAAATTACAGGACTTAAAACAAGAAGAAAACAATTTTTTAAATTATTAATATAGAGATTTCAGTGTATTACATCAACATTTAAAATAAGTGTGTGGGAATGTATTAAAATATCTTGAAGGGTTAGTTCATCCAAAAATGAAAATAATGTCATTAATTACTCACCCTCATGTCGTTCTACACCACTAAAACAAAAAAACAAAAAAAACAAAAATAAATAAAAAAATAACGACTTTTCAACAATATCTAGTGATGGCTGAAAACACTGCTTTAGAGCTTTATGAATCGAATCAGTGGCGCCAAAGTCACGTGATTTCAGCAGTTTAGCCATTTGATAGCAGATCTGAATCACTAATTCGAAACAAAAGATTCATAAAGCTCAGAAGCAGTGTTTTGAAATCGTCCATCACGAGATATTGTTGAAATGAACTGTTTTAAATATGTTTTTAGTACCTTTATGGGTCTTGAGAGGTTTGGTGGCTTTGCTCTCAATAGTGGCCTCGCCGAGCCATCGGATTTCACCAAAAATATCTTAATTTGTGTTCTGAAGATGAACGAAAGTCTTACAGGTGTGGAACAACATGAGGGTGAGTAATAAATGACATTATTTTCATTTTTGGGTAAACTAACCCTTTATTATTACCATGAACTGCACCAATAGTGCTATTAATATCAAGCTGAACTGAACTTTAAATCTAAAATTATCTTGAATTTTGATGGTTTTGTAGACTCTCAGCAGCCAATAATACACACAAACAAAAAAAAAAACATTGTAGTATGCACAGTGTTTCTCATGCAAGTGAACATGTATTTTCTTTTAATTAGTTTTGTTCATGTATTTTGAGGATGAGGGGATGTCAAGCAACCTGTCTAGCTTCACAGATGAGACAGATGTGTTTGCGCCAAAATATCATAGAGTTTGATTGGATGTGCGGCATTTTATGTCGATAACAAAAGATATTGGAAGTGTTATCTCCTTCCTTACTTAGCTATAAGAACTATACATGACTGTACAGTTTGTACAATACAAACTAATACAATTAGAAGAGATCTACAACACATTTGAGAACCACCAGTTGAGAACCACCAATATAAAGAATCACATTTAATTCAATTGAACATTTCTACATGCCTTAATGCACAGAGTTTCTCAAAAACGAATCAATCATACTCAACCCTCAAAAAGCGGGGGAGGGGGAGAAAAACATTTCTAATTTTGTTAATGCTTGTTGAGTGTTTGAAAGAAAGAGAACTACACAATTAAGAGATTAGGGTCTGGTTACGCTGAGAGGGTTCCTGGATATACCACTAATCTTCCCCTCGTGCCTGCCGTCAATACATCCATAATGCACTGGCCAATCTTCATTTAAGAAACAGAATCTGTGTTACAAACGCTCCCTTCAAATGTAATGATATTAACAGTTCCACTTTCCTCTCAGCCTAAAACACTTAGCTGTTTTTCAAAGTGTGCTCATTTCCCATTAGCCAGGCCACTGAGTGAAGCCGAATAAGATTTTCATCATTTAGTAACTGGACAGAGCTGCAGAGAGACCCTAAAGGGGATTATGACCCACAGATAGAGGGAATAAAGGCCAGGGAAATTGCTTTGATTTGATATGATATAAGGAAAAAACGGATGCATTAACCTTGTCACCTCAAAATATTCTGCGTATCAAATTAGTAGTAAGACTTCCGCTAATGGCTACTCACTGGTTTTTGGCAAACCATAAAACGTTGCGCTTTTATGATGAAGTTTATATCATGTGCAAAGTTTTCAATGAATTGTAAAACATCAGCATTTTTTTTTAGCGCACAGTTTA
This sequence comes from Hypophthalmichthys nobilis, assembly GCA_037950665.1. Classification (NCBI taxonomy): domain Eukaryota; kingdom Metazoa; phylum Chordata; class Actinopteri; order Cypriniformes; family Xenocyprididae; genus Hypophthalmichthys; species Hypophthalmichthys nobilis. Next base: position 26,836,496 of record CM075475.1, on the reverse strand, counting down.
AAAAAAAAAAGGCCACTGAAGTTTTATGCAAATTAATATCTTTTCCCTGTTAAAAAGATAGAATCAGGGCACCACTAGGTTTTCTTGTAGGAATTGTATTATTTAGCGCCGCTGACCTTAATGATGGCTCACTTGTTTTGGTAGCACTTTCCTTTCAGCCACTGGCCCCTAGCAGGTTGTTAGGAGAAGCTTCTCAATATCTCTGGGGCACACAGCATGCTTCTGAATTCAGACCGCTGGCATACATTTTTATATATAGTCCTGTGCTGAAATCTGAAATTCAAACCATTTTTTTCTTCTCTGTTACTCACAAGTGCTGACATTCATATTTTGTGTTTTTCATTATGTTATTTTATCATCATTAAGACTGTCAATCATTATTTCATGACAGGTACAGTATTTTCAAATGTAAATATTTGCTGATTATTTGAGACATACAGTGTGGTAGAGGAGTCAATCACTGAAGAGACATTACAAAACGTGGAACTAGAAATAAATATATCTGTGTATAGGTATACTCCAATATTAACATTAATTTCTGATAACTGATCAGTGGCCAATATTAAAAACATTCAAAGTAATGGCTGTCAACTGATTAAAAATCAATTTCTCAATTTTCAAGTATAATGAGTAAAATCTTCAGTACTATTTTAAATAAACAAAACACTCTATGGCACTATAACACAGTAGAATAAATTACATATATACATACACAAATATAATTTATTCTGCTGTTATAGTATTATTATGGGGTTTTTTATTTAAAATAGTACTGAATATCTTATTAATGTTTGAAGAATTACTTGAAGACTTTTAATCAATTGACAGACATGATATATTGATATATTACTTTTAATATGTTTAATATCCAATAGACACACACACACACACGCACACACACACTGAGTTTTCATGTATTATGGGGACTTTTCACAGAGATAATGATTTTTATTCTGTAAAAACTGTATATTCTGTATATGTTGTTTTCCTCATGGGAAAAAAAAAATGTCCTCACAAGGACAAGGATTTAGGATATTACTATCTTTGTGGGGACATTTTGTCCCCGTAACTTAAGGTATACCTGAACAACACACACACATGAAAATGTAGCATGAAAGTTTAGGATTCACAATATTATAATTGATTTAAATATCCAATATGGACTAATATATGTCTGATACACGTAAACCGTAAGTCATAACAGTCATATGCAAAATGGGGACATGATTAAATGTATTAAAAATAATTATGTTTATTAAAAAATACTTCATAGTTATACTTCATTAACAAATGTAACATATTAAATTGACAGTAATAATCATTATTTTATGAACTAAATCCTGTGTGTTGAATGGAGTCTGATTGCTCACAGGGTGTAAATTGTTTCAAGTTCCCTTTTCAAAGCTTCTCAGGCACACACGATTCCACAAAAGCCACGGCATACTGCGTGGAGATGGCCTCAAACAGCTCCGAAGAGGCTCTTGTTCGGTAATGATACTTTCCAGATGAAATCAAGGGGAAAACCAACAATAGTAGCACAAACAGCCCTCCTCCGTATGAAAGGACAAAAGGACTCTCGAAGGGCTTGCTTATCCTTTACCTCTAATGGTGTGCTTCCCTCCTTTTCACTCAGAATACACACTCTCTCTCTCTCTCTCTCTCTCTCGCTGACTTACATAGAGTACTTGAGAGAAACAGACAGAGATGGAGGGTAATACTGAACTGTTGTGGCACAGAATTGCAGGATGGAGAGGTAAAGAAAGAGGGAGTGAGAGAGAGCAGGCCTAACTCAGTCCCTCAATAAGCTCTGTAGGTCTTACACATGCAGTGGAAAAAGCAGAATGAAAAAATGTCAATAAGTAGCACTCTGCTGAGTACAAGCGGCAGAACACGGCTGAGCAGAATGACTTTATTAAGCTGACACAGAAGACTGCGCTCAGCCGGACCGATGGATGGAGGGGGAAGAGTGCAAGACAGAGAGGAAGAAAGCATAATAGAAAACCAGAACCTAAACAAAGGAAGGTCTGCATTGTGCTACGATTGAAAATCAATCCCCTGATAAATCGGTGAAAACTTCAACAGAACCTCAGATGGAATTAAGGGGACCTTTGCACAACAAAGTTTTTCCTTTGTTTTTGTAGTTTACACTGAGACGATAACAGTATCATTTTCAAAAGTTTGCATTTCCAGGGCCCTAAAACACCTTTGTGTGTAAACACATTAAAAGCTTTTCATTTTTAGTTAAAAGTGGTGTCGTGTAAATGGCCCCTTAAACAGGTATTTTTGGCACAGGTGGCCAAATATATAATATTTGATCTAACAATGACACCAAGACAATTTGATTATATAAGCAACACTTTCTGCAAAGTCTGTATATATAATACAACAGAAATGTTTTCCTAATTCCTTTAAATAAACATTATAATTTAAAAATGTTTCTTGTAAATTAACATTTTAGGAATAATTCTCTTTATTGTCAAAGCAGAAAATGATGTTCTTTTAGAAGAATTAAATCCATTTTAGTCATGTCCATTTTAACATCAATAAATAAACAAATAAATATAAATATTTTTATATTCCCATGAAACTTTAACAAGTTAAAACTCATCCTCAAGAATCATTATTAAAACAAAATCAAGTTTGGACACGGTAAGATTTTTAATGTTTTTAAAAGAAGTTTCGTCTGCTCACCAAGGCTGCATTTATTTAATTAAAAATACGGTAAAAACAGTAATATTGTGAAATATTATTACAATTTAAAATAACTGTTTTCTGTTTGAATATATTTTATAAAGTAATTTATTCCTGTGATCAAAGCTGAATTTTCAGCATCATTACTCCAGTCTTCAGTGTCACATGATCCTTCAGAAATCATTCTAATATGATGATTTGCTGCTCAAGAAACATTTATGATTATTATCAATGTTGAAAACAGCTGTGTACTTTTTTTTTTTTTTTTTCAGGATTCCTTGATGAATAGAAAGTTCAAAAGAACAGCATTTATCTGAAATACAAAGATTTTGTAACATTATACACTACCGTTCAAAAGTTTGGGGTCAGTAAGAATTTGTATTTTTTTTTTTTTTTTTAAAGTAATTAAAGAAATTAATACTTTTATTCAGCAAGGATGCATTAAATCGATCAAAAGTGACAGTAAAGACATTTATAAAGTTACAAAAGATTATATTTCAAAAAAATGCTGTTCTTTTGAACTTTCTATTCATCAAAGAATCCTGAAAATATTGTACACAAATATTTTGTACAATTGTACACAATAAATGTTTCTTGAGCAGCAAATCATCATATTAGGATGATTTCTGAAGGATCATGTGACACTGAAGACTGGAGTAATGATGCTGAAAATTCAACTTTGATCACAGGAATAAATTACTTTATAAAATATATTCAAACAGAAAACAGTTATCGATTCCAAACTTTTGACTGGTAGCGTGTATATATATATATATATATATATATATATATATATATATATATATATATATATATATTAGGGGTGGGACGGTTCACTGTAAAAAAATCGAACCGTTCGGTTCTCCACCCACGGTTCGGCACGCGCTTCCACCGCTATTCATCCCAAATCTGACGACGCATCTATAAAATGGTTTGTTGAAAACAACGTGCAAAACAGACAGACGGGTTCAGCTAATGTATGTTTCAGTAGATGGATATGCATTCTAGTTTCCCAACACGTTACAACAGCAATGATCAACAGAACATGGACAAAACAATCACTCGTTGTAAACAAATGTTCAATGATGTCCGGTATTGACAGCGCGCGACGCGAGCGCAGGTGAGACCTGAACATCTCACGTTGCTATCTGTGTTAAAACTAAACTCATTTAAACCTTGCCAATTTAAACATTCATCCGTAAGACGCGAAAGAGAACCCGCGTGAGTTGTGAGGAGATTTGTGTCTGTACTCATCCGAAGCGCGTACATGGAGAGCCGCGTCACAGCACGCAAATACTCTCGCGCAAATTATCTTTCAAGTCTTGCACCTAAACGGACAAATTCACACAAAAATTATGTCAAAATGCCCATCTTAGCGAGTATCCTAACAAACATAGTAGGTTATGTCTTAAGAGAAAAACGAGACAGACAACGCATGTGTATCAGTATCAGTGTACTGGATCTTTGAATTAAAGGGTCAGCAGTCTAATATTCCTGCTCTATGTGTTTTAATGTTAATCATACGACAAAGCACGAAGAAATCACTCATCACTGAATAGCTTTTGTAACTTCAATAATATTTCATCTTTATGTAACAATTCAAATGAGTTTATATGCAGTGTTATTTTATATTTGATTACTTTATTCAATTTCTGTACCTGAAAGCTGTTAGATACCTGAAAAACCTGTAAAGCATTGTTTATTTTATTTGTATCTTAGCTCTCATGTATTTATTTGTGCTATTTCTTGTAGTTAGATTATTTGTTTTTATTTTCTTTATTTTTATTTGACAATTGTCCTATTTTTTACTGAACATAGCACATACCGAACTGTACCGAAACCGTGACCCTAAAACTGTGATACAAACCGAACCATGAGAAATCTGAACCGTCCCACCCCTAATATATATATATATATATATATATATATATATATATATATATATATTATTTACATTTCATATTTTACATATCTATTATTTAATATATAAAACTCTTTTAATATTAAACTCTTTATCATGTTTACTCTAAGGCTATTATTCTATTAACAATAATTTTATAAATCATTACACATTCAGGGTTCATAGAAAGTGTTACTGGATAAACCTACAGATAACGCGCATGCCGTATCTTTTAACACTTATAGCAGGAAGCACTAGAGTCACAGAATCATGACATCCTCCAGGGGATAAAACTCCCATAATAACATATAGCGGTCCACTGATGATAGAATAAAGATAAGTCCAAAATTGATGCCTGCGGTTCTCTATACAGTGAAAATACAGCACTTTATTTCAATTAAAGCTATTGATGTTAGATCAAAGGTAATGCTAATAAAATGCTAATGGCATCTGTATTAGAAAAGCCATCTCAGTCCCTCTAAGCATTGATGAATACATTTCTAAAATGTTTGGCTGAGAGAGAAAGAGCTATAGGTACTGCTAATTTATGCGCTGCTCAGAGGAATAATGAGAAAGGAGGGTGGGTGAAGAAAGTGAGAGCTGAGCCAGCAGAAATTCCCAATGCTGCAGTAGCCCTACTGAATCCTGCACTTTCACAACACTAAGCTTATCAGGGAGAGTGGAAGGGAAGAGGCAGCCAGATCTAAGCCTTTTAAGACTCTTCATCAATATTAGAATATCTGGACTGGCAGGGTGTTCATACCTCTAGGTGCACAGAACAGACTTTTGAGGACATCAGAGAGAAGTCTAGGGTTTGCAGCTGATGTGGCCAAAGCTGATGAGAGGAAACATGCCAATAGACCTTACGCGCTAGAGAAACAAGCGTGCAGCCAACTTTAGAATTTTGTCTTTGAGCTTCTGTTTTTGCGGTAGCTCTGTATATTTCTACGGCATCACTGTCGAAGAGTAATTAGCTGGTGAAGTGGATTACTTATTGTAGAGTTAACGAAAGTTATCATGAGCGCTGTAATGTTTGAAGCGGATGTCATAAATGTCATTAGACCAGGAAGATTCATTCCTCAAAACGAGTGGTTCATTCATAAATCTGTGAGATCTTTCCTTTATGCTCTGGGAATACAAATCGGAAAACAGAACACAATGAGCGTGGTGCTCAAAAGAGGCGGGGATACATAATGTCTATAAGTGCCTCTACGCTAAAGGAATGCGACTAAAGCAGAACCTTCTTCCTTATGCACTTTATCATAAAGGGTCATTAAAACCATAGTTATTCAAGGTTACTGCTCATCAATATCATTTTTTCAGTGACCAATATTTTTTTGAGGCGAAAAACAAAAAGGTATGAATTAATTGGCAACTGACTGTTATAATTGTATAACATAACTGGCATTTTGTGAGATCACCATTAAAAGCATAAACATTTAACAACATTTGAAATTGTTGCTATACTCACATATGAATATCATCAGGGGGAAAAAATAACTACAAAACCAACATGCCCATATCAATTCACCCTTCCTTCACTTTGCATGATCCCATTATTCTGGATCATTAAAGGGAAGAAATATAACAATTGAGATAAAACTTGATTAGAAGATTACAGATTAAATTATGAATAATCAAAAAAGATTGCCACACTAAGGTGATTATTACTAAGGTGATCACTAAGGTGATTATTAAAGTGACATTAAGGTACATATTAAGGTACATATTAGTGCTTCCTCATTGTCAATCCAAACTTGAATAAGAGCAAGGGTTCTCTCTTGCAGTATTGAGTTTGGTGCTTAAAAGCAAAATGATGCTGTCAATACAACAGACAGGGTAAAAAAAAAAAAAAAAAAAAAAAAAAAAAAGAGGCTGCATTCAGTGCTCATTAATCCATAGACCTTCATCAGCCCAGGCTGCAGGTTCACATAGCCTTCCCTGACACCGTCTCAAAAGAGATCACACTCACTGATGGATCCTGCTTTGTTCTTGCTGATCCACCACAATTACCCCAACTCTTCTCCTAGGATCAGTTTGAACAAAATGGCAAAACAGAGGCCAATTTGCTCACTACTATCCTCCCCCCAAACAAACACCCACACACTAACAGAGAAACAAGCGCTGGGACTTCTGGGACCTCAAATGATCCCACTCGTCAATTGAGCAATGTTTCTTATGTTTACAGCTGATAAACTGCTTGACTGTATGCTGAGGTTAATGCAGATACTGGATTGTTTGAGGGAGAACGGCATCTTTTGTTTCTGAATGACTATAGAAGAGTGCAGGGCTAATTATAACACTTTGCTCAGTGATTCAGAAAATGTTTAGCCTAAAGGGTTTGCAATTTTATTTTAAAGAGTCATTTTATACATGAAAAATGACTTCAAACTAGATTTGTATAGTCTCTTATAGTAAAAACAGGAATATTGTAATGCTTTCTATTTGAATATGTTTTAAAATGCAATTTATTCCTGCAAAGCTGAATTTTCAGCATCATTACTCCAGTCTTCAGTGTCACATGATCCTTCAGAAATCAGTCTAATATGGTGATTTGCTGCTCAAGAAACATTTCTTTTTATTATCAGTGTTGAAAACAGTTGTGTCTATCTATCGGTCACACACACTCACACACACACACACACCTGTATATGTGGTTTATGGGGACTTTCCATAGGCGTAATGGTTTTTATACTGTACAAACTATACATTATCCCCCTACACTACCCCTACCCCTAAACCTACCCATCACAGAAAACATTCTGCATTTTTACATTTTTAATAAAACATTGTTTAGTATGTTTTTAAAGCGAATTTGGTAACGCTTTATTTTAGAGTCTTTTAAGTAGTTGCTTATTAGCATGCATATTAATAGAATATTGGCTATTTATTAGTACTTATTAAGCACATATTAATGCCTTAGGGGCCGTTCACACAGAACACGTGCTACTTTCCCATTGTTTTTCTATGTAAACACGCGCTTGACGAACGTGCATGACCGTTACGCTCGCATCTCGCGTCTTTTGCAGCGCCTTGCACATGAGCACCGTGTTTTTAAGAAGCCGTGTCAAGTTTTACACTTTTACACGCAGTGCCGCTCATCAATGTCAGTTCCAAAACAGTGGACCAATCAGAAGAACTCGGAGGCGGGGCAAGTGTTGCGAGCTTCTGTTTACAGTAGCAAGTTGGCATGACAACTGTTTTATTTGACGGCAACATGGCAGAGGAGGCGCTCATTATTATCTTATTTTCTTTTTTTCCATGTCAAAACTCATATCTATCAATTCTGCAGTTTGCCTATTCTATTATTTCCGTTATTGTCGCTATTGCATCACATCTCAAAAACGCGTCTCCTGTTCTCTCGTGTTCTATGCTGCACTTTTTTTAAAACCATTCCTGAGCGCTGCGTTTTTAGACGCAAAGACGCATTCTGTGTGTGAATGGCCCCTTACTCCTGCCCAATACCTAAACTTAACAACTACCTTACTAACTATTAATAAGCAGTAAATTAGGAGTTTGTTGAGTGAAAAGTCATAGTTAAAGGGTTAGTTCATCCAAAAATGAAAATTCTGTCATTTATTACTCACCCTCATGCCGTTCAACACCAGTAAGACCTTCGTTAATCTTCGGAACGCAAACTGAGATATTTTTGTTGAAATCCGATGGCTCTGTGAGGCCTGCATAGGGAGCAATGACATTTCCTCTCTCAAGATCCATTAATGTACTAAAAACATATTTAAATCAGTTCATGTGAGTACAGTGGTTCAACCTTAATGTTATGAAGTGACAAGAATATTTTTGATGCGCCAAAAAAAACAAAATAATGACTTATAGTGATGGCCGATTTCAAAACACTGCTTCAGGAAGCTTCGGAGCCAAACTGCTGAAATCACGTGACTTTGGCGCTCTGATCCGCTGATTCGATACGCTGATTCATTATGCTCCGAAGAATCCTGAAGCAGTGTTTTGAAATCGGCCATCACTAAATATGTCGTTATTTTTGGCGCACCAAAAATATTCTCGTCACTTTATAATATTAATATTGAACCACTGTACTCACATGAACTGATTTAAATATGTTTTTAGTACATTAATGGATCTTGACAGATGAAATGTCATTGCTGGCTATGGAGGCCTCACTGAGTCATCGGATTTCAACAAAAATATCTTAATTTGTGTTCCGAAGATTAACGAAGGTCTTCCGAGTGTGGAACGGCATGACGGTGAGTAATTAATGACATTCTTTTCATTTTTGGGTGAACTAACCCTTTAATAGTTTATATGTGTTCCCTATACTAAAGTGTTAACGCTATTTTAAATATGAGGATTCATGAAATATTTACAAGTTCACTTTTTTTTTTTTTTAAATTGCTGTCCATATAGGCAATATTGACTTGTAAATGATTAACTAATAATCTGGTCAACATAAAGTTCTTTATTTGAAGCACAATTCTACAAGAAAGGTAACTTACTGAAAAAGTGTTGGTGCTTAAAGTGCTTCACTGAGCTGAAATGTAATGGATAGTATTCATCACACTAAGTATTCATAATATTCATAGTATTTAATACTATTCAGCAGTGATTAACATTGGGACAGTTAATATGGTAATAGTTCTGTTCAATATACAAAGTAACTTTCATTTTAACATTGTTTGTGGTTAAAAGAGATGGAAATGGAATGGGGAAATAGTCAATTAATAAATCGTTTCATTGTTTTATTTTGTAATGTATGCAGGGCTTGACATTAACACCCGCCAACCCGCCAAATGCGGGTAGATTTCAGCTGTGGCGGGTAAGACAGCCACTCCTACTAGCCACTACTAGCCACGATTCAATCACAATTCGTTATCGATGAATGTGCAGTTAGTGAAGGTGGGATAGGCGGAATAGCGCTGAATGACACACAACAGAAGCGCTCTCTCGCGTGCGCGCTCTCTCTCTCTGTCGCACGCGATCAGATCTCCTTGCGCCTCACACACACAGATATCAAAATGTCCATCGTGTGGAGTATCTCGCATGAATACAGTCAGTTATGGCTTATGTGGACGTAAACAGGTGGGTAAAAACTGGATATGTGTCAGTATATTACGTCCATGCATTCAGCAGCCCAATGAAATACCTGTCTGTCATTAATGTTAATCCAACAGTTAAATAAATGTATACATGTTAAATAAACCTACTGTATAATCTGAATCAAAATCAAGTCATTTTAGCATGCCAAAGTCAACTTTAATCATATAAAATGTAATTTCCAAATCAGCAAAATTGTGGCCAGTGAAAGTGCTGAGTGGCTAGTTACTTTGGAAAACCACTAGCCACAGTGGCTGGTGAACGAAAAAGTTAATCTCAAGCCCTGAGCCGGGCCTAAAACATGGCTGTGTAACGTCAATATGATTTATGTATTATATTTCATACAGTTTATTTTTGTAACTGTTTACAAGTTTTGGTACGAGTATACTTAACTGCATTCATGTTTTATTCACTGATGGTGATAAAAAGAATGAGAAATATTTAAGGAAACTTTGCGTATGGTTATAAGTTAATTATTTGCAACACAAAGGAAGTAGATGCATTACTGTGACCAACCTGTTGTGAATATGAGTTAAGTGTGTTTAACATAAAAAGATACAAGTAAATGCCATCACTGAGGAAACATCTCATCTCGTGATTATTTATCCCTGTTTATTCTCAGGCGTAACACACACACTTACAGGAATATCTGGACCACGGCCAATCAGAGGGGGGAGGGGGGGGGGTCCGCCCTTCACTACCTCTGATTGGTTTAGACCACGCTATGGGCCTGAAGTGTGTCTGTTGTTGAACCACAGGGAGACTTTCAGAGTCGCAGAGACTTTTATTTTTTTCCCTCGAACGGCTCAGATTTTTTTTTAGTCACATTATTGAGAAATTAGGTCGCACTCTAGAGAGCCCTGTAATACCCATGTCATTATACAAATTTGTGTCCTCATAAATCACAAAAAACGCACACACTCACACACAGTATGTGTGTGTATACATTTATATAGAATAAAAATAGCTATAGTAAAGTACAGTAAAATGTAAAACAATTAAAAAAAAAAGCCCTATAATGTCGGTAATTACATTGTATGTGTATATATCAATTGTTAGTTGATTAAAATAACACTCTCAAACACAACACTAGACATATCCTAAAATTATGAATGATGGGCTATAATAGACTAGTGAGACCATACTGTAACAAAAAAGCTATGGATAATGGATAAATGATTAAATATTACTATCACATCAGGCCCAAAAACAACATGAAAAAATGCAAACCTTTAAGGATGGATAACTTAACTCTGTGTTATAACTCTGATTTATTGTAAAAGCAATCACAAACTAGAAAACAAAAATGAATTAAGGAAGCTATTTTAATTAATTAGGTCTAAACAGACTTTTTTTAACATCAGTGTCAATTGTAACTGAAACTGTACATTATATTGGGAAGAGGTAGAGGTAGAGTACTCGCACATGCCTGATATGCCCACTTTGAGTGCACTGTGTGTTATTAGCAATGTTACATGCATTACAATTATCCCTGCTTTCCCCTACTTCGTAGATATGGTCATGGGCAAATATTCACATTTATTTCCTCGTTTTGTTAGAGGAGGTTTCTTTAAAGAAAGAACAGGATTTAATAATAATATTAATAATAAAAACCTAAGAGATGAAAGCAGCACTGTCTCCAACATTTCAGTCTCAATGGGACCCAATTCATTCTTATATGCAGGGCAACCTTAACCCCAATTTTGGACAACTGGTTTTACACAGTGAGAATGAACCGTACTCCGATGTTTAATTGAGGCTCTGATCCCCCAAACACTTAAAGGGGAGCTTGGGGATTAGAGCTGCCCTCCCTGAGCCTGTTCCCCTCACTCCGCATGGCTCCAGATACTTTATTTTGACAGGCTGAGCAGAGAAATACCAGCACAGAATACATCAAGTTCTCAATTATTGGATTATCTCAAAGTGATATCATTACCACAGAACATTCTCTCCAATCATTGATTGCATTTTTCAATTTATTTCACGATTAATGCAAGTAGCCTGACCGAACAATTGTCTGATGAGTTCTGGAACCCCATCAATATATTCTCCTGGCCCACATGAGCAGTCTGTGTGTTTTATAGCTCGGGCAAAACATCTCTCATCCCCCCTGTCTCGTGTCTCTCAATTATTCTAAAGGACTACCAATCTCATCTAGCAGGTAGACAGACCATGTGAATGAGAATTACAATTTTAAATGCAAATACACTGAACTGAATGCTATTTTATCACATGTCAGGGGAAGCTGCTTCGGCAAATGCTAATGCAGTTTGTCTTGTGGCCAGGCAAACAGCTCTATCTTTCACAAGTGCTTTGATCAAGCACCTATTCTGTATACCGCAAGAAAATCATATTATCACAATATCACAATTAAGTGGACGTGGAAGATTTCACATCATTTCTACTTTGGTTTGAGCAAATGTTGCCAATTTTGGGCATGTGGAAATTAAACCAGCAATTTATTAAGAAATATTCCATGTTTCTTTCCTCAAATGGAAATGTTCAAACAAAACAGATTTTCTTGAGAACATTGTTTTAATTGGCTAAGTTATAGTATATAAACATACACTACTGTTTAAAATTTGGGAGTCAGCACAGCACATTGTTTTTCAAAAAAATGAATCCTTTTATTCAAAAAAAGATGCATTAAATTGATCAAAAGTGACAGTAAGGACGTATAACAAAAAGATAAAATAAATGATGTTCTTTTGAACTTTCTATTCATCAAAAAAAATTGTATCACAGTTTCCAGAAAAATATTAAGCCCGGGGCCATCGTGAAAGAAGCTCAGGACAGTTGACGGAATTGTTACTTGCTGATCGGGCCAGTGCTGCATCTTCACGAAAGTTAGCACATGTTTTTAAGTCGGGTCAATAAGCCCCTGTGTCCACCAAAGCATTTTTTTTTTCAGGGTCTAGCGTACTTTTCCAATTGTTTTCAATGGGAGCGCCGCGTTTTTTAAACGCCAGGAGCGTAACAAGGCACTGAGCGCCTTTTTCACACTCAAGCGCTGAGAGCTCAGCGTTTTTTACCCGTCGCCTCAAGTTGAAGAATGTTCAATTTTGAGTAAAACGCAGCGCTTATCAGTCATTTTTTAGAGTCCAATCAGAGTGGAGAAGGGGCGGGACAAATACAACACAGGCCAACTGTCATAACATTCTTGCTGTACAACGACAACAAGCAGAGAACGGAACAAAATGGATGACAAATTAATATTGCTGGTCTCGAACATACAGTACATAGTAAGTACTAGTACATAGTAAGTAACAGTGCCGCGGATATTCCGTATCATAGCAACAAAGCGTCTCAACACTCAGTTTTGTGTTTCTTTTCCAAATTCAAATGCTGTGTCATGCGCGAGTGCAACGGTTAAAGACTCCAGCTGTCGCGTGTTTACATGCTGCTGTTGGTTAAAGAAGTTTGAATGGATAAACTAGCAGCTCGCCTGTCCAAAAGACATCAGAGAAAGCAGGCCATGCTTGTTCCTGCCCCCCAAAGAAATTTTTATATGCCCTGTCTGTGAAAGACAGTGTGCTTCCCGCATCGAATTATACAGTCATCAAAAAACCCACAAATTATAGGAGAAGTCATCATCTGACGACGATGGACTACCAAAAAAAATTAATAAATTTAAAAAAAAGAGAGAGAGAACGGGACATTTCGAGACTCACACCTGTAAGTAAATGCGGTTGTCAATCCCAAAAACTGACAGTGTGAACGTGGCCATCGATTTTACCCCCCGGAATGCGATTTTTATCGGGGGACCCCCCTGAAACACGATTGGGCTAGTTTTGAGTAGCAATTGGACAGGTTTTGTTGTGAAAACCTGGCAACCCTGGCTCTCAAGCGCTCACAGATAAGCGTTTTCAGCTGGCTAAAAACGCTTTGGTGGACACGCAGCCTAAGCGCAAAAAAATACAAGGCCAATTCACACCACACAGACAAATGCCAACAAACACCGCTGGATCTAGAATTCTATGAGAAAAAAACTGTCATGTTCACACTGCCCCAGCAAACACCAAGTCACAGAGAGTCAAGTCTGACTAGGAAAAATTAAGATCCACACAACTACATATGTCCAACCATGTTAACAATATTGTCAGGCAAGTTTATTATAGTAATAATATATACATTTTCAATGTATTAATGTATCAAGTCAAAACATAAAAATACTAACCTGAAATCCGAAACGCTGTAGCCAACCCCTTGCATTGCGGTTGGTATACACCGATTTTTAAACTTTTTTTTTTTTTTTTTTTTTATTGATGCGACCCATAGGCCTACACAACCATGCAAAGCTAAACAAGCCCAAACTAATTCATTTCAAACTAAACTGAAGGTAAACCTGTATTGATCTCATGCTTATACTTCTCTCTTTCGGCACAAATCCAAATACTTCCATTTCGCGATGTATTTGGATGCTATACTTATTATTATTATTTTTTTTTATTCATTATCCTGAGTACTCTTACTGAGTACCTGAAAAACTTAAAACACTGTTTATTCTGTTTTGTTTATTTGAGCTGTTGCTGGCAATTTGTTTATTTGTTCTTCATTTATTACTGAAGACTCACTTGTCTTCAATAATGTTTGAACTTTATATTAGTTACACTAGCAGTTTTTGCTCGGGTATCAAATTTGGAATCAACTGAGAATTGTGAAATTTCACCGGGATCTAAAATTTTGGTGCCTTGTTTATAATATTATGTTACATCAGATTTATTAACATTAATTTATTTTTTTGGTGGGGACCTGGCAAGTATAAAAAATCCTTAGCGTTAAGAAATCCAGACCTACCCTAAACTTTTGAATGGTAGTATATACCTACACTTACTGTAAAACCTGTCGACACCAAGTGCAAATCTTAACTTCATACAGTTTTCTGATATTTGATTCTTGATTAGGATTGTTCTGCTTTGTCAGAACGGTATAATTTAGTAACAGTGTTTCCTTCTTGATGGCTACAGGTGCTAATTACAATGGTAAATCATTTATGCAGAGGCAGACAAATGGATGGCCGGGCACTGAGGGGCTGGCGGAAAGGTCTCAGTTACAAACGATGCGAGATAAATCATTCGCTCGCCATTTTCACACACATCATGCAATTATGTGCTCAACAAGTGAAATCTGCTTAATCTAGTTCATTTACGTGATACATCGCAGAAACAACATCCTCAATGAATGAACGAGCCCATGGCGTGGTCAGTGTCAGCATCCTGCAGAGAATAACCTGTCTTAGCAATTCCGTATCGGATTAAATGCCTATAATGCAGTGAATAATTGTTCTATATGGACTGCTCTGGTGTTAGCAGGCAGCGGAGATACAACCGGCGAGCTCAGGCACACGCCCCTCCCATAACTCAGACGAGAACAGCTTTCAAGAGGAAAGAAAAACTGCTGCTATGGCACAGCTTGGAGACTTCATGATTTATTTGCCATTTTCTCCATCAATTATCCCATTTCTGTTGCCGTCAAATATACATGGATTGTGCCAAACTTTTAAAATGATTAGAATGGCACAGCACCATCAAAGACACTAGGAAACCATCCAAAATGCACTAAGCCTCAGAGCCAGGAGTGGCCAACCCTGTCAGAGCAGGTGGTGAGATATTCACCACTTAAACTGAATATAACGATAATGATTTCAGGATGGGGCATACCTAAGATCCTAAGATTGTTCTATGCATATGTATGTGAAATCCAAAAGTAAATTCAACTGTGTAGCAGGAAATTATCTTACAAAAATCTAAATAAATAAATCAATCGCTGTGTCAGAAAATGTGGAAATCTAAGAAAACATCTGACTTATAGGATCTCAAAACAATCAAGATAAATTACACCTTCCACAAATTAACCTCTTATATCACAAAAAAAAAAAAATAAAAAATTAATTTACTTTGAATCACTCATGTTTAAAAAAAGGATCGTCACATCATGGGGCACTAAAGAATGATTTACTATAAAGTTGCTTTGAAACAATTGTGAAAATCTGTTAAAAAAATAAAATAATAAAAAGCTAAACAAAAAGCGACTTGAATTAACCAACAAAACACACTCATTTAAAGCCTATGACTAACCTCGACTTTCGAAGACCGTTACTAATGGAGTTATGGTGGAAAACAATCATTAGACATGAGTGTGCCATCTAAGAAATCCTAACCACTCTCTCATTCTCCTCTGTCTCCATTCATTTATGCATTTAAGACGAAGAGGAATGTTTCTCGAGAAGAACCCCTGTTTAAAAGAGGAAGTAGAAATAATGATTACTTGGGGTTTGGTCAATGCCAGGAGATTTAGATGTTTACAAAGGTGTCCACAGCAGCCAGATATGCGATCACTTACCAACACAGATAGAAAGTGCTTTCCCGGAAGGAGTAATTTCATAGCACTCATTTATTCATTACGTCCATAGCAACCTCTTAAGTGCATCCAAAGCTTTTTAGGCCAAGCAATGAATTGTGCTGGCAGTCACATGGCATCAGCATCGTTCAGTAATTCTGCCGGGTTACTGTGAGCCGCGGTCAAACACAAGGAAGGCTTCTGAGATTGGTGCCGCAGTTTCACTTCCAGCCAATGAGCACAGGCCGTGACTTATGGAGCAATTTGCATGGCATTTGGAATGGATTGGAGGAAAGGAGCATTAACATTTCGTGATGCATTTCCTGCCATGAGTTCACCAGGTTTTTTTTTTTTTAATGTCGTAGCACTCACTCACACTCATACACCTACAACGTGATGCGCAATAAGGTTGATGCAAGCCTTGGTTGTTAGGGAAGAGTTACATGGCTGAGCCTCATCCTCTCTGGAGGCAACATTGCAGAGCCTTAAATTCAGCCATTGAGGCCCACTGTCATGCTTGAGAGGGAAAATCAAGAAACATTTGGTTCTCCCTACGCCCCTCTCCCCTTTTTACTCCTGGAAATCCCACTTAAGAGAAACCACCGTAAAAGACTCAATTTACTCTTAAAGGTCAAATATCCAGTCACCACTGAGGAGGCTAATTAAGTGGCCTTCAAAGCTCTCCGAGTCCATCTGAATAGATAATATAACTGATTTGGTACGGGAGCTCCTTTGCACATAGAAAAAATGACTGCTACCTAGTTTGCATGCTGCTGACATTAACTGTTCTTAATGGAATGAATCTTATGTCAAGCAAACATAATTATCATACCATCTTCCAGTTTTATATCAGAAAAAAAAACAAAGTAATTGTATTTCAAAAAAAGCAGTATTAGTTATTCACTGGCATGGATTTTGACCTGCCTACAACATACAATATACAACACAAAGATAAAAAAAAAAAAAATATGAAGGCCCTTAGAGCAATTTCAGTCTGTAGAACCATTGATCCACAACATATAGATCCATGCAGGCCTGCTGTCTGTCCACACTCTGTGAGCAGGGGAAAATTTTAAGTAGTTAAACTAGTCAAACTAAAGTAGTTAAC
Organism: Hypophthalmichthys nobilis; assembly: GCA_037950665.1. Classification (NCBI taxonomy): domain Eukaryota; kingdom Metazoa; phylum Chordata; class Actinopteri; order Cypriniformes; family Xenocyprididae; genus Hypophthalmichthys; species Hypophthalmichthys nobilis. The sequence goes on along the minus strand of CM075475.1, from coordinate 26,819,388 downwards.
TGTGCTATAAGCCAATAAATCAAATAAATATAAACAAATATGACAGGGCAAAAAGAGTTTCAGTAAGCATTTGAACATTTATTGTGTTCATTCGATTGGATGTAAAGCTGTGTGCAATAAAATATTACAAAATCTAGCAATACTTTCATCAAACTTTACTTTATATATATATATATATATATATATATAGTTTTAACTTTAGTTAATTACAACACTGCTTTTTACTGAAAATATTACTCTGTTTTGAACAGTACTTTTAAGTAGTTCAACTACAGTAAAACTGAGGCCCCGTTTACACTAGTACGTTTTTGTTTTAAAATGCATAAGTTTTGCTACAATTACCCCTGTCATTTACACTACACCGGCGTTTTCAAACCTTGAAAACGAAGACTTTCAAAAACGCTGCAGACCCCGTTTTAGTTTGAAAATGCCAGGGTTGCGTTTCAGGCCCTGTTTACACTAGTGCGTTTTTGTTTTAAAACGGTTTTAAAATGAAAACGATCCTCGTCTACGCTGCCGTTTCCACAGCGTTTCAGAAGCGTTCTCCGTCTACACTACACAGCCGAAAATGCATGTCACATGACAGTTGCCTCTTGTGTATACAGACAGCTGCAGTATTAAAAAAATGCAGAGTTTAACTACACAATGGCTGCTAAAAATTACAACAAAGCCAACAAAGATCGCAGTTCAGTCTCAATGTTATTGTTTACACGCGTTTTCAAAAGTCTCCGTTTTGGTCCGTTTATACTGAAATGCAACCCAGGCATTTTCAAACTAAAACGGAGTCTGCAGCGTTTTCGAAAGTCTTTGTTTTCGAGATCAGAAAACACCGCGTAGTGTAAACGACAGGCGTAACCGTAGCAAAACTTATGGGTTTTCACTGGTGTAAATGGGGCCTCAGTATAAATGGACCAAAACTAAGAGTTTTGAAAACGATGGCATGGCTGCCCACGTTCGCTCTGCGTATCCTTGACGACTGTGTAAACAATAACATGGAGGCTGAGCGCGTGGCTCAACGCCAGCCAAAGCGCAAAAGCACAGTTTGAATCTGGCAATTATGTGACGTCACTGAACATTCTAAATCCAATATGTGGGACCATACCACTCAAAAGGTTAAGGGTGGCAATTTCTGTCATGTTTTTTTTATTTTTTTTATTTTTATATATAGTTATCAAGTGTCTGCGTGAAAATGCAAATGAATCTGTGAATCATCAGTTCACCGGCTCATTTCATTAAAATGAATCAGTGCTAAAAATGAGACAGTGAGTTATTTTAGACAAGCAGGTTATTATCTCCATTTTGCCTGGCTGTAAAGCTGTGTGCAATACAATATTACAAAAACTAGCATTTTGACATGCCAAGTAGCATGTTACTGAAAATGTTAGGGGCCATTCACGTTTTTCCATTCCACTGTGCTACTTCTCAATTGTTTTTCAATGTAAACATGCACTAGACTGACATCTTTAAAGGGTTATTTCACCCAAAAAATTCTGTCATTAATTACTCACCCTCATGTCGTTCCACTCCCGTAAGACCTTCGTTCATCTTCGGAACACAAATTAAGATATTGTTGATGAAATCCGATGACTCAGTGATTCCTCTAAAACACTGCTTCAGAGCTTTATGAATCGAACCAGTGAATCGGAGCGCCAAAGTCGTGATTTCAGCAGTTTAGCCGTTTGATAGGAGATCCGACTCGCTAATTCGAAACAAAAGATTCATAAAGCTCAGAAGCTTCATGAAGCAGTGTTTTGAAATCGGCCCATATAGATATTGTTGAAAAGTCGTTATTTTGGGTTTTTTTGGCGCACAAAAAGTACTCGTCGCTTTATAATATTAAGATAGAACCACTGAACTCACATGAACTGCTTCAAATATGTCTTAAGTACCTTTATGGACCTTGAGAGTTACAATGGCTTTGCTCTCAATAAAGAATCACTGAGCCATGGGATTTCATCAACAATATCTTAATTTGTGTTCTGAAGATGAACAAAGGTCTTACGGGTGTGGAACGACATGAGGGTGAGTAATTAATGACATTATAACTAACCCTTTAACTGTTGCGCTCGCATCTGGCATCTTTTGCAGCGTCTCGCGCATGACATGGCATTCTACAAACACGGCACTCCAGTTAAAAGAAGTTCTATTAAAAAACAAAAACATCTCTAGACCTTGCACATTTTTTCATTCCACTGACCTGCGTCTCGCTTTTATAACAGCACAAACGTGTTCTGTGTGAACCTACTTTCAGTTAGCTAACTCTCTACACTGTGTATTACGCCACCACTTTTAGCTTCACACTAGCATTTGCCGCAGCGCACAGAAATTCTCAGAGAAGACGTCCTCCCTCTAGAGCAGCGTTCTCTGCACCTCTCACCACCCCACACTGCTCTTTAGTATCTGAATTGTCCACACTGCCATTTGGCCGACCGACCAGAGCCTGTCTCCTGCGGTAGGGGTGCGGCTCTTCCCTGGGCCGTAGGGGCTCAATTAACTGCAGAACAATGGTCGCACTTCTGCCTCCCGCAGCAAAGCTGCCAGAGCAGGAATGTAGGCTCTTTAATCTCTCTACCCTGGGCAGGCATTTCAGCTGCTGCAGCCTCCAGGACCCACGCATGCACCTCCAGATACCACGCAATGCACGCTATTACACATTCAAATCCATGTGGGATGCACTGAGGGAATTCTTGTAAAACATGCCAGCTGTCTATGCACAAACCGGAGGCTTGGATCGCCTATTTAAAACCAGAGATGAATATTGTTTCCATTGATCGTGACTTCGAATCTTAAACGTAAATACACCGGGGATACTTTATTGAATAGTGCGAGAGCACAGCGGAGACAAATCATCTATATGGGCTTCGCTTTTTTTTCCGTGTCATAAAATGCATGACAAAAGGGATCGTGGTTAATTACAGGAATATCTGCTGATGCTGTGTGTTTTCTGAGAAGGCTCAGGTTCTGCTACATTTGTGCTGGCAGATGATGTCATAAAGAACAAGTGTGGTGCTGGCAGGTGATGTCATAAAGAACCTGCATGGTAGGCTGTAGTGGGTGTCAGCTTTTCTGCCGGTAGGAGTCTTAGAAAGCGATTTCTGACAAGTCTGTTTCTGGACACAAACACAAAAGCTTGGATTTGGAAGGTGGAAAAACTCTCACTCTGTGCCTAGCATTGCTACTAGAGTGCTGATATATATTTAATAGCTCACAAAATCCTCCCCACATCCACAGTTATGGCCACTTTCGGTCGCATCAGCGATGATCTCCACTTCCGAAATGTACAATGCAGCCAGGGTGAGGGGTTAGATCATCACACAGTATGCTGTTTGCTGATTTATCCTGCTTTCTCGGCCATAAAATATTCCTGCTTTGTACGCCAAAAAATAAATTCCATGGGAAGGGCCAGTTGTTGTTCAACCATTCGCTGTAGCCAGCATTCAATCACCTATAAAGAACATCTCCATAAAAAAAAAAAAATCAGCCTCGCCACATCCATCCTCATCTTCGTAATGACAATTTCATCTCCACACCTTGCTTTCTTTAATGTTTCCCATCATAAAACCCCTTCAGTGTGTGAGAACTCCTGAAGCGGCATAAAGCTAACATGATGGTGGGACGCATGTGCTTGTGACCCTAATTAAGAAAAGGAAATTACCACCCCATTTCTGCTTGTGCATGTCCAATAATACCGAACATAATATTCCATAAAAAGAGCTACACACGACTTGCCGTCACCCCTGCACCCTCACTATGTATGTCATCCTGCTTTTTATTTAATAAGTCAATATACCATTGTACGACAGTAGACATTTCTGAAACAAATTATGTTCACCGCTGGATGAGCCTCTCTTTTTCAATTCTTTATTGATTGCACCAGCTCATAAAAAAAAGAATGGAGGGGTGCAGGCAGTAGGAATTGGAAAAGGGTGGACTGCTGACTGGGACTATTTTCTTTGTCTGGATAATAAAAATGCTACTTCAGGACTTAAAAGGTTAAGTTCTAATGAGCATTTTGGATTGCGTGCACCCGTTTAATGGCCTCATAAAGCAATGCTTTGCTTGGCTAATAGAGGCAAGCACACAGGCGAAAATTCCCAGCTTCTTTCCGTTAAGAGCTGCAAAAGTGCACCATGTGGGACGGATAATTCAAAGACCGGGAATATGCCAATCATAAGACTCGTTTGCTTGGGTGGCCCATGAATTTTAGAGTATTATCTTGTTAATGATGATCAGTGGGTGATGTTTCAGTGGGTTTCTGAAGAATATATGTGCACAATAACACAGAGCAGTTGGTCCTGAATCATACTGGTCAAAACCCTGATGATTTGTAAGATTTCCTTTAAAGGATATGGATAAGTTTTCTAAAGCAGGAAGAGCTCATTATCAGAAAAATTGCATAGAATAGCTCCTACCTGTTCTTGCGCTATAGGGTTTGTCAGTTAGGTTCAACATGAGTGTTGTGGGCAGGACAGCTCTATAACTGTATGGAGCATATGCAGAAACGTAAGGCTGAGCTGATACACCATTAAAGTTTAAATCAGGAGGCTGTGACATGCAATCAATCCCCCAGCCAAGCCACCCTCCACCTCCATCTGCCACAATCTCACAATTAACTTGTCAAAATATTTAGCGCAAAAAATGATGTATAAGAACCTACGTGTCGTGACATTTTGCTCTGCAGACGTGGTGCATTAATAACCGTGAGAAAGTTTTGGTTTGCCGCAAGGAATACTTTACACAGTACTTCCTCTCCGGTTCAAATGACTCATCATAATGGGGATTTACCCTTAGCAGCATTAGATTTGGAGAGGGCCAGAGCAGATGTATTGAGGTGGAAGGCATTGTGTCTTGATACATCAGGATTACACCAAGGCTGGATGGAAAAAAAGACCCTTCACTTGCATTTGCCTGGAGGAATAGATGCAGAAATCCGTAAATCAATAGGCTTGGATGACGTTAATGAAAATAAAAAACAAAACAAGCTGCATTTGAGGAATTGCACTAATAAAATATCATCCCTGCCCTGCACAGGCAAACAAGCAAGATATATAGCCTATGTTTCAATTATCTGCAAGATGTACTTAAAATCAATTGAATATTTATGATGATGATTTTTAAACTAGATTTGCATTTCCTGAAGGAAATACCAGCACTTGAAAGGCCGCAAAAGAATACTGTTGAAGTTTTAGGTAGTTGATGTTTTGGTCTTTGGTTCTGCATAGTGAAATGCCACATTTCCTTTGTTATGACACCAATCATGCGTTGTGTTCAGTAGGGTACTGCACATGAATGTAAAAATCTATAAAGGATTAAAAATAAGCAAGGAAGGCTAGATGAATTACAATTTAGTACACAAATATCAAAATGACATTCAGTTGATAACATTTTGAATGTTGAATATTGTATCAATGTGTCACATGTATGTCTTGTTTAGTTTGGTTTTTATTATCTTTGCCTTAGTTCCAGTGTGTTCATTAATTGTCTTGGTTTGTAATTAGTTCCACACTTGTTCTGTTTTCCTTTGATTACACCCTGTGTTTATAAGCCCTTGGTTTTCTCAGTTGTGTTCTCTGTTGTTTATGTTAAAGTGTAGTTGCCTTGTTGATTTTCTCCTGCGTACTCTCCTGGTTTATTAAAAAGACATTTTGAATTCATTTTGTTTTATGCGTGTTGATCTACACGTAACACAATGTAAGTCAACGGGATATTTTAAACTTAAAATTACCACAAGTGTGGCTATAAATGGTAATAAAAAAGAAAAAGGAAAAAAAAAAAAAAACAGACAGGCGGCAAGCCAAGGCAAATCACTATGCAAACACCACAATAATCATTTTTGCAGTATCTATTACCATTTGAATGCTCAATATTCTGTCAATGTAAGTCAAAGTATTATTTTCAAACTTTAATTGTAAATTTTTTAAATGATACATTTTTAACATATGTGACTGGGTAACACTTTACAATAAGGTTCATTAGTTAACAAACTAATAATGAACTGTGCTTATACAGCATTTATTAATCTTTGTGAAAGTTAATTTAAACATTTACCAATACATAATTCAAATCTTGTTAACATTAGTTAATGCACTGTGAACCAACACGAACAAACAATGAACAACTGAATTTTTATTAACTAACATTAACTAAGATTAAAAAATACAAATGTATTGCTCATGTTTAACTAATGAACTTTATTGTAAAGTGTCACCTGTGACTGTAAACGCTAAAAAAATATGCAAAGAAGGTAAGACCAATCACAAATAATTCTGAAAATATTGCATAAATAAATGTTACTTTTAGAATGCTTTCAAAAATTCTATCGATGTAAGCAATGTATGTGATGTATGTAATTACAATATATATTCTTACATTTCTTAAAATGTAAAAAAAAAAAAAAAAAAAAAAATATTTAGCACTGAAATGATCCAAAATACAAAGTGAATGGAGTGTGTATGGTTATGTATATATTGTATCAAAAATCAAAAACACACTTCTTCAGGGATTTAGGATTGTTGTAGCGCCTTCCATCAGTCTTCAGACAGCCAGTTCAACCCCCAGAAGCTCCTGCCACTGAAATATGTCAATGCAGGTATGAAGAATTCAGGATAAGATTTCTGAGGTGTCTGCAGAGATCTCTTAGAAGGCCAGCAGATAGAAGATCAATATTCCCACACAACTTTCTTGTGATTAATTTTTAATGGCCAGAGGAACTTCTCCTTTATAAAATGTAAATGGCTTTAATGTTAAATGCAAAGGGAATGAAACCTTGATCAGTTACCCTTTCCACTTCCTTTTCAGCAGATGGTGACCAGCAGAGGTGCTTGATGACATCTCTCTCTCCCTTCTCCCTCCAGAGACCCTCAAAGTGCTTTGCACAACCTTCACCACCTCCTTCACAGCCACCCAAAAGAGGCAATTCTCTCTCTCCAACCACATCACACACAGCTCTACAGCTATGCTACAGGTAATAGTGAGTTTGGCTGAAGTGGGTGGATGTGTCTGAAGAAAAGAGATGGATCTTCTCCATGCAGCTCCAAATTTATTCTGTGGAGGCTGCTTGGAATCCAAAGTTTCCGTCAAACTACAGCGGCTGTTCAATGAAACAGCAACAGATAATGTTCCTTTTCTAAATTCCCATGTGAAAATAAACATGATTTAATCTATTCATTTTAAGTAAACAACTTAATTGAGAAAAAAAAAAAAAACCAAACAAACAAAAACAAACAAACTGGTGTTTCTTTAAATTTAGCAAAATCTCCAAAGTTAAACTTTTAGCACATTTCTTTAGAGGGGGCCAAAACAATTGGGCAATTCCCAAATAAGTATCTTGACCTAAACTGCATGGTCAAAAAAAGATTTTCCAATTGATATTTCTGTCAGGTTGACAGTTGAATATGTACAAATCATGGGGTATAACAAAAAGATTTTGAGTATAACCACATTTCTGTCCTTGAAAATCTGCTTTTACAGGGGCACAAAAAGATCCCAAATGATGAGTCCTTGTCAACAAAAATAACAGCTTGTATGAGGTTGGCATTTAAGCCTTTTTACAGTACCCAAAACGGTTGTTAAATCTGACCTATAGTGAGTTACCACTAGTAAGGTGCAGAATCCAAAATCTATTGATTTTACGTCCATTCCTTCTGAGAGGGGCCACATGAGAATATTCCAGCGCTTACAGCCAAAAGATAAATAAAGTCCTAATGATTTCACAGTAAAATGACAGCAATTGACGAGAGCTCAGTTTAGGAGATTTGCTCAAAAATCTTTTAGAAAATATTTAATTTAAACTGAGAGTTCAATAATAAAGATGGTCAGTGTGAAAGATTTGTGTATATATATGTATGTGTGTGTGTATATATATATATATATATATATATAAATCATGTCACTATGAGTAAAATTTAGAATGTTTCCTGCATTTTTTGAAATCTGTTAGTTTGATGCAATGGTTAATGAACTGCATAAAAAAGATGACAGGTTTATGCCTAAAACTGTAATTCAAATTTAAATAATGACATACTGCAAGCATCAGCAATTTTTTTTAGCAATTTTTTGTGATTTGAAAACCACCTTAAAATAACTAAACCAATGTTTTCTCAAAGAAGTCATTATGTGGCAAAGTTAGTTGCTCTACATTGTCATTAGGACTGCACGATTTATCACGATTAAATCGCACGCGATTTGGCAAAGGCATGTGATTATTTTATGCGCAACTTGTCAGAGCTGTACGGCTCTGTGATCAGTAGTAAATGCTTCTCCATCTGAAAGCCAGAGGCGCAGAAACTTAAAATATTCCCTGCCGCAGAAGTAGATAACACGCGTCATATCTCTGTAGCTAAATAAACTGAAGAATGAAATGCTTTGATTGATTAAACATGACTAATAAACACGCTACCGCCTTATTCTGTGTAAGAAGCCACATCATCTCACAGAAGGATGTTCAACTGTGGTTATGAAGTGAGTTTGGAGTAAATACAGGTTATTAAATGTTGTCTTTTGTTGGACAAGATGTTAACAAATGCTTCACGTGTTTAGAAAGATGTTTGCCGCATGTTGCTTTCAAATGACTCACACTCGCAGTGCTTTCAAATTATTTAAAAAAAAAATAATCGCAGCCTTTGCGATTTCATTATCGCACTAAGAATCGTGTTTAAGTGATAATCGCATTTAAGTTCAATGTTATTTTTTGTATTGTGCGATAAATCGTGCAGCTTTAATTGTGATAAATCACAAAAATGTAGTGGATTTCAGAGATTTGTTATAATTGTTGTGTAACATCTAAAACACTTACCATGATGAAAATAACAGAACATAATAATAAATCTCCAACATACTCTGAAATGTTCCCTGTTCATGGCTATATGGGAGACCGGGGCAACTTGTCACGTTTTACTCGAGTAAATATTTCTCAGTGTAGGTTTGTTTTTGTAAGTCATGTTGTGCATTTATACAAACCTTAATATATTATCTACCAAAAAAAAAAAAAAAAAAAAGCTACAGATAATTTCCAAAACCAAATGAACACATTTGTTGTCACAAATGGGGTAAGTTACCACAACAGAACCTGCCATTAAACAGCCTATTATAGGCTTTTCAGCAAAATATAATCAGTGAAACAATCATATATAAAAAAAAATATATATATATTATATGAGAAAATGGCAGCTGTTTTGGCCAACCAATTTTGCAATAAACTACAAACATTTAAAACACTTGCCCCCTGACATTTACAAAATAAATAAAAATTAAAAATTCCAAATTCGATGAATTGCACTGAACGCCACATCACAACAGTACCACCGGGCAGTACAAACCCCAAACATTTACACCAAATTCCAGCATTCATCACCCCCTCTTACCCCTCACAGGTGACTCACCAAACTGTTAGGTAGGCCCACCCGTTCCCCCAGCATCCGGGGAACATGATGTATCTGCTGTCTCCGTTGAGTTAATGAAAAAGAGCGACCTGTCCCTTAAAACGCATGCTGGTGGGCATAATTGGATTGCAACTCGCCTGCAGTTTAGCCTCCTGCTTAAAGCCCTACTCCATGACAGAATGCAGAAGTAAGTGTGCGCTTCACGCTCTCTATTAGTTCGATTTATTCAGAGAATTTGGTCTTATTGGGAAAGAGGCACTTGAAAGGCATCGGCCTATGGAGGAGTCGTGCTACATAGGAAAAAGCAGGTTATTCCACAAACCTGACAGAGAGTGAGTTAATTAATATAAACCTAAATAAAGGTAGAGACGAGGATAATCTAATGGGTTTCAGAGGGATATTATGTTTATTCTAAGCACAGAGGATGCAAAACCCCAGAGACGCACAGGTACGCATGGTTATAGACAGAGACGGATGGATCACAGAGGCGCTCAGAAATTAGAACGGGGCCGGAGACGGAGGCCCACTGCAGTTCCGAAGCTCTAAACGTGGAGATGCCGTGAGAAAGACCACAAGCTCGCATGCTGCCGGCGCTGCCTTTAAAGAACACGTGAGGGATTACTGTACGCTGCATCCTGTTCTGTACATTCATCAATTCACGCAGGGGAAAGCAAAGAAATGACAGACAAATATATTACGATGTCAAACATCAAAGATTCTCTGCATAATTCCATCGGAATTCTGCTTAAGTACGAGATGAATTATTACAGCCTGAATTATATGATTCCTCAGCATGTTACCCTCAAGAGGTGGATATAAATATATATATATATATATATATTTATTTTTTTTTTTTTTTTTCTCTGTCTCTTTCCATGAATAGGGTACAAAATAGGTCCCGAAACTCTTTAAAAGTATTAATAGGAAAAAGGAGTTAAATTTGCTTAACTATCAGAAAATGTTGATTGCTACATGGTTTCTGTTATTTTCTACATTAAACATTAAATAATCATACTAACATTAATAAAATAAAATAAAAAAAAGAATAGGTAACAGCATTTTAGCTGTCACTCACCAAGGGCTGGCTATAGTTATTTAGTAGCTTATATTTACAAGAAAGAAAAATATCTGTTTGAAAATTTAGAACAGGGATGCATACACTCTAAAAAATGCTGGGTTAAAAGTAACCCAAGTTGGGGTAAATATGGACAAACCTAGCTGTTGGGTTAAATGTTTGACCAACCTGCTGGGTAGTTTTATTTAACTCAACTATTGATTAAAAATGACTATATAGCTGGCTTAAAATGAACCCAAAAAAGGTTGGAAATGAAAAATCAGACACATAATTACTAGAGGCAACAGTAATAATCAAAAGGTGAACTTAATAACAATTTAATTAATGTTTATTATTTAAATATTATTTATTGAACTTGTTAATAAATGTTAATTCCCAACCTACTTTGGGTTAATTTTAAGTCAGCAATATAATAATTTTTAAACAATAGTTGAGTTAAATAAAACTACCCAGCAGGCTGGGTCAAACATTTAACCCAAAACAACCCAATCACGGAGTTTGTCCATTTTTAACCCAGTATTTTTTTAGTGTACAAAATGTGGAGTACAGATATATTGTGTACATTACGCTACTATACTACAACATATCAACTTGTTCTCATAATACCAAAAACAACATAAAAAACAACAACACCTTCTGCACTTGGAAAATATTCTCTGTGATGGATAATAGGCCTCTTTTTGTGCACAAAATTTGATACATGGCGATCTTGAGGCTGTTAAAACAAAACTGCTGTGCTTTGTGTTGGCTGGATCATCAGCACAGGCATAGGGACAAGATTGCACTTCTTTAATGTCATAGCAAGACACCAAATCACTGTGCAATAAACTATAATCAAATTACAGATTTCAATATCTGTCCCTAAATGATTAAAAACATGTAAAAGAAGATTAACCGCGAGAAACCGTGAAAATTAACATTCCAAGAAAGATGCAAATTCCATTTGGATACATCATTCATCATTTGGGCAAACTCAGAAATATGTGCGTGGTGTGCACTTCTTGCTACTACAATCTGATTATGGCCAATAAATTCTGAAAACACTGAGGCAATATTAATCTCGTAGAACAGTACTGTTTCAAATGCAGATTTCTGTAGATATTTCCACTGTGCTAGTGGGTATCTTGCAGTATTAATGAGAATGTTCATGTAATCGTCACTGTATAACCACACGCTATACAGAAATTACAAGAATGCATTTATATTAGTAGTATAACTACTTTTATCAACACTAAAGAAAAGTTTGCCATTTAAAGTTAAAGTAACAGTCAGCTCAAACTTGTGCATCCTTGTCATATGTTTATGTATTGTAGTTCTGAGAACATGCTGTGCAGTTCTATATGGCATACAAAAACTTTAAATATTGTGAGTCTATGACTGAGATATTTAATTTACAAAATACAAGCAGGTGTATAGCAACTCATGAATCTGAATGAATTATTTAATAAAAATAGCTTTGAATGAATGATTCAATGACTCTCTCACAAATTCTTCACTTGTTTCATTACTGGATGAACCAGCATTTTTTTAACAAATCTCTTGAATGAATGATTTAATGACAAATACATTTTTTTGTCATTTGCCGCCACCTGGTGCCGCAAAGATCATCATTACAAAATCATTACAGTCATTATTTGAAGCACTACGTTACTTTAAAAAAGTAATTTACTCTATTTTGATCGCTACCGTAGACATCATTGTTTATATCCGAATTATAAACTTTTTGTCCCAGTACTTCTGTGATAATATGAATATTTGTAACAGAAATAATACTGTGTGGTTGAAAAGACTCTCATTTCAGCAGCAGCACCAATGCAGATTTGAATGTTCTGGTGTGATTTTGCCAAAGGTTTAATAGACACGGGCGAATCATTGTCATTTGGAATGAGATAGCATGGATCTTTGAATCGAGATTTCAATCTTTTAAAAATTAAAAACTCATTTTAAAAATAATCGTGCAGCTCTAGTTTCAACCGATATTTTATGTGCTTTTAATGTAGTCAAATCATTATAGTATTGGCTTGGTTTATTGTAGGGTTTTCACACTACACTTAACTTAACCTTGGAGTTAACGCCTTTTAAAGACCCGGAGAAAAGCCCAACTTAACCCTGGGTTAAAGTTCACCCAAAAATGAAAATTCTGTCTTTATTTGATCCAGTCTTTTCAACATAAAAGTGAATGCAGACTGGACAAAATATACATCTTAAGCATCTTAAAGCATCTTAAAGTATAATAAATATGGTTCATACGAGTCTTTTTTGAACTCATAAAACAGCTTTGTGTGAGGAAAAGACAGGAAGATAAGTCATCATTCGCTTATGATCCTGACAGCCATCATACTGCTAAAACATTAATAAATTATTCCTTTGAGTTGGATCTTTACTAAAAAAATTGGTTGGTTCAATTAAAAAAAGAATTACAGTATGTTTACCCATGGTTAAGATTAAAAAATCCAACATAGACCAATTAGAAAAACGTACTTCTAACTACAATTTAGCAAAACACATAAATAAATAAATACATTTCAAAGTTTCAAGCTGAAATAAACATTAGTGATGTAAAACTTGTATTTCTTTCCACACAAATTATGATTATAGGGGCAGATTGTTGATGAATAAAACATAATTTTGCACAGTTCCTTGCATGATGCTATGTTATGACCTGAAAAGACTTTTATAATTTTGCATGATTTGTAAACTAATACATTTCGATCACATAATCAGTTTGATATGCATGGCTTTTCTAATGTATTAAACTTGCTCGGTAGCTCACTGCATGAAAAGCTCACTGCAAGTCACGATAAAAGAGCTCAAAGTCTTGTAGGAGCAAGCTAAAAAGTCATGGTTGCTTTAGAAAATGTGTGTTTATGTCAAGTTTGCTTTTGTTAACACTATCAGTTGGGTTTAGTGTAGTTGGTACATTATTTTCATATGCGACAAAACATTAACTCACTGGACATTTCATTTCCAAACTGCCAGAATACGTACAACAACCAGCATAATAAAACGTTGCCAGATTCATGTTAAACTACAGTAATCAACATTTGAAGTGTATCAAAACCTTTCATCAAAGTTGTCCTAAAACCTTCTTCTTAGGACAACTTTGATTAACTTTTTTGATCCACTTCAAATTTCAACTACTGTATTTTGGACAAAACTGAACATGCTTTTAGCATCACTCACTGGACGTTCCACTTTGAAAAGTGTTGCGAAACACGCAAGAAGAAAGACACGTTTTTCCAATGAGTCGGGTTTGGGAAAGTCCATATATTCCTTCATGGAGGAGTGTACTGTACAGTTGTATGTATGTAATAAGTGAAAAAGAGGCTATATTTTCAAAGATTTTAAAAATATCAAAAATATCCTCCTTTAAATGTGTATTTTTTTTATTTTTTGGTCTTCCTTTTTCATCACCTTCTTCCTCTACATTAGTGCTTCCCCTAGCATTTTAATGGCGGTGTTATTTCAAAAACTCAACCTATAAAAGGAAACATAATTAGACTAGGATTTCTAATTAGCTTGCCCTTCTTAGAATTGGATTCAGCTGCCTCTCCACACCCATTACGATGCGTAAGCTGAAAAAATGTCATCTCAATTTAAGAGGTAACGTCAGCAACTTGTGCTTCATAGAGGCAGTGGAACATTTTGCAAACCTCTCCCTTTGTTCTCTGACAGGTTTATTGGCAGGACTTTGACATGCTTAATCCTATCAGGAGATGGGCACGTTGGGGATTGAGTGTTTTATCTGCGAGGCAAGGAATCTCCACCCCGTTACGAGTCTGAGCCTGATCATCGCGGGGCCTCGGAGCTGTCATACTTGCAAGTTGCATCCTCATGCACAGGAAATAAATAAATAAATATTTCATGATCCATCTTGGTCAGGATCAAGGTAATCTCATATCTTTCTTTCTCTCCCTGGATGTAAGCTGAGAGAACAATGGGAAATCAAAGTGAGCTGAAGTTGATTCACCTTGTGTCTTTCAGAGGAGAGAAAACTAGGTCTATATTTGTTATCCTTCTTTAACCTTTATACTTGTTAAAACTTTGTTTTTGAAGACCCCATGAAATCGCTTTGTGAGTGCAGCTTTCTCTCCTGCATTTCCTATTGAAACAGGCAGGTTTGTCAACATTTTGGAGATAGATGACCTCAAAGCTTAACTCTAATCTTGCAGTCTTTAAGCTACTGGTTGCCTGCTGTACAACATTAGTGGTTCAAGTGGTCAAACTCTTGCCAGCAATGTGTCAAAAACAGCATCCTGAACAGCTGGATCACTCTCTGGTGTGGGAGCTGCTTGAAATCTGGAATGGGTGGTGAAAACAGCAATGCAATCAAGGAAGACCAAGAGTATCAGGTAAAAATCCCACTCGCCCATCCCATAGTGTACTCACAGCCATACCATCTGGAAGAAGGTTAAATACTATTAAAGCCAAAACAACCAGACTAAAAAGCTGTTTCATCCCACAAGCTGTCAAGACTGCTCAATAATTCCATCTGACAACCCTCAAATGGACTGTCCATCCTCAACTCAAGCACTACACTAACCCCAGATTATACTTATTTCTTTGCTTCACTGCAATCCTTT
This sequence comes from Hypophthalmichthys nobilis, assembly GCA_037950665.1. Classification (NCBI taxonomy): domain Eukaryota; kingdom Metazoa; phylum Chordata; class Actinopteri; order Cypriniformes; family Xenocyprididae; genus Hypophthalmichthys; species Hypophthalmichthys nobilis. The sequence goes on along the minus strand of CM075475.1, from coordinate 26,804,350 downwards.
TAATGAAGTAGAACTTTTTGTATCTTTAACTGCACCCATTGTCATCACTATATCACAGTTAGTATTGTTTTTTTAGCCACTTTATAACACATCATATGGGTATTTGAAGTAGTTTTGAGCGTCCTGCGGTGACATCATATACTTCATCTAAAGCCATTTAGATGAACTGCATTTTGCTAATTCTTTTATAATTATTATGCATGCAGCTTTTATAACATCAAACTAACTGAGAAACTGCATGCAATTTGTACTTTTAAAAAATAATTTTCCACACCGCAGGATCAGGATTAAAATGAACTAGTGAAGGCAAAACGTGTTTAAAAATCTTCTCTAGAGTATATATATATATATATATATATATATATATATATATATATATATATATATAGACAGAGAAAGACAGAGAGAGAGAGAGAGTATATGCTGTAGCATGGCTCCAGCACAATATATACTGTATTTATAGAGAGGTTTTTCTTTGTTTTTTTTTTTTTTTTTTTTTTTTACACTTCCTGTGAGTTCTAAGAAAAGATGCAACAGATGCTATGTAAAATCCAACAGCCATGTCTAAAAGAAATAGCAAATCTGACTTTTTTTTTTTTAATCAAAAAAATCATGGCTTAGTTTATTATTACCTATATGATTAAAATAAACTGAATTTATTAATGAAAAATATACAAACATGGTTATTGTGTATTGAGAATACATTCCGTTTTTAGTACTATAACATAAATTTAAGTTTAGATTAAAACTGTGTAATCCAAATAGATGGAAATTTTATATGCAATTCAAAAACATACATCTTAAAGGGGTGGTATAATCCCATTTTTACAAGATGTAATAAAAGTCTCTGATGTCCCCATAGTGTGTGTGTGTGTGAAGTTTTAGCTCAAAATACCCCACAGATAATTTTTTATAGCATGTTAAGTTTGTCACTTTTTGAGGGTGAGCAAATACGCTCCAATTTGTGTGCCCCTTTAAATGCAAATGAGGTGCTGCTCTCAAGAAGTGGGCGGAGTTTCAAGAGCTCGTGTTAGCAGCGCCGATTACCTCACGCTGACTCACTTAAAATGTCAAACTGTTTAGCCTTTTATGTTCAAACCGAAGTCGGACAATGATGGAGAGATTCAAGAAGAAGTGACAACATGTAGAATGCAACAAGACATTTCTGAATGGTTAGTTGATGAATTTATGTAGCTGATGTGGAGTTGACTATCTTAAAGTCATTGATTAGCATATTCTGTCATGATAATCTATAAATCGCTCATGTGGGAACTGTTGTAAGATGCCTACAGAGCCAGAGAATATATGCTGCATGAAGATAGAACAGGTATAGTTTAGTTTAATTACAGTTATAACTTATGTTGTCATCTTGCTTTTATGACGTGCTGTTGCATTTGTGTTATGTACTGTAATGCAATAACATGGCCTCACCCCTTTGTTGCGTGTTCTCGGGGGCAGGGTTTATGTAAATTTTAGGGTTAGTGATGTCACCAACAGAAGAAGAAGCTCTGTTGTAGTCCCTACCAGCTGTTTGTTGTAGTCCTTAAAAAGCGATTTCTTTAAAAGAAAATATCTCCCTTTGCATTGAACTTTGATCATCGTAACTTTGCAGATGTTGTTTGTGCTCTAACAGCAACATTACACACTAACTAAAGTTAAAAAAGTGAAATCATAATGAATCACCCCTATAAAGAACTTAGGCCTAAATATTTTTGGAGTGTAGTTTTGATCACCTGACTCTGATCAGATGTGTGTCTCATACTGTAAAAAATAAAAATAAAAAAGACTTCTTGATATGTTTCAGTGCATCTTCCTACACATTTTTGTTTGTTTGTTTGTTTTTGTTTCGCTTTTGTTTCACAAAAATACACTTATACTTAAGTCACAAGTCCTAGGGCCCTATCATACATGTTTTAGGTCCTGTCAGTTTAAACATTCAAGCGATTTAAAATTATTTGAGTGCAAGAAGGCGCGAAAGAGTGCATGAGTGCATGTGAAGATGCATGTGAAGCGAAAGAGTGCATGTGAAAATGCATGTGAACATCAAATTACGTGCAAAAAAATATGTCAAAATGCCCGTCTCGGTGAGTATCCTCATAAACACAGCTGCTTATGGCTTTGGTGAAAGTAGACAATTGGGAAAGAAAAAGAATGTGTAACTGTACTTTGGATCTGCACATTCGGTCTTAAAGTGACAGCAGCCTAATATTCCTGCAGCTTTCTGTGTCATGAATGTTAAATAAACAATAAAACACAAAGAGAAAAATCACTTTTGTAGCTTTAACACAGATTTATTAAATTTAACTTATAAAGTTAGCTTTAGCTGAATACTGTTAGACTTAAATATATGAAAATATAAAGCACTATTAATTTCATTTGTATCTTTGTTCTATTATATGTATCTATGCTTGTAATTTGTTAATTATTTTCTAAGCATATTTACTCACCTGCAAAACCACCCCAATGATTCTAAAATGAATAATTCTTTCCAAATAGAGCTATTCAAGTCATCTGGTGAATTATTTTTTTTTTTCATATCACAATATATATTGCATAAAAACAAAATATCGCAATGTCAGTTTTTTCCAAAATTGTGCAGCCCTACTTGTAATTACTGTCATTTCAGTTCTACTTTATGAGTATGAATTATCATATACAATAAAAGGCAATATAACAATATAATGCAAGCACTGTCTAAGCTTTTGACACAAACTCAACATGCTGATATTGCGAGACTGCTTTTTACCTTGACGAGAAATATTGTTCACAACTTGACATCCTTAAAGCTCAACAACTGATGTCGCACCACTTAAAATAACAGCTTGAGACAAGACACAGTGACCAGTTACGTCCGTCTAAAACTGCATGGCCGTAGGCACTTTTACTATCCCTGACAGGAGTCTAATCTTCACCATCCCTTCTACACCATTGCTGATTTACTGATAAATGTTCTTTAGGGGACTATGAATTGACTGGATAAAGTATGGGGTCAAAGGTCGCACATTCACAGCACTATATCTCCATATCAATACAGTCGTACGATTGATACAAGAGCCTGCACTGAGCAATGATTCCTGACAACCACTCAAAACTGTTTTGTCAAAGCTTTTTCATTATTAAACGTCCTATCTAAAATCATCAAGACTAACTGGCACCTTTTACCAGAGTCGAACCTCTCTTTGACCTGTCCTTGCTGAAGTTACAGAATAACTGTACTCATATCGCTTTATAAAAGGCATAGCAGGGTGTGTTCCCGCTGATTGCAATGAATAATGCCCACAGGTATTTGCTAAATCTATGCAAACCTTCTGACACAGTGTATTCATCAAGATGTCAGGCACTGAAGGACAGATGTGGGGAACAACACCTTAAGAGTCGTCTGATAGGAGCATGTGGAAATCAACGCATACAGTCTGAGCGCCTTGATCAGAAGTGTAGAGAGGCAGCCAGAGCCCATTCGCATCCCGCACCTTCAAACACAGAGCACCTGTCTTTTCACTTTACTATAAGAAACGTACCCTGACATCTGAGGTGACTTTCAAAGACTTGAAAGGTAAAACGGAGACTTTGCGCATGGCTCAACTGCTAAGTGGCTCCCTCAGACAGGGAGGAATGTCTGATACACAGCAAGAAAAATCCTTGACTCTGCACTGGAAATGAACGTTTTCACATTTTTGAAGACACATGCTCAGCAAAGAGTGCACTGTGGATTTTTCATGTGAGGAAGTGAAAATGAGGTTGATAAAAAAAAAAAAAAAAAAAAAAAAATATATATATATATATATATATATATATATATATATAATTGAGGGGCCAAATATTTACTCACTGATCAGATATTATACAACAGTTAGCTCGGTTCTGAAATCTGATTGGTTGAGTGGTATTGCTAGAGTGCTGATATACACTGTAAAAAATTAAAGTTGAGAAAAGTTAAAAGTTTAAGGCAACCAGCTGGAGGAAACTGAGTTCTCAACTTGTTGTTATATAACAAGTTCAATTTACAAGTTAAGAAAACTCAAAAACCTCCTCCTGGTTGCCTTAAACTTTTAAAGTTTTCAGAACTTTTGATTTTTTTTTTTTACAGAGTACAATGCAACACCACTGAGACTTTTCACTGTTTGTATCACTCTGCATGTCTGTTTTTGCAAGCTTACATTTTTTTTTCCCAGAAACAATTATTATATATATATATATATATATGATCGTGTGGCGCATTCACACAGGATAAGCGAAGCCTGTGATTTTACTCAAATTTACTGACTTATATCCTTATATCCACACCTATTTTGTGTAACATGTCATGATAGGTCTAGCTGTATGATATATCATAAACAGAAGAATGTACCTTACCGCATGCTGCTATAATTATCATTAGGGCTGGTCCGAATACCATTTTTTGAGCTTCGAAGCTTCAGTAGTAAGGAGGGAGGGGGCTGAACATATTCTTCTCTCTAATAAAGGCAACAAGTAGAAATATGTTGTGGCCTCTTTAAGAGCTGCGCGCTCCCGGTTGAACTGTCTGCATTGTATGTGCGACTCGAGCACTGCATGTATGCAGGTTATTTCTGTTGCTCATTTTAAGTTATTTTCTTTATTAAGTACATTTGCGACGGACAGTCTCACGTGTTTCATGTGGAATAAAGCACCAGTTGTGAAATGTCAATCGCCTCTGTGAAGTCTGTCTGGTATCAATAAGTCAAGCTAAGTGAGCTAACGTATCACTATTTGCTCAGTACACAACGCGTTACAGCAGGAATCTCTGTGTGTCGGTCTGTTTGCATTTTGATTATGTCGAGAACCGTTCATCGAATCGATTTCACACGCGGTGGGTGTGTTGCTGCGGACCCAAGGGAGTGCAAGGTCGCATTTGGTGCAATATGGACACGCGACACATTCAGAATTAATAAACTTTTAATAAACTACAGAACAGCGAAATAAACTAGCAGAAAGCGGCACGCCTCACGCGGGCAGGGCTTATTTGCTCCGAGTGATACAAAACACAGGTCTGTTAAGAGCAAAACTTTTAATAAGATAGCCTAACATTTTTCTAAAAACAAGGTTGGGTTCCTTCAACTGTCCATCCTATTAAAAATGGCTCGGCTGTATAAGACAATTGTAAAAAAGAGTATTGTATTTTGCTAGATTTTATAGTGTAAACATTCAAGAGCGAATGAGAACCGTTTCACGAGGGGGATGCCAGGTGTGCGAAAAAAAACAAGTATTCGAATCCCTAAATAGAAAATCGAATACCAACCCACCGAACAAATATTCGAATAATCGAATATTCAGGTCCAGCCCTACATGTCATCCATCTCCATCTAATCATTCTTTTTGTTTTCGCTCTTCTGATGGTTTTCAGCTTTCTCTTTTGGCAAATTGTATAGTTGTATGGCGTATAGCGATATGACCCAGCACCCAAAATACCATCAAAACACTCCAACACAGCCTCCATTCTTCGTGAAAGATGGATAAAAATGCGCACAGGAAACAAAAACCTTGAAAAAAAATGATATACGACCCTGCCAAATCCTGGCCAAATCACAGAGATGCTGATTCGCATGGGACTAATTTCATCAAAGAACCTCGTGTTCGGCGAAATATGGTAGGTCATTTGTGGGGGAATTTTTACTTAAAAAATTACAGACATGGCTGATTCACACGGGATTATGATCACAGACAAACTCCGCAATTATTACAAATGACTAGAGGTCACAGGTAATACTAATCCCGTGCGAACAGGGCTTTAAAATGTAAAAGTCTCATTGTAACATACAGAGTCACATTGAGAGATATTAAGTCACGATTTTTTTACTCTGAGATGGAAATATCATCAGTCAGTCCCTTTAATGGAAAGGACAGACAAAGATGAAACGGGAAACGATAGAGAGAAGTGGAGGGATGTGATCTGAAAATGACCCGAGCTGGATTCAAACTCAGGTCGCCCACAGAAAAGCGCTAGAGTAACAAATAAAAGAGCACATGCACTACCTGCCCAGCCACATCTCCTACTGAGAGACACTTCTGAGTTCACCTCAGAAAGTAACCACAGCCAACAAACACAAAACTTTTTGAGGAATTTTAAGGCACACAGACTGACAGTCTGTCAAAAACACAGCTCTCAGGCAATACATGTGGCAGTGCTGTATATACAATAATGGCCGCCGGGTTAGACTTTGGCTTGGCTCATTTTGGAATATCTCCGGCTCCTCAGACCGAAGAAATTGAAACTAGCAGTACAGGTGGCCAACATCTATTATGTAGAGAGATGCAGATGGAGACGGTGAGCAGCCTGAGAGAGTGCATTGTAGGGGTTTAGACAGAGACTTGTCTATCCACTGGGAGAAAATCCTGCCTGCTCTGACAATGACAGAGTGACAACATGAGATTCCATGGCAGGCTTGACAGTTCAGCTGACTGCTGTGCACTCTAACGTAATGTAAATTCTGCCAAGGAAATGACTAAATAACTGCAGCCGAGTGTGTGGAATTGAAGGAAGCTTAATGTGCGTGCGTGTGTTTTTCCCCATCCCTTGTACTTTTTTTCATAATGGCAGTGATGATGGTTATATGGGATAGATAATAGACATTATAATAACATGCTGCTGGATAATCCAGGCATGCTGCAAGGGGGAAAAAAAAAGAAACATCTGTACCAAGATATGAAATATTCACTTTTTCTAGCGTAATTACAATGGCAGAGACACGGGCCAGCTTTGCAAAGGTCACTGGGCTGTCCTCAAGCTCATGTTGAGTGTTTGTCACGCTTAGATGCAAGCAGAATACATCAAAAGCAGCTGGTTTTGACAGTCCAAGGCAGGATGCCATTACTAGTCGAACCGGTCAAACGGAACTGTGAAAAAAAAAAATACTCGATTCATTACGCTGGAATGTAGCTTACAAGTGATGCGTTCTCCATGGCATGTGGAGTTATTCTGGATGCTGGGGACGGATGTAATTTCTGGGGTTGGGGAGCCCAAATGGAGAATGGGCATGGTAATGTACCTATCATGTAAAGCAGTAGTTTTCAACCAGTTTTGCTTCAGGACCCAAGTGACAACCTAAAACAATATCACAATAGTTTAGGATGTAAAAATGACATTACAATCAAATGAAAATATATTAATATTACCCTGAACTATATAGTCCCATGATCAAGATGAAAAATTATTAACCCTTTCAAGCGTGAGTTTAAAATATTCTAACTGACCCCCCAGAGTGAGGTTTTTTTAAGGTGACCGTTATTTTAGAACGTTTGCCCTTATTGTTTCCATGGCGACGCGTCATGCATGTCACGTAGGCTGGACGCAACCACAATAACACTGTATGACAGATGGATCGCTATTATTTTGTTTTTCCTTTTTTATTTAAAATATTCACAAACTTGCTTACCATGACATCAACTATCTGATATTCCGATTCTCAAATAGCACGTGAATTCATCAGTTTCTCCCGAAATATATGTAAGTAAGTGGCTGGTGAACTGGAAGAATAATAGAGTAAACTTTATAGTTACTTAGGCCCACTTTGTGTGTCTGATATGAATAAACGTCAGCAAATTATATTTGAATGGATTGTTATTGCTGCTTCCACTGACGTCTGACATCAGTGTATTTTATAAACTCTAAATGTATTGTTTTACTAGTGCTTATGTATAATAAAATATCTGAAACCTTAAAAAAAAAAAACATTATGTGGCTGAAAACACTGCATAGTTGTGATACATGACAAGCGCTGAGCGCCTCCGTCTCGCAGCACGAGAGCACAGTTTGAATCTTGCAGTCATGTGACGTCACTGAGCGTTATAAATCCCATACATGGGACCATAGCACTCAAAGGTTAAAAGCACAGTTCGCCCAGAAAAAAAATGGAAATGTTGCTCTAAACCTGTATAACTTTCTTTCTTCTGTGGAATACAAAATATTATGAAAAAAGATGATGATTTTCAATTTGAATGAATTATTTTAATTTTTTTTTTTTTAGGAAAATTTACAACTGTCATGCATGAATAGAAGCAGAAAAGTGAACACTGGCATAAATACTGTACTAGTATAAACTAAATTACCAACTGACAGGCAAATTTACCATAGTGTGAGGATGTACGCACATCCTTTAAATTCAACAACAAAAATAAGACATTTTCTATTTTCTACTATCCCAATTGTATCCTAATGTTTATCCGTATTTTTCCATGTTGAAACACACTGGTGGAGAACCACTATTTATATGTAACAAATATTTTGTATTTATTTATTTTTTTTTTTTTGAAAATAATATAAACATTCACCTTTTGATTATTATTGTTGCCTCTAGTACTTATGTGTCTGATTTTTAATTTCCAACTAGGGCTGTCATGATATCAGATTTTTCACACCACGGTTATTGTGGCCAAAATAATTCACAATATCGATATATCGCGATATCTATAGAAACCTTTAAAAAAAAAACTAATGTTATCAGTCAAATTCATCTTTACTTTATGTTGTCTTTTTCATTCTTTTTTTTAAGCAAATGAATCACTCCAGTGCATACAACAACTACACTTAATGGTAATCAGATACTGATAAACAAACAACTGATAAACACAAGGCACAATTATTTTTACTTTTTGCATTCTCTGTCTTTAGCAAATTTACAAGTGCAAGTGATCGCGCCAGCACCTCCATTATAATGTCTGCTTTATTTGCTTCTTATTTATTAAATCCAGGCAATTGGTTGATGAAACATTAATTAAAATTAAGATACAATTTATACAAAACGAAAATCACTTTAACGACAGAACAAAACTTAATGAAGTGGTCAAAATCATGTCTGATCCATTCCATGTCTCCCGATATACTGTGCATCTTATGATGTAGCTATCCTATCTTACTCGTGCTGTTCACTTTTCATAATCAACATAGATTAAATCAAAAAATAGCATTATATTATTTAACATTACATTTACATTTTCGCTCACGTCGTGTAGAGAATCTCCTCTGTCTTATCAGATGACATGATTTTGCACGGCAGTAGCAGCTGCGCGCGCTGCATCTTCTTCTGTTTTATGTCAGCGTTAAGGTGCAATACTGCCACTTATTGTACTTTGGGATGTCAACCAGGTACTGGTGCTGGATAATTTATGCGTTATATTATCATGTGTATTATGCATTTTAAATATTACGGTCATCACGATATATTGTCAGACCCTTAATTAACACGATATCGATTTTTTATGTTTTAAATATCATGGTTACCGTCAATACCGTTATATCGCGACACCCCTATTTCCAACCTATTTTGGGTTCATTTTAAGCCAGCCATATAGTCATTTTTAAACAATAGTTGGGTTAAATAAAACTGCCAAGCACGTTAGGCAAACATTTAACTGGGTTTGTCCATTTTTAACCCAACTTTTTTTGGAGTGTACTATCCACAACCCTGTCACACCTCACCTGCAACTCATTTATGGGCTGCAACATTCCGGTGAAGAACCACTGAAGTTGACCTCGTGAAAAATGCTCAGACTTCTGGGTTAGTATAATCAAGCTTGATACAAAGCCACAGCGCTGGCAGGGCACAAGAGCCCCAGCGAATGAAATGGCTGTCCAGTGACAGCGTGATTCACCTTTGATCTTTACTCAAATGCCACAGTGTCCATCAGTAGCTCCATTACTAACCACTGGACACAGTGACACGGCAGACAGCTGCCAATTACAGCGCAGCCCGAGGCTAAGAGTGCAGGCCACTAACCATGTGGCACGGACTCTACAGGATCAGAACTGCACTGGACGCTGCCGAGGCTTGGCTGGATAACTGGGCTGAGGCATGTTTGGAGTGTGCTGAAACAGGGCTGGTACAGAAACATCACATCTGATTTGAACCATCAGCCATCGCCATTTGTCCTACGCTGGGCTCGGGTTCAGAGGTGCTTCTCCTTCCTCAGAATCGGACATTGCATTTCACGCTTGTTAGCTTGACCTTTCAGATCCGTTTATGGCTAAAGAGCTAGCAGTCATGGAAATCGAGCAAGCCATCAAGAGAAATACCATAAAGCCTTTAATTCTTGTGTCAAAGACTGAAGTTATGTTTCTCTGACCTTCCACTTCCCAGATGTATGTTGCTCAAAGGCATAAAAATCAGCATCCGTGTCTATGTATTCATATTTAAAAAAAAACAAAAAAACACTATCTTAGTGTTTACTGTATAAAAACGGTGTCAATGTTTTACAGCACAAAAGAGGAAAGGATGTTTCAGTTCAGCTAACCCTTCCATGGTTTGCTGTACACAGACAGGTTCGCTCGGCAACGACACAATATCAAGAGACCTCTGGGTAAACACTATAAAAGTAGGTTCAAAACAGCAGTTTAACATCGAAAATATGTGCACAAGACACCAATAACATTTGACTGATTCACATAAGGCATAAAATGTTGATGAATCCCTCAGCATCAATGTCACTGAGGTAAAATGTGAACATAAAGTGCTGAGTTTTCATCAGACATTTTAATGGGAGCAATCTCAGGGTGTTAACCTTGTTGACACCAACTATACTATGGATTTTTAAGGATAAAATGAAAAATGAGAAATTTGCAAGAGGACATATTAAATGTGTATGTGGAGGTGGAGGTGTAACACTGGAGGTGTTGTTGGCCCCACAGGAATGAGATCTAACACTGTTTATAGCTTAAAGATGAAAAAAGTAAAGCATTGAGGCCAATGGCATGTGTTTTATAAAAAAAAAAAAAAAACTATCGACCTAGAAACGAGCTAATCTAACTTGAATTTGTATTAAATGAGAGAGATCAAGTAGTGAAACAAGAGACTTTAAAGTATGTATATGTTGCCATGATTTACAGTCAAAGATACAGTACAGCACTCGTTATACAAAAATATATACTGCACAAAATACACTAACAATCAAAAGTAAAAGGTCAGGTTTTTTATTTTGTTTTTTAATTTAATGTTTTTGAAAGAAGTCTCCTATGCTCACCAAGGCTGCATTTCTTTTATCAAAAATACAGTAAAACAGTAATATTGTGAAATATTATTACACTTTATAATAACGGTTTACTATACGAATATATTTTAAAATGTATTTATTCCTGTAATACAAAGCTGAATTTTGCATTACTCCCAAATGAAAATTCATCATTAATCCAGTCTTCAGTGTCACATGATCCTTCAGAAATCATTCTAATATGATGATTTGATGCTCAAGAAACATTTCTTATTATTAATATCAATGTGTAAAACAGTTGTGCTGCTTAATATTTTTGTGGAAATGTGATAATTTTTTCAGGACATTTTTTTTTACTCTTTGATGAGTAGAAAGATCAAAAGAACAGCATTTATTTGAAATAGAAATCTTTTGTGACATTTTAAATGTCTTTTCTGACACTTTTGATCCATTTAAGGTCAAGTAAGTGTAAGGTCAAGTTCACAAAAGCACTAACAGTGATGGTGCTTATAAAGAAAACAATGCTCAAGGTGAGATCAAATGTCTGGAAAACAGTGATTCAAATAAGTTGAAGGTTGATTTATGAATCCAGTGTGTTAGACATGTACAATGAAACCTCCTCAGACAGCAAGAAGTGCTCCAGATCTCTTGAAGAACAACTGGAGGTAAACTATTCACACAAAATCAAACACTATTCTGACTCTGGGTATTAATTTAAAGGGGACCTATTTTGCAAAATACACTTTTATAAGGTGTTCGAATCCAAGCACTCCTTTTCTTTATAATCCCTATAAATCATAAACAGTCTCTCCAAACAAGCGGTCCAGATTTCCCCCTACTCTTACGTAAGAAGCCCCCGCCCATGACTGGCGATGGAATATGCCCTATTGATAGTTTTCACGTGACGTCACGCCCTGAGGGGAACGCCCCCCCGGTGGGCAAAACAAGGCTTTCCTCCAATGACCGCCAGTCATTTTCACCAGGTTTGTAGTAAGATCTAATGTAGTAAGACAGTGATATTAAAAGACCAAATTCAATATATACCTTATTGATTATGCATACTTTGTACAGGCAAACAAATGAACACAGAATATTAATGCAACACGAGGTTTCTCGTTAAGCGTTTTTCCATCGAAAACCATTATAAAGAAACCACGTTGCGTTCACATTCTGGGCTCATCTGCCCGCCTGTATCTAGTATGCATCATCAAAAAGGGTTAAACTGAATTTGATCTTTTAATATCACCGTTTTAGTACATTAAGGTAGTTTAAGGGTGGGTTGCACTAAGGATTCTTTAGCCTGGCGTCGGTTTACCCTCCGACTATGCCGCTTGATCAGCCCTTTCATTCTAACGGTCTTTCTGCGTAGTAAATCTGTTTTTAAAATTAAGTGGTGCAACACAAATCGATTTAAAATAAAACCCAGATCAACAAATCCTTGATTAGTGTTAAACTTTGCTTATTTTAATCCTTATTGGTACAACCCACCCTCGTGTTTTTAACGTTAGCTTTTTAAAAAATCGTCCTGCTGTTTTTAGTGATTGAAATCACTGCAGGTGCTGTATATGGATCACAAGTGCCCAAAACTTGCATCTTGTTCACATATTTTTGTTTTTAAGATGGAATACTGACAGGCTTGTGCTGCAGTTACATGGCTGTTTTGCCCTCCAGGGCTCCGCGACAGTCACATGACTGAAAACTATGAATTAGCTAAGCTCCTTCTCCTGAGTGAGCTGTACACAGTCCGCCATGATTATCTCCTCGCCAGAGCATTTATTCAAGTAAGAAATGTATTCTTAAAGCTACTAAAGTTATTTAATCAAGAGCAGTGAGTGATTCATATTAACAGCATATATTGCAGTAGGTACTGTATATTATGCTGCTGTCATTTTAATACACAGATCTAATATACACATGCAAATTCATTCACTTTGTATGTTTTTGACACAACCTTGTGTATATTTGACAGTATAAGACATGTAAGAGAAATCCGTTTAATATTCACAGGTCGCGCCGTCTGACAGCCAGCTTTCTGTGCGCGTGCGCTCAGAAAAACATATAGCAGAAGTTTAAACTGATATGGCTTTAAAACACATGCAAATAATAAACTTTCATGATGAAGAAGGACAGCAATGTAACGTGAGCATGGCCACAATACAGATAATGAAAACAAAACATGTTTTGATAGTTTTCAAGGCACAAGTTGTACAGGACCCTCCCTCTTCTGGATAGCGGAGTGGGGAGCAGCAGCTTATTTGCATTTAAAGATACATGAACGAAAACAACATGTTTTCCCTTCCACTCAAAAATGATCTGTGGGGTATTTTGAGCTGAAACTTCACAGACACATTCAGGGGACACCTGAGACTTATATTACATCTTGTAAAAGGGGTATAATCGGTCCCCTTTTAATTCTGAATACAATAAAGTAAACATTTTTCTTTCTTTTTTGTTTACAATGCTTCATTATCACTCAGTATAAACTACCATCCACTTTTACTTCTAAGGAAAAGAGCAGCTCAGACATTCTGCCTAACATCTCGTTTTGTGTTTCAAAGAAAAAAAGAAGACAGAAAATAATGCAGGATTGGAACAACATGGCAGTGAGTAAACGATGGATGAACAACTTTAATTCTACAACAAAAAATAAAATGATTAAAAAAAAATCTCAAACAGTAATACAGATGTCTAATGCACTGCAAATTAGATATTCTCTGACTCACAGCCTTTATAATTTCTTGATCTCTATCTCCGTGATGTCAGGATGAAATGGGGAAAACAACAACAACAACAAAACGTTACATTGCAGCTGTTTGTGGTTTAAAATCTAGGTTCTTCTGCATCGGCTGGACACATTCGATTGAAACACTAAAAAAAGCATCTATGTATTTCAAGTGGTGTTGGGATTCATAGTGACAGGCTTAGCATGAACTGCGATCCAAACTCTGAAACCAATGCATTTTAAGAGGCTGTTGAGGAGGAGCAGAAATGAAAGAAAATGCCCAACTTTTGCACAACTAATGAGATGAAGCTAATGGCCTAATGGCAACCGCTGAGGCTGTGTGGTTGTTTTAAAATGAAAAATAAATGAGAAGCCCTGCATATATAGAATCGTGGAAACGTAATGAGTCTCTGATATGCTTTTTGAGGCATAGCTTCTCTATAATTTGCACCTCATGCAGTAGCATTAAAATCATTCATCAACTTTTCTTTTTTTCTTTCTTTTCTTTCTTTTTTTCTGCTGTAACAACTTAAAGAGCAAAACACAAAGCACTGATATTTAAGCTTTGCATGAATGTGTTTGCCTGAGGGGAGGTAACTTGCCTTAAATTTTCCATATTCATGAGAACGGTTTGTTTGCATGTCAGAATCTATAATCCTTATCACAGATATCTTTTTCTTATCCACTGAATACAGATTTTGAACTCATGTCTGTGCATTTCAGGTAAATTTATTATTACTTTTTTTAGAAAGCAAAACTAGCATACACAATAATCTTCTCCAAAAATAAATAAATAAATAACTACCTCAAATTCCAGAGGGACAAAACCCTTGTGGAAAGTTCAAATTCCTTGTCCCTTTTGAAATTATAACAACCCTTGATTCTTAAGTATGTCCATGAATAAATTTCACTATACATAATGCATAATTTTAATAAGGATTGCCATATTTTTATCAATAACACACAGGGGAAGTGAGATATACACAGATATTTTGGGCCGGTGATGAAGAGAGTGCAAGTAAGACTGTGGAGAATCTAAAACTGTCAGCCTTCAGTATGGTGGGGAACTTGATATTCAGGCACAGTGACTGTCAATCTTCCCCACAGAGAGATCGATAAATGACTACGAAGAGAAGGAAAACTTTACCCCGGGCTAGTGAATAATCAATATCTCTGTAGGTCTGCCTAATTAAACTGCCACATTAATATATCTTTCAGTGAAATGTACTAAAGAATGTATATGCATATGTGAAAGACGTATAGGCATTAATGTGTTTCCTGAAATATGATATTAGTTTTGTATATGGATATTTATGTGAGAAGGTTAAAGGCACGTGCATCTAAATGTCAACATCTTGCTCGGTGTACTTATTTTATTTGATTAATTTTATTTCCCTCTGAAACTAAAACAAGATAGGAGAAATGGTTTATTGTATTCCAAATGCTTCATATATATATATATATATATATATATATATATATATATATATATATATATAAAGT
The DNA here is from genome assembly GCA_037950665.1 of Hypophthalmichthys nobilis. Lineage (NCBI taxonomy): Eukaryota > Metazoa > Chordata > Actinopteri > Cypriniformes > Xenocyprididae > Hypophthalmichthys > Hypophthalmichthys nobilis. The sequence continues at coordinate 26,789,187 of CM075475.1, read as the reverse complement.
GTCTCTCTCTTTAAATAAATTCATTTATAATCAACATTTTCTTAAGGATAAAAAAAAGCTATCTCAGCTAACGCTGTAAACTGCATTACTATAATATTAATGGTTACAATTAACAACAGAGCCCAAACTATTAAATTCAGTTGCTATTTTTTTATAGAGATATTATAACACAATAACAAAATAAAATAAATAAATAAAAAAAAACGTAAATTGCAGATGAGGCAGGTTTGGCATTAACTTCTAAATCTAATTATAAAATTATTTTTCAATTATTTTTCTATTCCAATTCATTTTTGAAATATGATCATTTACACAGTTACTGTTATAACTTGTTTTCACAAGAAATTTATTTAAACAAAATAATCAAGACATTACTAACAGGTAAAGTAAATATAATTAATGGGTCACTGACGAATAAGGATTTTAAGAGTGTAAAAAAACATAATGGAGATATAATTAATTTTGAAGTTTTATTAAGTGTTAACAATGAGATTATGTGGTTTTTATAATCAATTAACACTGCTTTTGTCATTTTTTACAAGATGGACAAAATTTGTCACCAAAAAAGTCATTTGGTTTAACCAAAATTTCCGTTTTACTGAATGACACTTTATGATGATATTTTCAAAATGCTAACAGGTTGATATCTAGCTAGCTAGCTAGTTAAATCAAATTATATTGATTTATATTTAGTACAAGTTTTTAAAATATTTTCCATGTTTTATAGTAGTTGTACCGAATTAATTTTTCAAGTAGTTAAAAGAGAGTTAGTTACTTTGCTTAATGACCATGTGGTCCTTTGCAGGTGTCTGAATGATGTCACATCCTGTCACATGATAATACCATTTTGCACGTTGATATATGATGTTATAAAATCATGCCAGAATAAAAAAATATATACATTTATTAAATTTTAAGATATTTTAAATCACAAATGAAGTGGCTGTATTGGACGATTAAACCAAATGACTTTTGACACTTCAAAATCTTTAAAATACCTTTATATGTAGCAAAATATAATTAAAACCTTTTGGATTTGATAAAAGAGATCTAGGTGTACTACCTTACATACTTTGGATGTCATATCTTTGTTTTTTATTATTATTAAGGCCTTTGGACAAAAAAAAAAAAAAAAAAAAATGAACTGTCAAGTCATTGACCCGAATACAGCTAATGTAGTGCATATATTTAGTGAAATGCTACTCCCTAGAGTTCATTTATATAGTGAACTAACATGCTGTGGATACTAAATGACTTGCCTGAGGTGAATGTAATGCTACATGAGATATTATTCTGCTGTTTTAATGATGATTTCCCGCAGTTGAAACACTGGTTGAGAGATTTCAAACATATCTATTCATAGATCGCCTGTTCTTCTTCTTCTGTGGTTTTTCCTGTTCTGCCGGTTAGCAAACAGCATTGCATTACCACGCATGCCCCCTTCTGGATTGGAGTGTGGATCGTCTGTGACTATTAGCACTGAACCGTGACGTCCGTACAATACAAACACATGTACCTTTACACCCCTAATTATACGTACACACATTTGCCACACACTGCATTATACATCCAGTTCAATTAATGACTTTTCAGACTGATTCAAACTGATTCAAATCAGTTCATAAGAGTCATTTGTTCATGAATTGGACTGCACTCTTCCCGCAGAATGTGTTTTGATTCACTAAAAAGAATCAGCTAGTAAGTTTGTTTGCAAATGGGTCTAGAATGTAGCATGGTTTTATTTTCACAGAAATGAATTAGCCCATAAAATTAATGTCTTTACAAATCATGCTACACTGGTTCCGCTGCATGTTTTTGATTCACTAAAAAATTTGGTTATATGAGTAATTTGTTTGTGGATTGTGCTGTACTCTATGGTGCAGCCTACAAGATAAAAGCTGTTTCTTGTCACTATTTTGCAGCACACTGTCTTTCTTTCATCACATTCAATACCGACTGCAAACTCACATTTAGAACTCATTCACACCGCAACAAAGGCAAAATATGATTCATTTTGTCCCTGTGCTAAAAATTCTGCAGCAAACTATGGGGTACATAAGACAAAAAACAGTAGTATAAAGCATGCAACTAAATTCTTATCAGTTTCAGTTAAAAGTCAGACTTAGTTAAAATATCCGAACTAGCCATTTTTATGTAATTCTTTTTCTTGATAAACACAACAGCATGATTGTGACATCACTTAATGGAAAGGATCAAAGCTTGTAGCACTTCAAGATTCTATTTCAGTTTATTTTCATGCATGTCCAAACTCCAGAGTGCTTTCTAGCACCTCTGGATTGAGCATGTGGCTTTTGGCCCCAGATTAGCATAGAAGAAGGAAGCATTAATATATAATTTATTGATGAGGCTACAATATGCGGCTGAAGTGGACTGGAGCGTGGAGAAATACCTCAAAACTCCCTTACGTCTGCAATATGCACACGCCGCCATGTCTTCATTTACACACTTCATACATACTAATACATCTATTTTCTATTCCCAAAGCCTAGTTTATAGCAGTGGACGAAGCAGAGAGACTGTGGCCGGCTCTGTAACTAGCACTGGAGGGAGAGATTACTATAGGGGAAAAGTGCAGAACAGGAAGCCCTGAATCCCTTAATGCAAGAGTTGCTGAAGAAACCTATCAAGTCACCCTACTAAAGGCATGTGGGCCCAAACAAGGTCGTTTTACGAACCTATAGTGCCCCAGAAAGTGACAATGAAGGAAGAGCATCCTTTCAAGGAATAACATAATATTATTTGTGCTCAGGGGTTTACATGAAATGCTATTTTTCCACAGAATGCACAAATTCTCCTTTCACAGATTTGTAATTCACAAATAACATTGCTTCTTTTGTCCTTGCCTTAGTTCAAACGATTTAAAAGGAGCTGCTGCGCAGAGGTTCTGAAGTTTAATTTCAGAGGACAAGGCAGGAAAAAAATCTGATGCTGCGTTTAATTCTGGGATGAGTGGATTTTTTCATTTCATGGCCGATAAGATCAGAGAACAGGTGAGGCTAGCTCTCGATCTTTTCCAGGCAAACACCAATCAATTCCCATTAATAGACCAGGGTGTAGGTACAATTTCACGACTGATGAGAGCGATATCCCTGGCCGAGAGGGTCGTCTGGCTGACCAAACTCTTCCAGCTAGTCCGTTTGCTGGATTAGTGGCCAATTTGGGGTCTGACTTTGGTGCTAAATAATGTGCGAGAAGCACCACTGATATCACACTTGATAGAAAAGCATTCACTTTCTATTAGATAAAAGCAGGGCATCATAATCATACTTTACAAGTTGCAGGCGCTAAAGGAGAGAACCAATGCAGAAGCAACATGACGTCTGAGGATAAGGAAGAGAAAAAAAATAAAATGGACGAGATGACAGAATGCCACTTAAAAATGAATGTCCTGTACATTTCATTTAAAACTATCAAGGTTCAATGTAATTAAAATAAATAATTTTACCCAACATTCGTGTGTGCTTTGTATTTTATGCTAATAAGAGTCTCATGTGGTTAGCTTTGCTACATGCTTCAGTGAACTCTGTTGAAATGAACTGAAAGTCAAACTGCTGCCTATGTAGGCAGTAGACAGTGAGGTAGCTTACCAGGTTATGCTATAGAAAATGGAACAAGAGAAAAGGATGTGTCTATTTTGGGCTATAGGAGCAAAACCCTCATTTATAAAACTCTTGTTTATCAGAACACACGCTTGCTATCGCAAACCGACACATCGGTGCAACGATAGATCCGTTGCAGGCAGCACCCGTTGGCATTGCTCTGTCAGGCCGCTGCTAGCCTCTGACTTCAACCCCTGCCTCTTCCTCCTCCATTAGCTCACTGAGGAGAGAGTTACAGAATCCTCCCCCACAATAGGCTTTGCTGCAAACCTGTCTCTTAGTGAGCTAAATGGCGAGCGAGATACCGTAAAGAGGAGAAAATATCAGGTAATTGATTAGAGGCGCAGGGACTGAGCCTTCATTTGTGAAAGTGCTGCCGGGTTCAGAATCCACATCCCGCTGCCTCTCCTTATTTCGTGGAGAATGGGAACTCATGAGCAATTGATACACTCCGTTAGCTCTTATCATGGTGAGAGTGATCGGATGTAGCCTGAGGGATACTTTATACAGTTTAACACTGGGACATAAAAAGGTAATGTTCTCTGTAAGGAGCTGGATTAACTGGTGAAGGCATTACACACTCCTGATATGTGCTGAGGAATGAAGAGGACAGAAAAAAAAACAACAAGAATCTGAGGTTGTCGGTTATGCCCAATGAGTTGAGCCCGGGTGCAATAAAGCAAATCTACAAGAAATGCTTTACTGTTTATTGAGTGCCATCTGGTGCATCAAAACAAGTGGGCAAATTAACTAAGACTAAAGATTTTGCGCATTCGTGCTAACAGCTGATATTTTACCTTCCTCTGAATCGAGTCCAAATCAAGCCTTTTAAGGATGAAAATACAGTCCATTTATTTTATAGCTGTGGCAATGTGTAGCAAGTTCAATTTTTATTTATTAATTTATTTACTTTGTTTGCGCTGACATGCACATTTTGGTAAAGACTTCTATTTAGAAAGAACACATTAAATTGATCAAAAGCAACAGTAAAGATATTTATAATGTTACAAAAAAAAAAAATTAAATTCTTTTTATTTATCAAGGAAAACATTAAAAATATTTTGAAAGGTAGCATATATATATATATATATATATATATATATATATATATATATATACATATATATATATATATATATATATATGTAGCAGAACTAAAGTGATTATAAAACGGCACTGTTACAACCAGGTTCGGCCACTTCTGCTTAATGAAAAGAAACCTGTGTGTTTGCAATAATGAGGAAGAAAACACTCGGCTCTAATAAAGAGCTGCTCTGGAGTTACTAATAGCCTTCCTGCTTCATAATGTGACACAATGACAATCAGTGACAGTCAGGACAGAGGGCAATTTCATCAGGACAGCAATCAATCGGATCCCTCTGCAGCAATTTGTACATTTCATTGAGATTTTGCATTAAACACTGAGGCCCCGTTTACACTAGTGCATTTTTGTTTTAAAATGCATAAGTTTTGCTACGGTTACACCTGTCGTTTACACAATGCCGGCGTTTTCGAATCTCGGAAACGGCGCAGACCCCGTTTTAGTTTGAAAACGCTGGGGTTGCATTTCAATGTAAACGGACCAAAATGGAGACTTTTGAAAACGATGGCGTGGCTGTCCACGTTCGCTCTGCATATCCTTGACGACCGTGTAAACAATAACATGGAGACTGAGCTGCAATCTTTGCTGGCTTTGTTGTCATTTTTTTTAGCAGCCACTGTGCAATTAAACTCTGCATTTTTTTTTAATACTGTTGCTGCCTCCATGTGCAAAAGGCAACTGTTTACACTTGTACGCGCATGCCCAGTGTGCATGAATGGTCATGTGACATGCATTTTCGGCCATGTAGTGTAGACAGAGATCGTTTACATTTAGGGCTGTGACTAACAATTATTTTGATAATCGATTAGTTGGCCGATTATTTCTTTGATTAATCGATTAGTCGGATGAAGTAGAAATATTTTCTTTTTTTTTTATTGACAAAACACACTATTTCACATCCTGCCCAATGCTGCCCTTCAAAGAAACGTGCCAACTAAATGCTATGAAAACTTATTGAATATATCTATATCTATGATATATGCAAAAGAGCTACAAAGCAAAAGAACAGTTTAAACTACATTAAAAATGAAGATAATAATAAAGAAAAACACGCTCAGTGTAAACAGATAAGAGGAATGTTCAGCAGGAACACACACATTCACTCTGAACACAGTAACCTCTTACTGTCATTTCTTTATCCTGTAAATGTAAGAAACATCTTACATTTATATTCAATTGCAAGCAGTTATCCCTTTACAGTTACCACTCTCATAAAATACTTGAATTACATGTAGACTTTTAAATCTAAATTTAATGTCCAACAACAGATATTTCAGCAAAATTAATGTTTTTGCGCTGAATATTATTTGTCTCCCTCTCTAATGCATCCCATCTGTTTGATGCGCATGCTCAGTAAAGTTCGTTCAGTAAAGTCAGGACGAGCCTTCATGCAAAATGGAAATACTCGCAGGAATTTGTAACACTTAGAGATAAGGATATAACCGTAAAATGAAAGTTTTGCGCTGAGGAAACATATCACACATTAAACAAACAGCACACGCATCTGTCAACGCACCTGACAGGGCAAGCCATGTTAACCATTACGCTAATGAAGCTTAAAATAAATAATTCTCATGTTTATGGCAGCTTGGATCACGCAGCCTACCTTTCCCGCAGCAGCTCACTCCATTTCCTCCACTATTTTTAGATGCATTTTGTCCATAGAAATACGTTTTTCGGTGCAGTAATTTTAACGCGACTGGAGGAAGTTTTCCGTGCACGGTGGGCAGACGAATCGATAATGCCATTCGTTGTCAATGATTTTCATTTTTTTTTTTTTATCGATTCTGTCGATTAGTTGTTGCAGCCATACTTACATTTAAGAAAACTCATTTTTAAACTATTTTAAAAGAAGTAGTTTATCTAACTCATAAGCTTCTGACGCCATGTGTGAGGAACAACTACTGAAAGCTGAAAATGAAAGGCTTAAAATAAATTGGAATATAGTATTATATGGACTAGGCCTACTTTTATTATGCCTTTTGATCTGCCATTATGATGTGTGGATCTGTCACAAAGACCTTTCAAAAATTTGTTTCACAGAAAGAACAAAAAAAACAACAGGTATGGGTTTGAAACAACATGATAAGAATAAAAAAAGCCAGAATTTTCATATTTGGATGAGCTATCCCTTTAAACTGTTCACATTATCACTGCCGTAACCCATCAGAGCCCAGGGTCATGCTGGAGGACATCAAACTGGGATTCTACCTTCTCAGTGAATTCCCATTTATGTGGTTTGATAACGGCGAGTTTAAATTTAATGTTGTTGAATGGAGCGAGTAGATTCTTCTTCTAAAAGATAAAAGTGGATGACAAAAAGCTTTTTATGACATTCAAGGAAAGGGAAAAAGGCAGTGTTTGCTCTTTTACTTCTGCTACATTTGGTCTAAATGAAAGCCATATGCTCGGCACTCTCAAAACAAAATTCTCTCATAACACAACTGAAAACACCTTGTAAAAACAACAGTCCAAAACAGGAAATTAGCAACACTTAGCTCTGCCGCCAAAACATATTCTATACCACTGGCTTAATATCTGCAAACTGGGCCGTCTTTGTCCAGATTGTAGTACGAGATCTTGTGTGATTTGTGTTGCTTGCTACAAGGACCCTAAACCCCCAAAGCAGCAAAGAATCCAGGTTGAACTGGAAAGGTCACATGCATTTAGGTGACACATCACTCAACCCCTCCACCTGCCTCCCTCAACAAATGGCCTCCAATCCTGCTCCTCTATGCAAATGACTCCCAGCTTGAATTATTCAAAAATGAACATTTACATAATGTTCAGTCGTAAACTAGAGAAGAACATCAATGAATTTACTGCATGGTTGGGTACTGCTCATGCTTACAAATACCCAGGCAGGAAATAAAGCACAGATTAATTGAATTGAAGGAAGATTGGAGGATATTTTTCATTTGTCACAATGATAGAATAATTACTAGTCTAATCTTCAAAGGAAGCAAATGTTATGGGAAGGGGAAAAACCAAATGATGCATTCATTATCAGTGAATGATAATATTGTGTGTAATTCTTCTGCTGTGAATGCGTCAATATCAGACCCATACGATTAATTCTTTGCTGATGTGAGTTGGATCAATATTGATTATCGGCATAAACATTAAATTAATTACATATGGTTCAGCATATAGTGAGACCCTTCACTTGAGACCCTAGTCTCATAAATTACTAAGATCAGTAAAGGCAAACATACAAAAACCAAGTTTCAAAGTGATAGCAATACATTTCTGATACTGAATAATAAAACGATAATGGCCAAGGTATTATATTATATTAATGCTCTATTAAATTAACACTTATATTTACATGTATATTTCCACTAAACTAAAGTAATAACTAATTCACGAAAGTGAAATGAATAAGCCTCAGGCTGAAGGAAATGCACATTCACGTCTGTACAGTAGAGGGCGCAGTTCAAATAAACAAGACTTTCAGCTGTGCTGCCATTCTTCTATACAAAAGAATAGCATTGAGGAGAAGTAAATGAGTAAACGTATGCTCACATTTAGTCTAGAACTACTCTAGAATAACCATCATGTTTACACAGCGCACACTCTGCACTCCCGATTTCTCTCAACATGGGGGACAAGAGAGCTGTCAGCCAATAAATGGGAAAACAAAGTAACTTGCGTTAAAAAAGTAACTCGGATATTTTGTTGTAAATAAAAAGAAATGTGTTACTTTACTAGTTACTTGAAAAAAGTAATCTAATTACGTAACTTGTGTTACTTGTAATGCGTTACCTCCAACACTGTATATAAAAGCAGGGCTCGCAAAATCGCTAGCCTGACGTCCCGGGGCTAATGTGTTTTCCCAGTCGAGCTACCAACATATCTTTATGTCTTATATCTTTATATCTTTCAACCGCCCTATCTTTAAATAGTGAAATAAAGTTCCTTTCTTGATTTGCGCTGTTCACTGTCTTGACTTGCTATTTGAAGGAAAAATAAGTTTTTGATCATGCTGATTTGCCCACAGAGAAGTTTAGCTGATGCACGTTACTTTGCGTGTGTGTGTGTGTGTGTTACTGATAAGCAGTTCACGGTTCTATCCACCGATTGGGCGGGCCAAGTAAGTATTACTTGGCAAGTCATAACATTCCAATTAATTGCGGATGGATGAGACATAAATCATTAATGTGTTTTATAAAGACACAGAGCTTCATGGTAAAACGTAACGAACGTGCATTACATTTTTACTTTCATTTTCAACTCTTCAGGGAAAACCAATCAAGAAAAACATATGCCTAGACCACCACCTAGTGGTCATTATATAAAAGACAGCTATGTAAGTGTGTTAAACACTGTGTCCTATATGATGGTAAATTAATAAAGCCTATATTTAGCATTAGCTTAGGTACATATTTAGTAGGGGTGGGAGGAAAAAAAAAAAAAAAAAAACATGCTTTGATGCATTGCGATTCTCTCTTCAATGATTCTGGATTCTGAGCTTATTTTTAACCGGAGTTATGATATGGTGTGTGTCCACCGGCGCGGAGCAGAGCGAGCGTTTTCAATTCATTCATATGGAAGTTGAGCTTCACTCTCGCGAGCCTGAAGATGCTCAACTTCCATAGGAATGAACTGAATACACTCGCTCTGCGCCAGTGGACACGCACTGTCAGAAACAACCGTATTCTGCCTGTTTCCATTTCCTCTCATACACACACCACTCGAACCTTCTGTAAAATAATCTTTCATACAGTTCAGAAAAGCTAGAGCAAATTACATGCGTGCCCATTGCGCGGACATTCGCGTGGTTCATCATTGCACAGGATTTGCGCTGTGAGAGAAACAAGCTTGCCGCTTGCGTTCTCGCCCGCCGGTAGGCCTATTTTTCTTAAAAATGCTCTACGAGGGCATCATTTATGTTGTTTGGAGTGCTGTGGGCTTATATTTTATAAATATGAAACTCACTGACAGAAGGCTGCTTTCAATTTCTACGTGCGCTTTGTGAAGGGCACGCGCTCAAGTGGCTGTGTGCGACTCCATTTAAGTGTTTAAATGTAGCTTACTTGCATCTTAAAATGCTTTTATGACGCGAAATTAATATAAACACAGTCAGTTATATGTCTTAAGGGATTAAACAGACAGGACAAAAACATCTTATATTTCAAAAGAGATCTGGGCATTATTGTGAATGCAGCTTATTCTTCCGCTGTCTATGATGACATCAGTAATAATCATATCAATAAACAATCGTAAAGCTGAGAAAGAGAAAAATCCCTCATAGCTTTTGAATGGAAAACGTTCAGATAATCTTAAATACTGAAAGCACTCTTTGTTTATTGCTTGTAATGTTTCGTTGTTCCTCTTTATTATTTATTAGACTACTTGCTTTTATGTTTTGAAGTTGTTTATAGGAAAGGAAAAATCTTAACATACAATTTTATTAATTATTTTTTTAAAATAGTAATTATTTAAAAAGTATTTATAATTATATAGACTATGTATTAAAAAAAAAAAAAAAAAAAAAAAAAAAAAAAGGTTTTGAAACTAATTAATTAATAAGAAAAAAAGTTGATCAAGAATCATTTGAATCGGATCGTAACTCCCAGAATCGGAATCAGATGGGATCGTGAGGTGCCTAAAGATTCCCACCCCTAATATTTAGTGTCTTGTGTGTGTGTGTGTGTGTGTGTGTGTGTGTATGTGTGTGTGTTCAGGAAGTTGCAGTGGCAGAAACAGTGACAATTTAAGATTGTGTTTAGACTATTAAGGAAATGTAACTTTGCCAAAGATGAACTTTTTACTTTTACTGTGTATGAAAATGTTAAGAAGCCCATGGATTTACACCGGTATTTCACTTCTACTTAGCCAAAAAAAAAAAGACCAAAAAATTCATAGAAATGTCAGTTAAGTTAGACCCAAATGGATATTTGTGTTTTTGTTTGTGTTTTTGATTGATATTTCAATTCTTGTCCAATTTACTACATAAAAAATATGTATTTTTTTTTATTCGGGCTAGTTAAATAATTTTCGGGCTACCAAAATCTCAAGAGTGCCTGCCTGAAGGGCTACCAGGGATTTTGAAATTTTGCAAGCCCTGAAAAGCAATGCCAAAATAAGACATATCGGTTGAGTATTACGGTTATAAATAAATAAATAAATAAAAACAGTTATACAAAAGCGTAGCTTCTCGACAGTATACCGCAAGTATCAGACATTCTTATTATTAATACTTTGCTTTTGGTACGCTAAATGACATCAGTGCTTTCCCTCCTGAGTATTGTCAACATGTCTGCCTTAACCTAACATCACCAGAATCAACAAAGGTTGCTATGATGGCAAAAAAAAAAAAAAAAAAAGAAGATTGCTTATTGAAATTTTTGTAGTGGAAAATTCAACAGCCGGCTCTAAATTTGCTTCTATCATTCCCAATGGCTCCTTCTCTCCCTGTCCAAAAAAAATTGTGCATGCAGCAGTTTTTCTTCAAGTATAGGCTGAGGACATCAGTTCTACCAGCAGCCAGTTTCAGCACACATTGATTTAATCTTAGTGTTTCAGAGGAACTCTGGAGGTCAAATGCAAGTCATTTAAAAACTCGCCTATGTAACGTGATGTAATATTTGTTTAACGGAGGAACACGCTACAGCCCATTAATGTGATTTCTGCACACTAGTGCTTTCCAGATCTATTCATACACAGTTGTTTTCCTTCAGGCTTCACTGTTATGTATTTCACACAAACTCAAATGGCTCTTCTCTATTCACTATGGATGGTAAACCAGTAGGTTACAATATTCATTAGCACATTCAGTCTCTAAAATTCATAAATGTTTTGGCTTGCAGTTTCAAGAGACTCTTTAAAAGCTCATATTTGACTTGCATAGAGTCGTTTAGCGGTAAATATACAACGACTCTAATCTCCACCAAAGCACACCAGAACCTTCCTGTTTAAACCGTTTCATATAAACAAACCTGGCTCATAAAAAAACACTTCACTCAGTGCTAATAAACAAAAGGAATGTTCACCCGACTATATAAAAGATTTACCAAAATTATGCAAATGGACAACAATAAGCAGAATTCCCTTCGGTGTGGAAGCGTTGCATATTTAGGCAGCATTATTGAAGGCTGCATTCAAACACACAACTTCGAACCGTTTCACGCTGTATCCTTAAGCGAATTTACTTCATTAATCATGCCAGTATGATCTCATTTCTTCTGCTGCCCTGGCTGTAAAACATATTGTTAATCTGGAAGGCATCCAATGTTGCAATCAATACATCAACCTAGATTTATTAATGATAAATCAATACTTGTAATATTTTCTTATTCTAATGTATTCGGTTGGCTACGATCCAAAGCTGGGGTGATGGAAATATGCAGATGAAGCAATGCCGGTAGAAATATTTTGTGGACCTATAATATGGAGCAATATGAGTCTAAATATGCGGTTAGAAAGCTTATTCACCCCAAAAACTGGAAATTAAGCAGAGAGACACTTTGGAGGAATGCCTTTCCCTTTTAAAATGAAAAAGTTAAAAGATCCTAGCACTCTTGAAATGCTGGCCTTATTCAATAATGTATCCTTTAATAATCTGCTGTCTTACCACAGCAACTAGAGCATCTATAACAAGTTCACTTCAAGGGGAATAAGCTTGTATAAAAAATGAACGAGAGGAAGAATAAAAAAAAAAGTTACCCGAAAAAGATTTCACCGCTTCAGCATAATTGCTGATCTTCACGATACTGTGATGAAGAAAACGGCATTCCCAAATGACTGGTCTAAGAGCAGAAATAAGGGAGAAAAAACTAATTAACTGCATCCTGCTCAGGAGACCATCAGCACAGCTACCTGCTGCCCCCTCCTGGATGAAAATACATCAACGCTTGAAGTGAAATGGGTCACATATATATACACACGCATGCACACATTTGTAATTCCTTTTACTGCCATTTCCCCTCATTCAGCACAACCTGCAGTTTTGCTAGCTCTCCTCCAACTCTACCTTGTCAGGACAGCATCCAGAGGAAGTAAGCTGATTTTCTGTTAAAATGTTTTGTTTATTTCTCATATATGCACTAAACACGGAATTTTAAATAATATGCAACCCAGTTTACTTAAAGTTCCCCTCTGGTGAAAATCAAGTTTTTAATGTTGTTTATATATCTATGTGCTGTTTTTAACATGCTTTAAGATGTGCAAATTCATAAGACAAAATCAACTGCAGTAAACCGAAGACAGTCTCAAACCCGCGGTTTGAAATCGCTGGTTTTTCTGACGTCACAAACTACCTTGTAACCAATCACGTCAACGTGCCGGCGAGCATTAGCATATCATTAACTGACCACAGGAGTCTCAGAAGAAGGTTATCCCTTTATATTTTTCTGTTGATATGAAAAATCGGGTGGATTTAGCAATATGGCGGGTGTATGATGCATATTACGATGTTATGATGAACAATATGCCCTTCTCCACTGACGTTCTGAGTTGTTCAAAGTGTTTGTAAGGATACTGATTGTTAGAAGGCAGCTGTTTGACTCGCGAATGTGAACATGGTTTGTGTAACATTGGCAACACATTATCTGTTTAATAATGTAGTCAAGCAAAAGGCTAATCATATTAATTACCGTTATGTGTCCGACGTTGTAAAAGGTGATACCTTTGTGCAGCGTTTACCTCAGTAAGTCGACTGAGTCGATCTCGTCTGAGCTTGTGCAAGTGAGTGGAGGCGGAGTTAATTAGCATATTCATACATCCGTGTATATTAAATGAGGCAAGGGTGTAGAGTTACATGTAATCTATTTTAAGGCATTTAGAATTTTTTTTTTTCACAGAAAAAAAAAAAGTTTAAATATGTAATTTTGGTGATCAAAGATGAGTTTTAAGTGATAAAATTATTAAAGTAAGTGTTACTTTAAGTAGTGTGATGACAGTACCGTTCAAAAGTTTGAGATTGGTCAGATTTTTTTTAAAGAATGTTTTTAAATATTTTTAAAGAAGCAATTTATTTGATCAAAAACAGTAAAAACAGTAATATTGTGAAAAATAACAATAAAAAAAACAATTTTATTGTATTTAAATATATTTTAAAATGTAATTTATACATGCATCATTATTTTCAGCATCATAACTCCAGTCTTCAGTGTCACATGATCCTTCAGAAATCATTCTAATATGATGATTTGCTGCTCTAAAAACATTTATGATTAGTATTAGTGTTGAAAGCAGTTGTGCTGCTTAATATTTGGTGAAATGCAACAAACAGCATTTATTGAAACAGACTTTTACTTTCACTTTTGATTTATTGAATTATCCTTGTTAAAATTATTATTAATAATAATAAAAATAAAACAATCATACTGACCCCAAACTTTTAACTGGTAGTGTATTTTCGAAAGAAACCAGAATTAAGCCAGAGAGATTGTGAGTTTCCTTAAAACAATGGCTAAATACTGTAGTAGCTATTTGGCTACAGGAGAACATTTCCCAGTCAACACAGCCTTAGTAATGTCAGCGGAAAAGTAAAGTCATTTCAGAAGTAAAAGTTATATTATACTACATTATATTTTGATTTAAAATGACCAAGACAAACCATTTTTTGTTTTGGAATAAAATGAATCATTCATAATATAAACAGGAAGCTGCATAGTAAATAAGGAGTTAATGTTACTTAAAGTCAATTCGGCTTTATTTATATAGCACTTTATGGAATACAGATTGTTTCAGCTTTTCAGCAGCTTTTCAGGGATAAACAACTTTAAATAATGAGGACACTTGACTGAAGGAATTAATCACTACACAGAGGGCAGTATGTTTTTTGTTTTGTTTTGTTTTTTAATACTATTTATAACACAACTGACTGTTGATAAACAACAAGCCCCCATATAAATTATGTATTGAGTTCTGAGGTTGTGTAATTTCAAGTTTCGGAAACTTTAGACACAAACACACGCCCCCTTCACCATCCAAAGCAATACTGATGGACCTGTCACGCTACACAGCAGCGGATGAAAGAGGATATTTGGTCATTCAATGCAACATCATGCATGGAAGGAGACCAATTAAACTTCAGGAACACAACATGTTGCCTACTATTCACAAAAACAGCCTGTGTGACCTGCCTGCATATCAGGAATAATAGCTTTATTTTTTAAAGCGCATTCAGTGTTGTGCAAACAAATCACAGACCAATTAATTGTTCAATATTTGGTCAATTTAAGATTATCAGCACTGGCTGCTTCTTGTGAATAGTAGGAAACATGTTGTGTTCCTGGAGTTTAATTTGGTCGAAGTGTTAGTGTGTCTGTTCCAAAATCTGCTGAAAACCTTGTCAATAAATAATAATAGGTCTTTGTTTTTTTAAATGTCACTTTGCATAAATATGTCATAGTTAAATTTGGTGCATGTCTCCGTTGTCATCATTACAATCTATTATGAGTTAAATATATTATCACCATTATATCAGCCACTAATGCCCAGCTCCCAAGACAATGCTAAATTAAAGTGTTAGTTCACCCAAAAATGAAAATTATTCATCTTTAGAACACAAATTAAGATATTTTTGATGAAATCCAATAGCTCAGTGAGTAGGGCTGTTGTGATAACTGCACAATTGACAAGCCAACCGCAGAGGACTGCAAAAACCGCAGCAACCGCAATATTTGCATGTTTTTTTTTTTTTTTTAAAGGTTATTTTTTGAAAGCCTTCTCATTTTACACTTGCATTCATGCGTACTAAATATTAAATGAGTTAATAATGATAGCATAATCTGTACCATGGTAATTTGTACAGAGGCTCTGTAGATTTGCACTAAACAAGCCTAAACAGACAGTGAATCTGAGAGAGACTGACTGAGCACGTGCGATTACCTGCGTCTGACCTTCAGGCCGAGACATATATTCGTGAAAAAAGGTTGTCGTGTCCAAGGATAGAAATCTCTCCCTTAGCATCGACGCATTACTGGTCAGCTGAGCCTTATAAAGTGGCGCTCAAAGTTAAAATGATTTCAACAGCTTGTTTCATTACATCTCTCTTTAAATGAATCAGCGTTTTTGAACGTGCAGTTGAATGAACGGTTTAAAGACAGCCCGTCTGGAACACGCATAGATGAGTAGTTGTAGTTCTGCTTATTTATACTCGTGAAATATCTGCAGAAAGTCTCTTGTTTATTCAGATTCGAGGATCGGAACTAACTATTATACATATAACAATAGCCCTACGATCTTACTGTCAGGTTTATGTTCTGTTATGTAGACCCTTATTTTGACATTCTCTTCTATTACTTCCTGTTTCAACGCTCTATTTAGTTTCGTTATTGAATATGACCACGTAACACAGATTTCATGTATGTATGTATGTATTCCGTTAGTTACAAATGACTTCATAAAAAAAGTATTCAGTAACGTAATCCAAGTACCACAATATGAAAGTAATGTAATCTGATTACTTTTGGATTACTTCAAGGTCAAATGTATAAAAAGAAAGAAAGAAAGAAAAAAATTGGGGGGGGGGGGCGTCAACTTTACTGTAAATAAATTTGCATTTTTAAATTTAATTTTAATTATTTCTTCTCAATTTCTGCAAGTTTTTAAATTGTACATGTTCCATACTTTTGAATGGGTCTCAACAATAAAAATATTTTACAAATCTGATAAATTATCTATTGCAATATTATTATTGTTGTTGTTGTTTAGAGCTTAAAAATATAAAAGTCACATCAGATCATAACCAAACTGAACAAGCTCGGATAACACATTTCTGTTTATGTTTGTTCTGCTTTATTTTTAATGTTTAGCATTTTGGTTACTTTTAAAACCTATTAAAACTAAGAAATCATGTCTCAATTCCACAACTTGGGAACACACAGACCTGAATATATAATATGCAAAGGCCTATTCAGACATCTAGTGGCTACAGTATGGTATTACAGATTATTTTTTAGTCCTTTGATAAAGAAAGTGTTTTCGTAGCTGAGGCAGAGTTTGCACTGTACAACCATGTCGTTTGCATTTTCTTCTTTGAAAACAAAATAGCAGTGAAATTTCTACGAATTGAAAGCATTTTTCCCCGCGGGAAGCATCATTTCAACTAGCAGCAGTGATTCAATCTGTGTCTGATGAGATTGTAGACGGGTGTTATTTGCGCATGCACCAGCGGGTGGCTCACGTGAGTCATCACTGGCAACAGAACCAGGAAATAATGTATAATCAAGCAGCGCTTAATGTGTGTTATTAAGGCAAAATAATGATTTATTTAGTTTTAAATGAAACAATTGTAATCCTGATAGTATCCCCCCTTTTTTCAAAATGTAACTGTAATCTGATTACTACGATTTTTGATCTGTAACGAATTACAGTTACTAGATTTTTGTATCCTGATTACGTAACGCCGTTACATGTATTCCATATATATATGGCGTTAAAACCGCATATCGCGCTATCGAGTCACTCAAAAATACCGCAAGGGAATTTCCTTAACGAATTTCCTTAACCGCGACAGCCCTATCAGTGAGGCCTCCATTGACAGCAAGACAATTAACCCTTTCAACGCTCAGAAAGCTACTAAAACATATTTAAAACAGTTCATGTGACTACAGTGGTTCAACCTTAATGTTATAAAGTGACGAGAATACTTTTTGTGTGCCAAAAAAACAAAATAACGACTTTATTCAACAATATCTAGTGATGGGCGATTTCAAAACACTGCTTCATGAAGCTTCGAAGCTTTACGAATCTTTTGTTTCAAATCAGTTGTTCGGAGCACCAAAGTCACATGATTTCAGTAAACGATTTTTGTGTTTATTTTTCAATAAACACAAAAAGTATTGTCATCGCTTCATAACATTAAGGTTGAACCACTGTAGTCACATGAACTGTTTTAAATATGTCTTTAGTAGCTTTCTGGGCATTGAAAAAGGAAATGATCTTGCTGGCAATGGAGGCCTCACTGAGCCATCAGATTTTATCAAAAATATCTTAATTTGTGTTCTGAAGATTAACGAAGGTCTTACGGGTGTAGAACGACATGAGGGTGAGTACTTAATGACAGAATTGTTGGGTGAACTAACCCTTTAATATCAGTTTAGCACATACATGTATTTCGCTTTATCAGTTCAGTGCATTTAGTTCATTAAAAAAATTTGTCACCATCAAAATGTCACCACTTATGAAAAATTATCTAGCATTAACCGTTTCTTTATTTTACCACCAGCTAGGCTACATCTGTGTACATTCCAACACACGCTGAAATGATTCATAAAAACAAATTGTTTTAAACCATGAGAGGAACTGCAGCAGGAAAAAATAAAATAAAAAATCCCCATTTGGAACCCATTGCCGACTGACTTCCCAGGAGACTGCAGGAGTGGAATGAGTTGCCACAGTCATGCTGCACTGCTGCAGTGCTCTCTACAACTTTTCTCTAATAAAAGCAGAGGCGGAGAAACCCACCGAGGGCCCCCGGCTCCACCGCCACCGCTGGGAAACTAATGCTCCATTCTCATCTACGCCACTGATGGAGCTCAGGTGCACGGCATCAGCCGAAACGTACACAAGCCCCATTCCTTTATATTGACAGCAATTCCGCAATCGCATGATCTAAATTAGTATTGTATAGCCCATATATATAGTCCTCCGCAAGTAGCGCCTTGAGATGGAAGGTAGGGACTAGCGGTTTCGGCGCCGTAGACTATAAATGGGGTTGAGTTGTAAGTCAACTTGTAGCCGTTCAGACGGGGCTTGTTGGTCGTTGACTGAAGCTGAATGCCAGACAAGATTGGAAAATGCTTTACTTGGCTTCGGCCACCCATTCCCGTTCCTGCCGGACTGATTGCGAAACGCGAAAAAGGCATTGTCTGAAAATGTCTTTCTGACTGTGGTGCTGGTGATTGTCGCTCGAGCCCAATTCCAGCACTGGGGGTATATTGATTTTGGCTGTATTGCCTGATGCAATGCAATACAGTTTTCAAAAGTGTGCCTCGATTCCAATTTTAGGGCTTGGACCGCTGCTTATATGGGCTATGTTTTACACTGCAGCTGGCGGGCCCGTCTCATCTCGGTAGAGACAGATGGTTCTCGCTCTTCTCTGATTGTCTGCTGTGGCCCACCATCAGTCAGGCGCTCGCCCCCACCACCCACCGCCGAAAGTCCACTCTCCATCAGATGAAAGAGTTAAAGGGGAAGGAAGTGTCTGGCAAATAGAAAATCCTTCCATTTCACTGGAGGGTAGAATTCATTACCCTCCTGTCCATGCTCATTTGCAGAGGAATAAAATAATGGGTGTGGAGAAACAGGGCACAGCAGCATGGATTAAGCTGTTCATCACAACGCTCCGCACCTGCTGATGCAACCGAGAGTGATGTTGCATATCATTTTAAAAATGGACTTTTGCCTGACATTGTTTGGAGACCACCTATTTGTAAAGGTCTGAGACGGAAGCCGTGGGAATTTCTGATTCGGCGGAGAGCGACTAGCTTGAGAGATGTAATTATGTGAAGTTCACTAACATCCCGGGGGTGGCGTTGTTAATCAGTAAGCGAGAAAAAAAAAAAACACACAAAAAGACCTTTTCTCGAGGCTAGCACTGCTGAATAGTGTAAGACAATAAACGGGTTTTGCGGTTGAAGATGCATTTACTTCTGTTCACCCAACAAAACAACTTCTCAGAGTGAGGATGAACGCTCGGTTTGGCAGTCTCATCCTCAGGGATTTTTCCACCTGAAGAGAAGCTAAATGGATTGCAACATGTGCCCTTTTGAGGGGCTGCCACAAAAGGCAGCGCTCTACATGCGAAAACAGCAACTACATGTTACGTAAATGACCATAATCACTAGTGCTTATAGTCATGCTTCGCATTTGCAGAGTGGCTTCACCGAGAAAGTGAACCCCTAGGGAAGAAGGAAAATCTCCACTATCGTCTTGAGCTATATTGTATCACACAAGTGTCTGGTTTTTGGCAGAGTTGTTTAACTGCAGATAGCACACAGTCTCTGTTTAGTTGACATTTAGTTGCTAGCCTAGGCTATAGACCCTGCCATTATCTGCAACACAGCTAGCTGATGGCAGAGTAATTGAAAAAGTGGTTACTTTCGAGAAGAGACGTGTGCTGGCACTTAAACGAGAGGGCGGATACCGGAGCCGGAACGATTGCTGGCCGCTTGTGAACCTTGATCCTGAGCATTACACTAGGTAACAAGCAAAGCACTAAGAAGTTTGTACACTGCCAAGACCAGATATTTAGGCATTGTGTTGCGTTAATGAAATTGGAGGCCTGCGGTAAATCGATTCATTCCAGACCTTTAAGGGGCAGTTCACCCAAAAATGAAAACTCTCATCATTTACTCACCCTCAGATCATTCCAAACCTGCAAGACATTTTTTTTTCCTGCAGTGAAACACAGAAGATGTTGCTTTGAAAAATGCCTGCTTTTTTTTTTTCTTATCATACACTAAAAGTCAATGTCCAGTGTCATTTTGGCCCACACTAACATTCATTGTATGGGCAAAAACAGCTGAAACACTCCTTAAAATATCTTCTTTTCCGTTCCACAGAACAAAAGTCATTCAGGAATTACATAAATGAATTTTAATTTTGGGGTCAACTGTCCCTTTAATGTAATTACATGATTAGCGCCACATTTTAGGCATTCCAAAATGGCAGTTTAAGATGGACACTAGGAACAAGCGGAGCTCCGTGGGGGTGGTTTTGAGGCCCAGGTTAATTGGCTCCCTGTTTCGAGTGGTCATTCCAATGATCGTGATCTCTTATTGATGGTTCGCACTTGGCTCAGGGGGGCCTTTTGTTCGCAACAATCTCAGCCACATAGATCCCGCACATTAATCTTTGTGTTCTTTTCGCCTCCAGACAACAATAGAGAGTAAGAAAAGTGTTGTTATGGGCGCTTCACTAGCTTTATTTTCACTCTCCTCCAGTATTACGGTGTGTGTGTCGCGCGGTGGCCAGGCGTAATGGAATGCGTTGCATGCCTGGTGAGAAATTACCGCTCTGAGCCTGACCACGCCGGCAGCTCTCTCTGCCTCAAAGAGCCACTGGCCAGAGGTTTTCATTAAGCAATGCTTCAGATCTTCTATTCCTCATGATATTTCTGACATTTTACCACCATTTCTCTTCTCTTATTACCCAAAGGAAAACGGAAGAGGAAAAAAAAAAACGAGGTAGGGGTTATTAGGTGCTCCCTTTTTCCTCTGCTTCGTACAAGTACAACCAGGACCTGTGTTTGCATAAAACCTTATCAAATACGGCTGTCTTCTGTTTGATTCCTCTATTAGCACTGGGTATGGCTCAGATCAGACAGCGCTGGCCCACATGACCCAGTCAACATGCATGGAGAATGAATGAATTTTACTGACTAGAGCTGAATACAGGCATTTAGAGTAAATCAATACATAATTTCACAGACAGAATGCGATGAGATTAGGTTTATTATCTTTGTAATGAGCAATTTGGGGCTGAGTAAAACATTTTGGTGTGGTTCATATTGAATGCAGCAGAGATGGCAATACAGCTCACCATGCAATATTCATCTGAAGCATTTGTGGGAAGACGTACAAATTCACAAAAGAGGTCCTGAATTAAATATGCATTGTGAAGAGGAAAACAGCAACTAAACATCTTGGCAGTATCAAGGGTTCTAATTACGCAGGGGATCTCACGCTACAACGTAATGGAAATATTAGCGAACCAATTTAAGTATTATGAATGGTGGCATCAATATTCTCAGTTTAATTATTTTTGGCTTTTTCCAAAAAGTTGAATATAGCATGTCAAATCATTCAGTCTTTTATTATTATCATTAAATGCATAAATCTTAAGCTTAATCAGCCTTGACCAATAATATTAATTAGGTGATATATAATTTGCCCATAGTCAAACTGTAACTGTAATCAATAACCATTTTTCTTAAAAGCAGTGGGCTCTAGTCTAATTATTAGGGGTGTAAATATTTGTTCTGAGAAACAATTGGATCAAATCCAGTCCAATGCGATTATTTTAGAATGAACCATACAATCAAAATGTTTCAAAATGTACAATTTGTACAAAGAATTAATGTACATTTATTATTGATTTAATATTTTAAAAAAGGATATCATCATCTTGGTTAACTAACACAAGCAGATGTTAAAGGGTTAGTTCACCCAAAAATGAAATTTATCCCATGATTTACTCACCCTAAAGCCATCCTAGGTGTATATGACTATCTTCTTTCAGACGAACACAATCTGAGATATATTTAAAAATATCCTTGCTCTTCCAAGCTTTATAATGGCAGTGAATGGGGGACCAGATTTTGAAGCAAAAAAAAGTGCATTCATCCATCGTAAAAGTACTCCACACAGCTCCGGGGGGTTAATAAAGGCCTTCTGAAGTGAAGCGAAAAAACAAAATCCATATTGGAAACTTTATTTACTATATTAACTAGTACGTATCGATTTGCTGTGGAAGAGTAACACCTGACCCGACGCATGACGTAATGACGACCGCAGAAGCGTAGAGGATCAGAGCAAAACAAAACACCGGTCACGAATTACAAGTCTAAAATGAAAAATTTTAAAGAGAATTGTCGGAGGATTTCGATATAAGAGAAGAGGAGCTTGAGTTTGTTGCACCGCCCTATTTGTTAAAATCGCGAGAGGCGTCTAAGCTTACACTACTCCTACATCCTACGTCATACATTGCATCAGGGGTTACTCTTGTGGCGCAAGTCTATTTGCACAGTATGTGTATGGTCGTCTGCCGGAAGCTAGTTATTTTAGATGAAGTTTAAATATGGATATTTTTCTTACAAAAACCCATTGCTTTGCTTCAGAAGGCCTTTATTTTGAAGCCACTTTTTTTGGCTTCAAAATCGGGCCCCTTGTTTACTGCCATTATATAGCTTAAAAGAGCCAAGATTTTTTTAAATACATCTCATATTGTATTTGTCTAAAAGAAGATAGTCATATACACCTTGGATGGCTTGAGGGTGAGTAAATTATGGGATAATTTTTATTTTTGGGTGAACTATCCATTTTAAATAGATGTTTAATATGCAATAGATTTGAATTTAATCAGGAAAAAAAATTACAATTAAAAAATGAAGGCTGCCATGTATAGGGGAATAATGCCCACCTTCAAAACAAGCAAATAACAATTAAATATTAATTGCAAACATAAGCATTTTCAATATTCCAATAAAAGCAAATTGAAGAAGAAAATAACAAAACTTACAAATTGATGCAATACATGATGTCTCTCTCAGGCCTCTAAAACACATTGGGTATTACTAACATCATCAAAATTGTTTATTAAATTAACAAATTTGTACACCCCTGTTTTCAGATGCATGCATCTGCTTAAACAATGACCAGTGCAACCATTTGCAAACATTCTTGGTCATTTTACACAGTCAGCTAGAGTTGTCAAAAGTACTGACTTTTGAAAGCATTTTGAAAGAGTTTGAAAGCAGGCGTCTATCAGCGGACTGGTCCACGATAGACGCCTGCTTGCAAATGCTTCCATGTGTATCTGTGTAAGCGCTTGGTGAAGAATGTCACTGGTGACTATTTAGAACATTTTTGAAGCGTTGATCATTGAAGCCAATCACAGATATTTCTGATGAGCCGTGAACACAATGGCCAATCAGAGGTGTTTACGAATCAGCTCAACAGTGCTCAAAGCGTCACATTTTTAAAATGTCAGTACAGACGTGGTACCAAAGTCGGTACTTTTGACAACTCTACAGTCAGCTACAATTTCTTCCATCACATTGCAAATCAAGTAAAATTAAACTATAATTTAATAATAATTAATAATTAATGTAATTAAAATAGTAAAAAAAAAAAAAAAAGTAGGTGGGAAGTTGAGAACAAAGAAATTTTTTAGAAATTTCTAAAAGTGGTTATAATGGATGCTAAACCCCTGATTTCAAGTAAAGCTACTAAATAGCAAAGCACTGATACTCCAGGAAGGTAAGGTCAAAACCACCACAGACACACTCTGCTGCTGAAAATAACTGGTGTGAAAGGTATGATCATTCCAGAGGTTGGTATGTGATGTGAATTTGTCTGAACCTCATGTCTCACTTTCAGAGGGGAGTGAGCTGAATAGCGTGTGCCCGCAGCTCGGGTTGGAGCCGAGGACCTGCCTCAGACGAGAGTTCCTCTCACAGGCCTCTTGCGCAGAGTTGCAGCTCCTGCATTATGTATAGATGAAGTGGATTTATGGCCTAAATGTGCATTTGTGGGTGTAAATGGAGGATAGCGCAGGCTAAAAGCAGCCAAAGAGCAGAGCACATCGAGAGCACATTTTATTCGAACTAGAGCAAGTTCACACTGACACGGTCACAAGTAAATCATTTCTACTTATCTAATTACTGAGATTATCTGTTCAAAAACTTAGCTTCACATGCAATCGCTCTCATTAATGTATTCAAATAAATGTACTGATACTGTGCTAATTTATAAAATCAGAAATCTTCATTAATCTTCATTAAAATCTTCATTAATCGTAGGTAAATGTAGAGTGCATTTGCTTTACAGTAAATTTAAACTCCCATAACTTTTTTACACTTTAATTTTTTGAAGAGCTTTATCTTCATCAGTAATCTGCTGAGTGTCTTCATTAAAAAGAGGCCAACCTGTATACCAAAGCATTCATGAATTACAACCATTAAAGTTTGGAAAGTGCATTTTCACTATGCTCAAAAAAGGGGGGTGACAGTTAAGGAGTTAGATTTAATAAATTAAAAAATAAACTGACAGGATTAAAAAGAAAAGAAAAGAAGCAAACACACTAGTCAATGTTTAAAAAAGCAGACTGACACTAAACAAGCCACATGCAGTCCAACAAAAAATAGCCTGAGAATTGTATAACTCAGCTCCATAACATCTTATACAAGTAACAATTTCATCCCGTGTTTGCAAACATTAATTTCCCTGCTTTATGAATTGACTGCACCATATGACGTAAATACAGGCTTTCCCTAAAGAGAGAGCAGAATACACGAGGCAAGACCTCGCCGGATCAAAAGCACACAAACAGAGCGAACGCATTCTTCTGACAAGATTTTTTGCTGCAGAGAGCTTATAGGTTTTATCATTCATCTGTTCTTGTCGGTTTCGCCACAGTGCTGGCTCCCTCTCTGTCCTCATGCAGAGAGCTGCAGGAGCCACTCTCAAATTTATCCTATAGTGCCATCTGATGGTGTATAGAGCTACAAAGAGTCATGCTGATAGTGAAGCTCTCTGCCGCTGAGCAGACTGCTAAAAACAGCCTCTCTCTCGCTTTCTTTTTCTCGGCTAACTACCAAGACTTCCTCTATTCTAATGGACTGTGCTCCATTAGCATAATCCCTTTTGGCATCTGTAGAGAAGCAGCTATAGAAATGCAAAAAAGACTGTAAATAAATAACTGGGCTGCCCTCTTTTCCTTTACCCAGAGTGGCGCTGACACCATCAGGATTCACTCCGTACCACCTTGAAGTCGAGCTCCCGACTTCAAAGACAACAGTGTCGCTCGACTCGCTCCCTCTCTTTCTTCAGCACTTCCTTTCTCTCAAACACACTCTGCTCATCAACCTGCGCTCCTGATAGATTCTCTTTTTCGCCCTCCCTCCCCCACACACACAGAGAGAGAAGGGGGGGCTCTTGGTAAAATAAAGGCAGTTTGACAATTCTCCGAGGTCTGCTCTGATGTCTCGCTGACACTTCAAATGGGCCTCTTTCATCTCCTTCCGCAGTACTTATCCTGCATCATCCCTTCTTCATCCCCTCTCTCCACTTAATCCACCTGTTGTGAAGAACTTCCTCACATCATTTGCTTATCTGCCGGGGTTCTGCAACATCTTATCACAGTCTGAGAGTGCGTGTGAAGCTAATGGTTGTTTAAGAACTGCGCACAACTCCACCTGAGGACTCCACAATTCAAAAACTCTATAGTTTTGAATTATGTCTATTTTATCTTTTAAACTAAGTAATGAACAATTTATTAAAGCCATCGACCTATCTATCTATCTATCTATCTATACTACCAGTCAAAAGTTTGGAATCTGTAAGATTTTTAATGTTTTTAAAAGAAGTTTCATCTGCTCACCAAGGCTGCATTTATTTAATTAAAAATACAGTAAAAACAGTAATATTGTGAAATATTATTACAATTTAAAAAAACTGTTTTCTGTTTGAATATATTTTATAAAGTAATTTATTCCTGTGATCAAAGCTGAATTTTCAGCATCATTACTCCAGTCTTCAGTGTCACATGATCCTTCAGAAATCATTCTAATATGACGATCTGCTGCTCAAGAAACATTTATGATTATTATCAATATTGAAAACAGTTGTGTACTTTTTTTTTTTTTTTTTCTTCAGGATTCCTTGATGAATAGAAAGTTCAAAAGAACAGCATTTATCTGAAATACAAAGCTTTTGTAACATTATACACTACCGTTCAAAAGTTTGGGGTCAGTAAGAATTTTTATTTTTATTTTTTTGAAAAGAAATTAAAGAAATTAATACTTTTATTCAGCAAGGATGCATTAAATCGATCAAAAGTGACAGTAAAGACATTTATAATGTTACAAAAGATTATATTTCAAATAAATGCTGTTCTTTTGAACTTTCTATTCATCAAAGAATCCTGAAAAAAAAAATATTGTACACAAATATTTTGTACAATTGTACACAATAAATGTTTCTTGAGCAGCAAATCATCATATTAGAATGATTTCTGAAGGATCATGTGACACTGAAGACTGGAGTAATGATCCTGAAAATTCAGCTTTGATCACAGGAATAAATTACTTTATAAAATATATTCAGACAGAAAACAGTTATTTTAAATTATAATATTTCACAATATTACTGTTTTTACTGTATTTTTAAATAAATAAATGCAGTAAATGTGTAAATAAATGTGTGTCTGTCTGTCTATCTATCTTGATGTAAAGCAAACATCAGATCAAATTCAGCGAGCAATTAATGACATTTTTATTAAAAAAAATGGGTTCACATGCCACAAATGAATGAATCAAATGAATTAACTGAATTCATCTATCCATCCATCTATCAATTTATCCATTATCCTATCAATTAATATATCTTTTAACTTCAAGTTAGAAATCAATGAAATATGAATGATTCAAATCTTTCTATCTATCTATCTATTCATCTATATTGATGTAAAGCGAACATCAGATCAAATTCAGCGAGAAATTTATGAGATTTTTATTAAACAAATGGGTTCACATGCCACAAATGAATGAAGAGTCAGATATGCACTTTGGATACAAAAAGCAGAAGCACTGGTTATTTGCAGAAACATCCTTTCATTTTTTTTCCACAAACAAACCATGCAGGTCAAGTACAGATCACAGTAGCAGTGTTACCCTTCGGTGCAACCCACACTATGTAGATATCACAAACAGCAAGAGAGTAGACTGCAGTGTTTTGAAACCCTAAACCCTGTAACTGATATTCTAAGCACATTCAACACCATGTGAAAGTGACTGGCTTATCCACTCGCTATTGATTAATGTAATGGATGCCAGTGTCGGAGGTCAACAGCTGAATCCTTTTAAACATGAACTACATGAAAGTGTTTTAAAATGGTGTTCAAAACACACACACACACAAAAATAAAAATAAAATAAAATCATGTTTGAATCTAAAAATGGCACAAATTGCTTCATGTTATCAGTATCACACTCACTCAGGTCCTTGTGTTCTGATCCAGTCATGTTTGCAGGTCAGTATGGTCAGCAGACCCCATGCAGGCTCCAAGGCCGCATTTTCAAAGAAACATATTGCCTCGTGTCTTATTGATCTGCAGGATATGAAATATGGAGCTCCAAGCTACATCAGCATAATCACTTTTCATGCAGTTCCCCCTAGTGCCTCTCAACCAGCAATAAGATGAATCTGTCAGAGGTGCGGTGTGCTCCCAAAATGCCCACATGCCCCAGGTCTTTAAAGCTCTGTGCTATGGAATTTGCCAGCTATTTCATTTTTGTGTGTGTGTGTGTATCATGCTTCCATATCATTTCACCTCTGTTAAATGTGCACCCTGCTTTATTGAATAGCATTGCTGGCATCACCTCACCACAGTATAGGCAATAACAATGGAGCAGCTTATCTACAGTGACAATGGATAACCTGAGTGTCAAAAATGGGCCTTTATCATTTAATTACCTTTGTAACGACATTAATTAGATAATTAATTAATTACAAAGACTCCTACTAATTGTCTTAACATTTATAATACAGTGTTGGATAGGGCAAACATGCTAGTACATGACCTTGAAAACAATGACTGTATCTGTCAAGCACTGTCAATACAACGGCTGACATCCATGTTGCTTTAAGAAGGAATCTGTTTTTCTCAACACTGGAAGACATAAACAAGGACATTTATGCAAAACTGAAAATGCCATTTACTCAACCTCATGTCACATTCCAAACCCATTTGACTTTCTTTTTTCAGTAGAATATGTATAGTAGAAGATGACAAAGCTGCTCTTTTCAATATAATGAAAGTGAATGGGGAATGGAATGGTCAAGCTCCAAAAAGGACAAAAAAAAAGCACATAAAAGTATCATAGAACAAGATTGAGCAACTATATTCAGTCTTCTGACACACCTAAATACAGTAGCTTTGTGTGAGAAACAGATATGAGAGATTCATGTGTTATACAATGAAAATTTTGAACAATACCCTTTCAACATATTTAAAAAAGGTCATTTTTGTGTGTGTGTGTCTTCAACAAAAAGTCAGACTAGTTTGGAACAAAATGAGGGTGAGTAAATGATGACAGACATTGAATGCTTAGGTGAACTGCCCCTTTAAGTACACTACAGACAATATGTAGAGTCCCTAGAAACCAAGTGTTGACTTTTAGTAAAAAAGGTGGCATTACGACAGCTTGCTTTCCACTTAATCTCTCTTGTCAGTTTAAAGACAAATTAAATCTCTGTGGACTAAACAGTTAACCAGTCAACACTGTCAATATTGGCATGTCTTCACATCACTTTTGATCCCGAGCTGAGCTTGGAGACTCACAGCTCTCCATCACTTTTACGCCATCTTGGCTGAGAAGATTTTCTGCACCAATAACTATCTCTCAATTTACATCCCCTCGTCCCTTCCAAGTAAATCCTGTCAGGATTCAAGA